>ML780279.1:283297-325692 GCA_009831015.1 Picea engelmannii
GACAGATCGACTGCTTAGTTTAGTTGTTGAAGACTTTAATTTCAAAGTTGTTTAGATTGAATAGAACTGTTTTTATTAAATACAGATCCATGTTTTTAGGATCTGTACAACTGTTTGTAAGGGCTATAAATGCCTGTTTTTGATACCAAATAAGGGTTCGATTTTGGATAGAGTAATCTGCTATTGTACTCAGACTTTTTTAATGCTAATACAGATCACAGGTTCCTTTCAATTTTGATTGTCAGTTTTCCATCTTTCTTTCTGCGCTATTATCTGTGTTTTCAAGCTTTGAATGGTTGTTATCCCATTGTTTAGCTCATAACCTGATAATAGATTTCTTGATTGTCTCTTAGACCCTACATTGTACTGGTTTAGCTACAATCTGTTCTTCACCCATCTAAAAGTTATCTGCTGATTAATCAATCTTTGAGAGCACTGTCTATTTGTTTATCATTTTGATGTTTGAATGTCATTAGCTGAATTGAGTTGTCCCATTGATCCACATTTACAAAATACAAAAATATTCATTTCTTAAGTTACCAAGCACCTTTGGTCTGCAACCACAAAGGGTTTCTTGGAGTGATAACAGGTGGGAAATCCACATTGAATATTGGGTGCAGGCCAAGGAAAGGAGGAATGTTGAGCTCAAAAGAATTATCCCCCATGGCCTTGGTGATGGTGTACGGCCCATAACAGAGTGGGTGAAGATTCTGATGGGGTCCTGTAAGGCATTCTTTCTGCAAGTGCAACCAAACTTTGTCGCCCACCTAAAACTTATGTGGCACCCGATGTTGATCATGGCATTGTTTTTACTTGTCATTGGACTTCTGTAGGATATCCTGAACCTATTGGCGTATGTGTTGGATCTGCTCAATGAACCGGGTGGCTTTGTCATCTTCAGTTGGAGCAGGAGATGAGTCGGTCGAAGTGACCGCAAGGGGAATTGCAACATCTATAGGACCCAATGCTTGGAATCCCAACCCCACCTGAAAGGGGTTGTGGTCGGTTGAGCTATGCAGGGCTTAGTTGTAGCTATGATGGACATAGGGAAGGCTCTCATCCCATGTGAAAGGGTGCTTTGAATTATACATGTGAAGGATATGCACAATCATTCGATTTACGACCTCGGTTTGGCCATCTGTCTAGGGGTGGAAGCTTGTGGATTTGGTGAGCTTGGTTTCCAGCAGTGACTAGAGGCTCAACCAGAATGTGTTGAGAAATCGACTGTCTCGATCTAAGACAATGGTTTGTGGGAGTCCAAAATGTACCTAGACTTGTTCAAAGAAGATCTTGGAAGTGGCCTCTGTTGTGATTCTCTTCTTGCAGGCAACCAGAATCGCCATCTTAGAAAAGCGATCAACAACCACAAAAACACAGTCATTTCCCTGCTTGGTGGAGGGGAGGCCTGACATGTAGTCAATTGAGATGGATTCTCGTGGCCTGTCAAGAGTAGGAAGAGGGGTGTACAGGCCCTGTTTCTTAGTGGTCGATTTGGCAATAGTGTAGGCAGTGTAGGACCTGATATACTTGCTAAACTCATGTCGAAGTTTCAGCCAATAGAAATGTTTCTGTAGAATCGCCACTGTCTTTTTGACGCCAAAGTGTCCTGCCACCTGACTATAGCGGGATTCCCATATTAGCTTCACTCGCTTGCTTGATGGAACACATATATGGCCCAGACGACATAGCAACCCATCCTGAAGATGGAAATTATCGAAAACTACACTTGAACCCAACATTTGGTAGGTGGTGGCGAAGTCCGGGTATGTCTCATAGAGTTGGGGCCATCCATAGGTATCATGGCTACAAGAGTCTAGCATCGTGGTGAGTGTCGCGACTGGGGGTCTACTGAGGCAATCAACGATGCGATTGGTGCTTCTTGTTTTATACTTGATGTTGAGGTGGAATTGCTGCAAGTATGTGGACCATTGTTGATGGCGATCATTCTGCAATTTTTCTTGTGTCTACATGAACTACAGTGGCTTATGATCAGTGTGGATAACTGTCTCCTTCCCAAGAATGCAATGTCTCCACTAGCGATAGGATTTCACAATGGAGTACATCTCTTTGTCGTAAGTAGGGTACTTACGTACAACATCGGATAGTGTCTCACTATGATAGGCCATGGGGTGGTCATGCTGAGTGAGAATGGTGCCCACAACATAGTCTGAAGCATCTATCTCGATCTCAAAGGGATGTTGCAGGTCTGGTAGTGAAAGTACCGAGGATGGGCACAAGAGATGCTTCAAATCATCAAACGCTTGTTGTTGGGACCGGCCCCACGCAAATTTTTCCTTACCACCACCCCTGGTTATTTGGCTGAGGGCCCATGCAATATGGGAGAAGCCCAACACGAACTTGCAGTAGAAATTGGCAAGGCCTAAGAAGCTCTGAAGCTCAGTGAGTATGGTTGGGGTTGGTCAATCACAGATGACTTGGATGTTGGCTAGATCCACATGTATACCATGTCGATCAATGATGTAGCCCAAGTAATGGACCGTGTCCATGCCGAAGGAACATTTTTCCAAGTTGGTGTATATCTTGTGTTGTCGAAGGGTGTGCAGAACCTGTTGAATATGTTGCAAGTGTTCGGCCCAAGTCTTGTTGTAAATGAGAATGTCATCCAGATACATGACTACAAAAGTATTGGTGAATGGTTGCAGGATATCGTCCATCATCCTCATGAAAGTGGTTGGAGCATTTATCAAATCAAAGGGCATGACCAACCATTCAAAAAGGCCTTCCTTTGACTTGAAGGTGGTCTTCCATACATCTGTCTGTTCTATCGGGACCTGGTGGTAGCCAGACTTCAAATAAATCTTACTGAAATATTTGGCCCCCATGAGTTGATCAAGGAGGTCGTCGATTTGGGGAATCAGGTACTAGTTTCTGACTGTGATTTTATTCAGAGCCCGGTAATCAATGCAGAGTCACCAGTTTCCATCTTTCTTCTGTACTAGCATGATTGGGCTCCTGCAAGGTGATGAGATGGGATGGATGTGCCCCTTGTGGATCAGTTCCTGTATTTGTCTATTGATCTCCTCATTCTTTAATAGAGAGTGCATATAGACTAGCCCATTGGGCAGCGGTGCACCGGGGTTCAAATCGATGGGGTCCTTGACTTGGCAGTGCAGAGGTACCCTAGTAGGTGAGGAGAAGATATTTGAGTATTCTTCCACGACCTTATCTACTTGGTTCTACTATGTGGATAGGTTGGTCGTAGAGACCTTGGATGTGGCTATGATCTTTCACTTATTCTAAGAGAGAATCACAAAGAAGACAAACTTCCCTGTCTGAGAGATGACCTTCCTTCATTTCTTAGCAAAGATCAAGGAAATAGCACTAGGTGGGACTGCCTTGAGTATCCTATACAATTTCCTATTCAAAGTAATAATAACACTATGATCCCTAGACTCATATACAACATGATGTTTCCATAAATAAGGTTGGCCCAAAATAACATCACAAACTTCGAGAGGAGAAACATCACACAATACCTCGTCTTTGAAGGGCTTGATGTCGTATGAAAGTCAGCACTGTTGGCTGACGCAGAGATCACTTCCTTGGTGGAGCCATCCAATGGTGTAGAGTTGTGGGTGTAGCATTTTCGGAAGGTCCAACTTCTTGATGACCTATGCTTATATGAGGTTCTTCTGGCTACCGCTATCAATGATGAAGTGCAGCGGGGTACCTTTTACCCACATCTATGAATGGAAGAGGCACTCTCCTTCTTCTGGCTCGTCTGGTTCACCAAGCTGGAGCTTGGTGGTAGAAACGGTGGCACTGGGTTCCATTTCAATGATCCGTCTTCCTCTTTCTCATTTTGTCTCGGAGTCAGAATCCACATAGGATTCAGAGGCTTTCACTTTGGCCACCAACGATTACTTTGAGCGACAATCAACAGTGTTATGCCAAGGGCTCTTATGGAAGTCGCACCACTTCTCGGTATCTTTATTTGTCTTTTTGGTGTCCTTCTTTGCTTGTGGATTGGACTAGTTGTCATGATTTTTTCCATCTTTGCTCTGTCCTTTTTTCTATGGGTTGGGCTTGCCCTTTCCTGTCTTTTGTTGTGAGGGGTTCCTAGGCCCAAATTTTCGTGTCTTTTGTTTGAGCTTCTGCTCGATTTTGACGACATATCGGTAGGTCACGCCCAAGGATGAGATGTCCAAAAATTATATTTCAGTCGGGATGTATCTATGCATAGCACTGTAATACTTGAGCACCATATTTCACTCTGAATATTTGATACCCAACTTGGTGCGCAAGGTATGGAAGATATTTGTGAAATCTGGCACTGCTTGGTCTCTTTCTTGTTGCAGTGTGGTCCATTTAGTATACAAGTCGTCATAACTTCTGACAAGGTAGTATTGTTCCTTAATAAAATCCATGAAGGATTCCCAGGTGGCTATGATTGTAAATAATGAGGGTTCCTTTGTTTCCTTTTTCTAACATAAAGTTTCCCACCAATCTTTGACATGGGGAACGGCTTTGAGGAGCGAAAAAGTAATCTTTTCTCTATTGGAAAAGTTATGGACAGAAAAATACCCTTCTAGTAGATTCAACCACTTTTCTACAACATCTGTGTCTATTTGACCTTCAAATATAGGAATATCGAAGTTTATTTGTACCTTGAAGGGGGTGGCGCCTCCGCTCGAAGAAGATGTGTCGCCTGTTGATAGCCGCCGAAGGATTTTCATGAAACTATCCATCATCTCATTCCTCTATTGCATGAGGGATTCCTCAATCAATAGTTTGAAAGGATCTCCTATCCCATCATTTTTATTTTCTTTTTCCTTGAGAGGTCACTTGGGCGTGCAAGATATTTTGTCCTCAATAGAAACAAACTCAAGACCCAACTCTTTGTACTCTGACCTCGTTGGGGACATGCATTAAGACAATAAGGAGAAGACCGCTCTGATACCATTGATCCAGATTTTATGATCATAATGAAATGAATACGGATTAACATGTGCTTAACATAGAATAACAGAGATATAGTAGAACTAGTTTTCTATTCAATAATGAAATAAGCTAAAATTGTAAAATGCAGCAGAAACAAGCTTGTTGGAATGGTGGTGACTTATCTCTGAGAAGAGATGTGACAAATGTGCTCATTAGCAAGAAGATGATTACAATGATGCTCTGAAGGAATTTTTACCATACTCAGGAATTCCAAAAACCCTATACATCCAAAAACCTAACCATAGGAGATGAAGCGCCAAAAGTCATGTGGGCTCTGTTTGGGTAAGTTAGTACATCAACTTCCCGAGGTCGTAACTTTTGCATACGATCTTCATTTTAGGCATATGATAGCCCGTTGGAAAGGTATCTTTGAGGAGATTCATTTTAGGAATAATATCGAAGAAATTTTTATATTTAAAACCTATTTTCCCAAAAACAACATCGTTTAGGGCCTCAAAACGACTCCGGAAGTGAAAACTGCTAAAAATAGTAAATTGCCAGAAAATTGTTTTGAGCCAGTTGGAAAAGGTGGGTGGCCACCGATATACACCTAGATCAATTGTTGTTGATATCCCCAAATTTTATGGTTTTTTCCTAAGCAGGGATTGGTCGGAGAAGTTGCACGGTTACTTTGCCACAGATTGGTCTCACTTGTGGCTTCCTGAAAGTGGGAAGCCCAACAAAATTAGGATAAATAGAGAACGTTATCTTAAGCATACCATGATGGATATAAATGATGCAAATGAACCTTTCATTACATATGCTAATTCATTTGAAATGCAGGGAATGAATACCTTCTTTGGTAATTTCATGACCGAAATCTCTCCTATCACTAATCATGTGTAGCAATCTGAAGTTATAACCTATACTCAGACATCGACCTTGCCAAGTATGCCAAGTAATGTTGATGATGCACAAATATGGTTATTATACATTGACATATCCAAATCCAAAGAAGGAGCAGGTGTTGGTTGTGTACGCATCGATCCTACAGGTAATAAAACTTTTATTGCTTGTCGGCTAGAGTTTGAGTGCACTAAGAACATATTCGAGTACAAAGCACTTCTACAAGGACTTAGGAAAGATTTGGATATGGACGTGCGGAATTTGATGGTATTTTTTTATTCATAAATCGTCGTTAGGCAGGTAAGAAACTCAATACATTGCTTATCACCACATCTGAAAAGCTACCAAATAGAGGTATGGAGTTTGATGCATAAATTTTTAGCATTTAACATAAATTCCATTACTAGGTTGAGTAATTCAGAGGCTGATTTATTGGCCAATGTTGCTTCTAAACTATTACCCACTGAAGTTCTTTCCCCTAATGCATTTTCAATTGAATTGTTGTTCAGACCATCGATCTCGAATAACATTACAAATTGGAGAGTATTCGACGATGACCAACAGATTATCAACTTCCTGCACATGGAAGATACCTTCCAAGGTGCAGTCATTGATGAAGGAACTCATGATGAAAACCTCTGAAACTTCACAGTAATGACAGATCCTAGATCTCCTTAATCGACATCTGATATGGTAAACTCTATTCCTAGATCTATTGTAAGACTAGAGAAATTTTATAACTTGCATGATAAATTTAGAGGGACAGTTAATCGTAAAACGAACAGTTCTTCTTGTTGGATCATGTTGTCATTGATGCCAATGGTTTGATTGATTGATGTCAAAATATTGATTGATTTATGATTGATGTAATTTAATATTTATTGTCCTTGATGAGAATGCATAGATGAATATTGATCAATGAGTTATCATTGATATGATGAAGATCAATGAGTTTTCATTGATATGATGAATATCAATGAGTTTTCATTGATACATGATGAAGATGGATCGATGTGGTTTCATTGGTATATGATGCTTTGTTGGAAAAATGTATAGATGAATCATTATTGTCTTATCATGATTGATAAGTTGCACAAATGGATGAACTCCAAAGTGGTCCCCTTATGGTGAAATCCCTCACGGGAAGACGCTTTGTGGATTGAGTTATCCTAGAAGAATGGTTGGAGGACCCATGCTTGTATGTGGAATAATCATATGAAGATAAATGTAGTTATTGGTTAAACTATTCTAGATGGATAGTGCTTGTCATACCATTTCCGGTGGTATGTGGAACGTCACATAACTCCTGACGGTTTGAGAGCTATGGCCTTACGAAGTTGGAGGACCCCCAAGTGTTGGCTTGAAGCCCCAAATGGTCAAAGAAGTCAAAGTGCCCTAAAAGAAGAAATCATTATATAAATGATAAATTAAAGTGAAAAATTCAAGGTGGATTATTTAAATAATAAAGAGAAGTGACAAAATCAAGAAGGAAAATTTAAATGATAAAGTATTGGAGAACTTTCTATTTATGGAAAGTGGTTAACCCTAAAAAAAGAAAAATAGGTTAAGTGGCCTAGAGGATGAAAGTATAAATAAGATAGAAATGGTCTCTTGCAATTCATCCTTCTTGTGGATCAATGGAGAGCTTCTTGTGAGAATATTTTTTGGAGTATTGATGGAGAGCTTCTTGTGAGAGCATTTTTGTGTGGATCTCTTGAGCATGATTGAAGACCTATTATGAGAAAGAGAGTGTGATGAGGATCTCATGGATGCATCAAAGTTTCGACAATATCGGAGATCTTGACGAAAAAAGTCTTGGAGCTTCAGAAACCCTATTTTCTGGTGCGTACGTAGGTTGTCTGTGTATAGGATGCATGTACGCAAGCTTTTTGTCTACATGGTGCGTACAGTATGTGGGTCGTATGTGTAAAAGAAGCGTATAGTGGATAACATCATGGTGATTTATGGTTGAGTCGATGACAAGTTGTTGAAGACTGAAGCAAGTTCCAGATCTGCACTCTATGGGCTCAGATCTATCACTGAGACAATAGTATGGTTACATCATTGTCTTGATGGATAGTATTTCTTGTTGTGTTGTGAATGCCAAGGGCATTCTTGGTATGGTTGTTGTGATGTGTTTATGTTGGTTGATGGAGTGAGCAGCACTCTTATGATTTAGTAATGATATGATGTTTATATTATGTTGATTGCTTATGCATGATTGAGTATCACTCATATTGATTGGTTGTGGAGCATGAGTAAGATATTGGAGAGCTTGGATGTGTTGTGACTAGCTAGTGGTCAGTTTGGATAGTGAGAAATAAAAGAGAATGATAAATTGGTTGCAGGGGATATGAGTTGATCTTGAAGGATAAACCTTAATAGCTCAGAAGGTATACATAGGCTATAGTACTGCTTAGGCACGTATACATGCGGGATGTACTACTGGTAGGGCCTGTACACATGCGTGTTGCACTACTGACAGGTCGCGTACCTGTTGCAAATTGATATATGTTGAGGATTTTTACCTCATCTCAATTGGTGCTGAGTGTGTAAGTTGAGTCTTGCATGATAGAGTTGGTGCTCTTGTAGAGTTTTAATCTATTCAGTTGTTGTTGAAAATCCCCAAGGACTGTAGTCTGTAATAAAAAGAAAATTGTACATACATCTTGTGTTGTTTGTGTTCCTTGTGGTCATGAATTGTTGATGATATATTTTTGATATGTGTTGTTGATATGTGTTCACATCTAACTGGTTATAAATGATAACAATGAGTAATGAGTAAAATGTTGAATGCTAACTAATGAGTTTTGTGTAAGAGGGAAGTTTTGGGAAAAAGAGCCCCACACTCATTCACCCCCCCCCCCTCTAAGTGTGGTAGGTGTGTCCAACAATTGGTATCAGAGCGGGCCTTCACTAAAATCCTTAACAAGCTTGAAGGAGATCCATAGAAACACAAATGGATGATGAAATACCAATCCTTGATGAGGAAAACTATTCTACTTGGAGAATAGAGATGAGAATAAATTTGAAGGAAATGGGAGCAACTATTTGGAAGGCAGCCATTGGTGGATCAGTTTCATTTAAGAACAAGTCAAAGTTTTCATCTCAAAGGGAAGGAAAGAAGAATGATGCATTGGCTCTCAAGACCATTCTTAGTGGACTCTCAAGCCCTATAAAAGAGAGCATGGGACAATTCACTTTCGCCAAGGATCTATGGCTAAAGCTAGAAGAGAAATATCAAAGCAAGAAAGAGAAGGAAGATATTGAATATCACTCCATCAAGATCATTAAAGGTAAAGAATCTCCAAAAACCCTTGATTGTATTATTTCTAAATTTGATCTTGAAAACATTTCAAGTGAAGATAAAGAATCGAGTGATGATAGCACAAAGGAAGATCTTGAAGACATTTCAAATGAAGGAAAAGAATTATGTGTTGATGTTGGAAAAAAGGAAGATCGTGAACATATTTCAAATGAAGGTAAAGAACCCTCAAAAACCCTTGATTGCAATGATGATGATGAATTTTTCTCTACAAGTGAAGAAGAAGATATAGAAACAGTTTGTGTAAAGTTTGATGGTAATTATCCCATGAAAAGAATAGAAGAAAATCTATTAAAAATTCAAAAGGAAGTTGAAGAAGGTTTATATAGATATAGAAGTGATCATTATTATATAGACTATAACTATCTTTCAGATAACACTAAGAAGTTTCTTAGGAGGAGTCTAAGGCACATCTTGAAATTAAAGGAAATGCTCAAGGAAGAAGAAGAGAGCAATAATACACAATTAGAAGAAAAGGAAGAAGAGATCACAAGACTAAACAATGGAAAAGAAGATATAAATGTAGATGATGAGATTAACAAAAGTTTTGAAACCATTGTCCATCTCAATACCAAAATTGAAGAAGCCAAAAGAATAGAAGAACTATTGAAGAATCAAATAAATGAAAAGGAAGAGTCATGTTGTAAGTTAGAAGTTGAAATTGTTGATCTTAGAAAGAAAGTGGAGAAGTCAAATAAATTATTGAATAGTTCACTAATATTGGATGAGATCTTGGAAAGTCAAAGATCACCATATGATAAATCAGCTCTTGGATACAAAAAGGAAGCTACACATGCTGAAGCAAGCACCTCAAAGAAGCATGAGGTAATTCCATCAAATAAGGAAGACAATGTTGCAAAACAACCATCTACACAAGGCAAAGCAAATCTCAAAAGAACAAAGCAAGGAAGACATCAAGAAGCTATTCTTGGGACACCAAAGCAAAGGTATGAAAGTATTTTTCGTGGTCATTTTTATTCATGTAATGGATATGGTCACAAATATTTTGAATCTAGATATTATGAAAGGAGATATAATGTAAGATTTTATAACACCATGAGGTGTTGGAGATGTGATCAAGTAGGACACATTGTTGTTCACTGTAACACCATTAGATGCTACAGCTGTAGTGGATTTGGCCACAAATCCCAGGAGTGCTGGAACACAAGAAGAAATTTCATGATGAGGACTTCACATAGCATGGCTATAAGAAGGAATGAAGTAAGGAAGGGAGACATATTTGAGAAGATGGATGCTCAGAGCTCAAGTTCTGAGGAGCAGGGACATATACAAAAGTGGGTGAAGAAGACAGAGCAGCTAGAACAGAATGAAAGACTGAAGGGAAGTTCAAAAGTGTCATCTACTGAAGCATATGCGGGTGACAGTGGTATCATTCATGTACATATGCAGGCTGACCTTGAATAGGTCGTGTACATACACGAGCTATTGTGCAGTAGGTCGCGTATATGTGGTGAAGCCTAAGGAAAAGGGCTATGCACAGGGGTTGTAGCTTGATGTGATGATATAACTCTGTGATGCAGGGTTTGACATTGTTTGTTGCAAGTTATGACACGGTTTACTGCAGGTTATCATGATTCTATATTGGATTATGTAATGTGATGATAAAAATAATGAAAGGCCATCTTGGGTGCATGGCACTAACCCATGAGTATGGATTGATGCATTTCCTGTTGAAGAACAATGTTGGTTATGACAGTGAAGTTATGGCACCTTGGTTATGTGGTATATCTTGACGATGTTGGAAATCTTGATGTATGCATTTAGCATATGGATGGGCTACACATTGGGACATGTGGATGGTAAAATTGATCATGTTGTACACCATTGATGATCTATAGTTGATGAATGATTGGTACTTTTCTAGTACAATGGAAAAGGCACCTACTAGTAGGTTGATTGGCACATGTTTTATGGAGGATTTGGCATACATGTATGGGATTCATCATTCTGTGGTATTGGTGCATGGTGGTGTACATGTTTTGGTACACTCATATATGGAATATGCTTGATGATACTACACCATTGGTATTACTTGATTAGCACAACAATTGGTATTTGATTATGATACTTAGTTCATGATGGAGACATATCATGAGTGATAAGATACATTGATTGGAATGTTGGTAGATGCACATGATTGGCATATTGGTAGATGCACATGGTTGGCATTTTGGTAGATGCACATGTTGGCATATTGATAGAGGCATATGATTGATACATTCCATGGATGATATCTTTTGGCACATTGCATGACGTTGATGTACATGGTTGATGTACATAGGTGTTGTGCATGATGAGAACACATTTTTGTACAAGATGTACTTGGTTGATATTTTTCTCATGATTCTTTATTTCATTGTTGACATATATTTTGCTTCATGATGCTTGGAATGGAATGAGTTTGATGCATGAATAGGTCCAAGGATCATTATATGGTAGAACATTGTTCATATTACAGAGAAGATAGGGGAGACATACCCATAGGGGGAGTCATTCTTCTTCCCATGATTCTAGGAGGAGTTATTTATCATATGCATACCTAGAAAAGAGCCCTATATTTGAAGAAAGAGCACATAAGCATAATTCCAGGGGGAGCAATGGTCACAGGAGCCATATGTTCGATGTATCTTTAGAATTACATCAGAGTGATATCCCTTGTTCAAAAGGGGAGAGATTATTCAAAGGAAGATCAAAGGCACTCAGATAGGGGGCGCAACCCCAAGAGAAGAATGGCCCTTTTCTATTGATGTCAAAGGGGGAGAGAGATAATCACATTGATGTGATTGATGATTATTTATTGGAAGAGATAGTCACATTTGGGAGAGATAGTCACATTGACTATTGATATAGGCTATGCCTTATCTACATCTACATGTTGGCATCAATAATTGGTAATTGGTGTTGACATCAATGTTGGTATTTCCATCAATGCCAAAGGGGGAGATTGTTGGATCGTGTTGTCATTGATGCTAATGGTTTGATTGATTGATGTCATTGATTGATGTCAAGTGATTGATTGATGTCAAAAGATTGATTGATTGATGATTGATGTAATGTGATATGTATTTTCCTTGATGAGAATGCATATATGAAGATGGATCAATGAGTTGTCATTGATATGATGAAGATCAATGAGTTTTCATTGATACATGATGAAGATGGATCGGTGTGGTTTCATTGGTATATGATGTTTTGTTGGAAAAATGTATAGATGACTCATTATTTTCTTATCATTATTAATAAGTTGCACAAATGGATGAACTCCAAAGTGGTCCCCTTATGGTGAAATCCCTCACGGGAAGACGCTTTGCGGATTGAGGTATCCTAGAAGAATGGTTGGAGGACCCATGCTTGTATGTGGAATACTGAGATGAATATCAATGAATTTGTTGGTGAAACTATCCTAGATGGATAGTGCTTGTCATACCATTTTTGGTGGTATGTGGAACGTCACATAACTCCTGACGGTTTGAGAGTTATGGCCTTACGAAGTTGGAAGACCCCCATGTGTTGGCTTAAAGCCCCAAATGGTCAAAGAAGTCAAAGTGCCCTAAAAGAAGAAATCATTATTTAAATGATAAATTAAAGTGACAAAGTCAAGGTGGATTATTTAAATAATAAAGAGAAGTGACAAAATCAAGAAGAAATATTTAAATAATAAAGTATTGGAGAACTTTCTATTTATGGAAAGTGGTTAACCCTAAAAAAAGGAAAATAGGTTAAGTGACATAGAGGATGAAAGTATAAATAAGATAGAAATGGTCTCTTGCAATTCATCCTTTTTGTGGATCAATGGAGAGCTTCTTGTGAGAATATATTTTGGAGTATTGATGGAGAGCTTCTTGTGAGAGATTCTTGTCAAAGAATTTTTGTGTGGATCTCTTGAGCATGATTGAAGATCTATTATGAGAAAGAGAGCGTGAGGAGGATCTCATGGACGCATCAAAGTTTCGTAAATATTGGGTATCTTGACGGAAAAAGTCTTGGAGCTTCAGAAACCCTATTTTTTGGTGCGTACACAGGTTGTCTATGTATAGGATGCGTATATGCAAGTTGTTTGTCTACAGGGTGTGTACAGTATGCGGGATGTCTGTGTACAAGAAGCATACAATGGATAAAATCATGGTGATTTGTGGTTGAGTTGATGAAAAGTTGTTGAATACTGAAGCAGGTTCCATATCTGCATTCTATGGGCTCAGATCTATCACTGAGACACTGGTATGGTTACATCATTGTATTGATGGATAGTATTGTTTGTTGTGTTGTGAATGCCTAGGGCATTCTTGGTATGGATTTTGTGATGTGGTTTATGTTGGTTGATGGAGTGAGTAGCACTCTTATGATTCAGTATTTATATGATGGCTATAGTATGTTGATTGCTTATGCATGATTGAGTAGCACTCATATTGATTGGTTGTGGAGCATGAGTAATATATTGGAGCTTGGATGTGTTATGACTGGCTGGTGGTTAGTTTGGATAGTGAGAAATAGAAGAGAATGATAAATTGGTTGTAGAGGATCTGAGTTGATCTTGAAGGATAAACCCTAATAGCTCAGAAGGTATACGCAAGTTGTAGTACTTCTTGGGTGCATATACACGCGGGTTGTACTACTGGTAGGGCGCGTACACACGCATGTTGCACTATCGATCGGTTGCGTATTTGTTGCAGATTGATATATGTTGAGGATTTTTTCCTCATCTCAGTTGGTGCTGAGTGTGTAAGCTGAGTCTTGCATGATAAAGTTGGTGCTCTTGTAGAGTTGTACTCTATTCAGTTGTTGCTAAAAAACCCCAAGGATTGTAGTCTGTAATAAAAAGAAAATTGTACATACATCTTGTGTTCTTTGTGTTCCTTGTGGTGATGACTTGTTGATGATATATTGTTGATATATGTTGTTGATATGTGTTCACATCTAACTGGTTATAAATGATAGAAATGAGTAATGAGTAAAATTTTGAATGCTAACTAATGAGTTTTGTGTAAGAGGGAAGTTTTGGGAAAAAGAGCCCCACACTCATTCACCCTCCCCTCTAAGTGTGGTAGGTGTGTCCAACACTTCTTTGATTTATGAAATGGTTAATTTAGGAATGAAGGAAAATCCTCAAAATATTAATCTGGGAACAGGATGTTTCGAGCAAGAACGATCTACTTTTATAAAATTGTTTAAAGAATTTAAAGATGTTTTTGCCTGGACGTATGATGAATTGAAAACATTAGACCCCAATATCATACAACAAGTCATCCCCATGAAACCCCAGACACAACCTTTTCAACAGAAATTGAGGAAGACGCACCCTAAATTGGAACCCACTGTTAAAAAAGAAATGAATAAATTGCTAATTGTAAAGATAATTTTCCCGGTGAGGCACACCAATGGGTGTCTAATATAGGCCCTCTAAGGAAGAAAAGTGGTGAAATTTGAATCTGTGTCGATTTGCAGAACCTAAACTGAGCATATGATAAAGATAACTACCCTAATCCTCCAATGGAAAAAATTCTCCAGCAGGTGTCTGGTTCCAGGAGACTATCTTTACTAGATGGTTTTTTGGGATACAACCAGGTCCTCATGTCTCCCTAGGATCAGCTCAAAACCACCTTTCGCACCTCATGGGGCACTTATGCTTATAGGAAAATGCCTTTTGGACTCATAAACGTCATCGCCACTTTCTAGAGAGCAATGGACATTACTTTTTGTGGCCTCATTAATCAGTCAATCGTGGTCTACCTTGATGATGTCATCGTATTCTCTAAAAATAAGAAAGATCATTTGTCTCACCTCAGGGTTGTCCTGGAACGATGTCGCAAGTTCGACATATCCCTCAACCCTAAGAAATATCTCTTTGGAGTAGAGCAAGGTAAATTTATTGGGTTTATAGTGTCTAAGGATGGAATGATTATTGACCCTGAAAGAACCCAAGCTATTGCTAATATTCCTCCTCCTTCTTCTAAAAAAACCATGGAGTCCTTTTTCGGCAAGATTAATTTCGTCAGAATATTTGTCCCAAGCTTCTTAGAAATGGTAAGATCATTACATAATTTAATTAAAAAGGATGTTTTTTATAGTTGGGGATCACAAGAAAGTTAGGCCTTTGAATCAATTAGAAAATCAATAATAGAATCCTCTTCCTTGATGAGTCCCATTTTTTCTCAGGATTTCACTCTTTATACCTTTGCTTCTGACCGATCTTATGTTGTTGTGTTAATGCAAAAAAATGATGAAAGCAATGAGATACCCATTGATTTCATGAGCTCAGATTTCAAAGGAGCGGATCTTAAATACCCAGCAGTAGATCAACAGGAATACGTTATTTCCAAAGAAGTGAAACACTTCCAGTCATACCTATTGAAATCCAGAACCAAGGTTATTGTTCCCTACCCAGCTGTAAGAAACCTGTTGGTACAAAAAGAACTGGGAGAGAAAAGGGAAAATTGGATGACATCATTACATGAATATGGCCTTGAAATAACCCCTGCACATATTTTTAGAGGTCAAGGCCTGTGTAAACTAGTGGTTGATTCAGTTGAAGAACAAGAAAGTCAAATCAACACCTCAACTGTAAATCAGCATAACGAAAAACAAATCAGATGTGCACAAGTTACTGCCAATTCTTGGTATGAAAACATTAAATTTTATTTGACACACGGATCTGCTCCCCATAATATTGATCCTAAAAATAGAAGAGTACTTAGGCTTAAATCTGCATCTTTCCAGTTAATCAATGATGTATTATTCCGAAATAATTTCGATGGTTTTCTTATGCGTTGTTTAGAAAGAGAAGAATCAGAAAAAGTGTTATATGAACTTCATGCAGGCGAATCCAGAGGTCATTTTGGTGGAGATACCACTGCCTAAAAAGTACTAAGAGTTGGGTACTATTGGCCTACTTTATTTAAAGACGCCCATGTGTTGTGTCGTAAATTCATAATCTGCCAAAAGGCTGTAGGATGGGTGAAAAAGGAAACATTCCCTTTGCAGCATGTTACTGTAGATTCCCCTTTTCAGTAATGGGGCCTTGACATCATAGGACCAATTAATCCCTCTTCTTCTCAGCAGAAAAAGTATATTCTTACAACAACGGATTATTTTACCAGATGGTCCGAAGTTTCACCTTTGAAAGTGGTGAATACAAATGAGGTAGTGTCTTTCCTTAACTCCCATATCATCACTCGATTGGGTGTCCCTGAATGTCTGATTTTTTATAATGCCTCTTACTTTTCATCCCTCGATATGAACATTTTTTCTCTGGAAAAAGGGATTAAACTAAAGTATTTTGCTAGCTACTACCCTCAAGGAAATGGCCTAGCAGAATCGACAATTTTTTTTTATCAAGATTATTAAAAGGACAGTTTTAGAAAATCACAAGAACTGGCACAATGCGTTGTATAATGCACTTTGGGCTGATAGGGTAACCCCAAAATCCTCTGTTGGTAATTCCCCTTTTTGCCTCATCTACGTAAGAGAAGCTATTCTCCCTCTGCATGTTTTACTTCCCTCCCTCCAACTGTCACAGAAATTTCAAGAAGAGGAGTGCCCTCCTCTAGAAAATCAAATAAATGCCTTATTAAAATTGAAGGAAGTGAGAACACAAGCAAAGCAGAAACTGGATCAACATCAGCAAATTTTAAAAATTTGTTTTGATTCAAATTCTTCTTCAGATAGGAATTTCGATGTTGGAGACTTGGTTCTCAAGTGGAACAAAGCTCACAAGGGAAAGGGGGAACACACCAAGTTCCAGAATCTGTGGTTGGGACCATTTGTAATTTCTGAAAAACTGGGTCCCCGCTCTTTCCATCTGCATAATCTGGAGGGACAGCCAGACACTTTCCTGGTGAATGGATAGGATCTCAAAAGATATTTCACCTAATGATCTCATATCCACCCTCTTGTACAAATTTTTAATTTTATTTTCTGTTTTGAATTTTGGTTCTTCTCATTTTGCCTAATTTTGATTTTTTTTCCAAATAATCACGTCTAAGTCACCATTTTGTTTCTGGAAGGGGAAATCAGAATTTTTATTCAAGAGAAACAGTTGACGACTCCTCAAAGCACCAGTGTTGTAAATTTTTGTTCAAAACAATGTTCCTGGTTTCACTTTAAAATTACGAGAAGACACAATTATCATAAATAAAACTCTTAACATTGTCCTTGTTTTAAAGAAAACAACTCAATTATACCTTATTGTCCTCAAGATGGTTTCTTAACAGAAATCTACATGTTCAGATCATGATGAAGGTCATTAAATGAGAAAATAAGTTGTAAAGCATCAAGTTTTGTTTTCAAAATCTGAAATTTTCAGTATCACCCCACTCTCTTGAATATCACAAAGTTTCTGCAAATTTATAAACAAATTCTAGAGAGTTGAAAGCACTGAAATGTGTGGGAAGTGTTTGTAAACCCGTCGAGACACTGAACAGGTCTGCTGGAAGCAGGTAAATGCATACATGATGCCAAGGCAACTTCGTCGGGGTACTGAATAGGCCTGCCGGCAGCAAAGCAATGTCGGGTTTAAGAAAATTTTCAGGTATGTATTTTGGAATTGATAAAAAATAAAGATTTTCTTTATCATGAATGGATGACTCTTGGATAGGACAAAGGTGTTAGAGTGGGTTAAATGACATCCCTGCTGAGGCAATGGACGCCTGCTAGCAGTAGTGGCCCTGTCAACAGCATCGGAGTCGGATGTCTGGACATCATTCCACTCGTAATCGAGACTTGATACCAGATTGCATTTTTGACAAAAATACATATGATGCTAGACTACGTTATTTTTTGTGTTTTGATCAGAATGCTTGACCTGTCATAAACTATTTCTTAAAATTTTATTTTCTGATTTACCCTAACATGAATTTTCCAGTGATGTAGAGATATTTTCCTCACCCAGTACGTCACCATTGTTGGCATCCACACATAATTTTTTGATATTTAACACTTTCGTAAGAAATTACACTTTTTGTAGCTTCCATCACCTCAAATTTGTAAACATTTTTCTAAGTTTCAAAATGATTGATTAAATCTTACCTTATTAATCTTTATTGTTTTCATTTTCATTTGTTTCATTTTTAATTCATGACTATAAACATGAATTAAACATAAAACTTGTCTTGGTTTAATAATTTTGTGTCGTGGCAATATCTTTTTAAAAGCCACCCATATGTAATTAAAATTCAAATCTTATCAAATGTTTGATTAATCCATTATTGATTTTTTTTTTAATATGGTTGCTATGAATTCAATGGTTCGATGGTTCATTGTCGAATTGTTTTGATGCATGAAGAACCTTGGTTAAAATGTTAATACTCTTCTCATAAGTTTAGTGGTCATATCAGCATTCATTCCAATGAGTACAGACCTGTTGTACTTTTGTTTTCACTTTACCTTGCCGGCTCAAAACATTAATGAAGTTATTCATTATCTGCATAGGTTTTTGTACTCTGTAGGTTTCAACACTCATCGTGAGAGATGGTAAGGGATTCAATGAACTCACTGGTTTTTTTTCTCACCATTTCTCCTATCCAAATTATGATAACCCCCAAGATCTACTATTTTCATACTTCCACTCTCCGTTCAGGCCTGTTTTTGTTGCTCGCACGTTGGGGATCTAAAACTATTCCGAGTGATTTATGTTGCATCCTTGTTATAGTGTTCATGGAACCCATCGTTCGTATAGAGATGAATGGATGCCAAGCCTTACTATCCCATGACGATGCTATTGATGATCTAAAGGATCATGGCTGGGACATATTCCTCAAAAAATTCGAGGGTTATAATCTCCAGGTTGCAAGGGATTTTGCACAAAACTTTGACGGTTTAAGAGCCAAGATTGGAGACATGCAATTAGAATTGATAGAGGATTTCGTGAGTAAAGAAACAGGGCCCCATCAAAGGGCGAGAGGTGGTTTAAAAACTCCATAATAGAAGAGGTCTCTTGGAGTTTGTTTATGACCTCCCATAAAACCACTTGCTCCATAAAAGGTATTCCTATCGCTCTGTTAAACCCTAGATGGCATAGTTTGTTGTTAATTCTGAAGCAATTTGTTACATGTGAAGGTTGATACGGTCTAGTTTTTCTATACCATATCCGTTTTCTTATGAATTTCATAGGTTTCGATTTAGATATACCCTTTTACCTACTAATGAGTCTCTACAAGATGTCCAAGTGTTACAAGTGACAGGGTATCAATTTGAGCTTGTTCCACCCTGGACTTGTTAAAATTTTGTTAGTGTGTCATCTATCGAACATAGGTGATAGTTGGGAGACCTTTTTTATGAGAAATGGCTTTGCCCAGGCTGACCCTATAGCCAATATTCTTTTAAATGCAAACCCTAACTCGAACAAGCCAGTGGTTGAAATCCAGTTCGTTAATTCATTTAATGAACTAGAGTTCATTGATAAAACCCCTCTATATAAATGATCACCATGTAGGTTTTCACCTGCTAGATCTCCAAAACAAGTGACTGTCGAATTGAAGGGAATTGATCCTCATGTGCCTGTAAACGATGCTAGTTTGAACATTAATGTTAAATATGATGACAAGAAACTCTGTACAGGAAGGAAACAACAATGCACAGATTTGGGTTTCAAGAATAAGAAGGTCGGACAGCTAATCTCTAGAAAACTAAGGAACAGAAAGGATACTCATTTGAGCTCGATCATCCGATCGAGATCAATGAGGGTTCAGATCTTGAGGTAGAATATTTCTTAGCTTGAGAATATCCAGAAGGTCAGTGTTCCAAGAGGGAGGTTATCACCCATGTTGATTAACCATATGATTTCGTGACCAATTTACCTCCATTTATTAAAGGTAAAGGAGGATTTTTCAGTATTGGGCATGATCTGAAACAAACTGAAGGTAAGACTCAAACACCCTTGGTTGACTGTGTCTTGCGTCGATCTTCCATCTCCCCAATACACTGTGATAGTTGTCTCAATTGGGTAGAGCACTACTATACCGATGTTCCTCTCGTACAGGCCCAAATTAGAACCTTGATTGCTCAGAACAATATGTTGAAACAAGAGAACCTTGATCTCAAGGAACATACAGAGAGGAAGAATAAACGAATCAAGAGGTCTAGAAACATAGTCATTAAGAATACGACCAGTGTCAAGGAAATTATAAAATCTAAACCGTCTGATCCCTCTTTGGATAATTTTTAATGGTAAAACAATTTATTTTCATTTCATTCATTTCTGTTATCTAAGTCGAAATAAGTAGATTTGAATTTTGATTTCATTTACTAAAATTAAGACTGGCTACAGAATCGTAAAATAAAGACTAGCTACATAATCTACGAATATGTAGCCAAGTCCCTTTTTAATAATAATTAGTTATTAGTAATTTCTTTTCTAATTTATCAAATTGGTTTTTCTATTCTCAAGAAATGGGAGATTGTGTTGTTGATTGCTTGGAGTAAATACTTTCAATTATATGCTTAAATGATCAGTAGTTTCTCTTTCTTTATGTTTTATAAAACTTTGATTTAATTTTGAACAAACCAACTCTTGTATGAGTGGTTTCCAATTTACTATTTTTGTAATATTACTTGATTTTGGGAGATTCAACTCTATCCTCTGTGATATTAGTATTTGGGTCCTAGATTACTTTAAATATTGTTCACTCTTGTGGTGAAAAAGATCTTTGATTCAAAGGCATTATGGACATGTAATTCCCAATACTGTATGGACAAGTTGTCCACATCTTGACTTTAGACCAACATGACACTGTTCTATTACATTTTTTCTTTTATAATATGGAATATTAATATGTTAAACAACTTTAGTCTTATTAGCATATGATGTTTCATTTTATTCAACACTTTAAATTATGTCTATAATATGTTGTTCATATATTGTATCTGTGATCGTTATTTCATTTTAATATCATTGATTTAGGCTTGATGTTAAATTGATGTGTATATTAATTCTTCATGTTAAATTTATTTTACTATAAGAACTCATCATTACAAGGTCACCGGATCTATATGTTTATTTCTATGTTCTTATATCATTACTCCAAAAATACCTTGAATTTATTCTAGGAATGTTAGCACAAGCCTGTTACAAATTTCTCTCACGGGAAATATAGCTGAAAGTTTGAATTGCGCAGGGATATGGACACATTATGTGACTAAACTCAGGTTAGTTTTATTCGTTGATTTATTAATGAAATAAGACAGTTTAAATTGGTTGTGACTATTATTTTGTTCTTGTTTCAGATTATGTTTTATTAATATCTTTTTGAGTTCTTGTGTTTTAGACTATTAAACAGAAAATATAAAAATATGTGCTTTCTTTATCTATTTCATTAACAATTGCAAAAACATTGATTTCGCAAGACATCCACCAAAACTTGCAATTTGTAAATACCCTATTCATATTTATGTTTATGTTTTAACACTTGTAAATAATTAAATTCATGTACATAGTATCGTAGTTATAGATTTAGTATAGTTTATTTATTTTATTTGTCTTAGGACCCTAGTTGGCTAACGAAGCCATTAAACCCGTCAGGATAGATCATACCAAATGGTTTGGGTTAATTAGACAACCCCGGTCTGGTTCTATCCTTCCAGTTGACGGTGTGTCACTTACACCCATCAACATAACCCTAGTAGCAGTGCTTCAGTAACTGCACCTACTAGAAACCCTAGCGACGGTTCTTCAATGAGCTTGATAATCTTATGCTTAGCCTCCTTCCAGTGGTTAGACTAACCGAAGGAGGTGTGGGCCCATAACCTGTTAGAAAACTGGGTGTGATTTTTTCACCATAGACAATATAGCAATATTCTCACCGAACCATATTCACAAAGGCCACCCCCGAGCACCTTAACTTTGATAGAAAAAATAATTCTAGTAGCAGACCAATAGCCATCCAAGGCTAGTTCACCAAGAAAGGATAACCAAACACCAAGCAGAAATTCCAAACCAATAACCCAAGACAAAGTCACTAGTGCAGCAGCTGCAGTTCTCCTCCACTCATGCACACTTCTTGTCCTTATGCAATCATGAGTGAGTGAGTGACAAATGAGCTCTAGTGCCCTCTATTTATACTTCTCCATATTAACTTACTAGGATGACTTCTCTTCCTGGGGGATAATAACTCAATATTAATTATTCTATTAAGCTGACTTGTCTTCTAGGGTTATTATCCAAGGCTTTAGGGTTTCTCTTGCTTCCCAAAATATTCTAGTCTCGTCAAAGGTTACAAGTGGAGGCTAATACCTCCCGCAACTACCATAATATCAACACTTTATATCGGAGAATCTTCCTTTATCTTTGTCTATCGTTTGACCTCTCACTGTTAGATCATCTTTGGTCGATCCTTCCATGTTCTTCCTTCTCATTTCTTCCGACAACAGAGAAGAAACCACATCCTCTAGAACTAGTGTGGTTGTATTACTCCTAATAACCATGACTAAGTTATCCCATGAGTCTAGCAAAGAACATAATAGGTTGATATACTTCTCCTCCTCAGTGATCTTAATATCCACAAAGGATATATGGCTTAAAATGGTGTTAAATGCATTTAAATGATCAGTCACCGAAATTCCGTCACTCATTCTCGGTAGATACAGTTTCTTTCTGAGAAACAACTTAT
Organism: Picea engelmannii; assembly: GCA_009831015.1. Classification (NCBI taxonomy): domain Eukaryota; kingdom Viridiplantae; phylum Streptophyta; class Pinopsida; order Pinales; family Pinaceae; genus Picea; species Picea engelmannii. The sequence goes on from ML780279.1 coordinate 306,050, forward strand.
TTATGAGATATTTTGACTGGTATAAGCTTCCCATCTTGTCCCATAGTTTATTGGTTGAATATTCACCTGAGACATTCAACAGTACCAAATCTACAAGACAAAGTTGAATCATACTTGTTTCTCTTCTTTCGAGTTTCCCCCATTCTTCCATAGACATGCTTGTCGGCTGGGTACCTAGACAGACCATTGTCCATTTTTCTCAATCTACAAGAAGATCTCCCATTTTAAGATTCCAAAGCTCAAAATCTTGGCCATTGAATTTTTCTATCTCTATTCTGGAACTGCTCTCCATTCTTTACCATGATCTTTAACACAATTTTGACTTACAAATCTTACTGTACCTAGGGTTTAGTTCTCAGATTCAAGATTGGAAAATCAAGATCTGATACACTCATGAAAGAATAACACAACTCTGATATCACTTGTCAAAGATGAAATTTGATTTGATACCAATTTTTCAGGAAATGAGAGACACTTACACTCTAAACCTAGCAAAAGAGAAGAATAATTTAATCAATAATGTAAATGGAAAAGCAATCACGCAATACACACAGATTTTACACTGGAAATCCTAAACCGGGAAAACCAACATTCCTTGAGCGTTCTTCTCTCTTTTTGTCTTATACAATCTGAATAAAAGATTACATGTCTATCCTTGGTCCACACCTAAGACACAATCAACATCATACCCTCTTGCATGTGCAAGAACAACCATGTAGCCAATTCGGCTTACATATACATGATCAACAAACTACGATTTACTCAATATTTACATTATCCTTTATGGTCTTACAACACGCATATTTATAGGATTTACAACAGGGAAATCCTAAAGACTTGGCACCCAAAAAATGGTTATACATCTATGCATATCATTGGCTACAAATCCTGCAAATCTCAGGATTTTGTTACAATCGACTCCAAGTCGTATTACCATTCGGCCTTCATTCGGTCTCTAGTCAATCGTCTCATGCCCACACTTTGACCTCTTATTGGTTGACTTGATGTCAATATATTTGACTTCAACTTTACCCGATCGACTACCTCAACCTTCGACCTATTTTCAATCCACATCAACCTTAGACTTGTTGTTGATCCACCTCGACCTTCGACCGTCAGTTAATTCACCTCGACTAGACTTTCATTGCAAAGAATATAACAACCCAAGATTCTCCCTCTTGTTGTCTTCTTTGTTGAAACATGAGATTCTTAAACTTTCATTCATAGACCTAGGGAAACAATTCCAATTACTTCTCTGCACCAAGATAAATTCACAACACTCACAGACTTGGTCAACGAGTCTGTTATGTTTTCCAATGTGTCTACTTTCTCCAGTAGCAACTTGTTACTTTCCACCATGTCTCTTATGAAATGGTATTGTACATCAATGTTATTAGTCTTCGAATGATAAGCAGGGTTCTTTGCCAAAAATATTGTGGTTTGACTATCGCAACTTACGTTCATAGCTCTCTGCTCAAACCTGAATCCTTAACACAGCCTTTGCAACCATACCACTTTGTTTCTTCCATGAGTGGATTCCATGTATTCAGTTTTTGTTGTTGACAAGGCTACGACTCCCTATCACTTATTCATCCATTTTTTTTATCCACTGAACATATTGAAGAGATATTCGTTGGTCGAACTCCATCAATCCATATCTCTAGCCCATTCGACGTCGAAAAATCCATGTACATTTAATTTACCACTTTCATCTTTGGGTCTTCCTTGGTAGCATATAGCATAGTCCTTCGTGCCGCACAAATACCTGAATAATCTCTTGAAAGTTGTCTAGTTCTCCTTTCCAGGTGTCTACATGTACCTTCTCACCTCATGTGTCGAGTGCAGACCATCGCATACATTATACTACCAACAACACTTGCATAGGGAACACATGCCATGTCCTCTATTTATTTATGTGCCTTTGGACACTGTTCAACAGTAAGCCTTGATCCCACAGGAATTGGCACCTTCACTGGTTTTCAATCCTGCATGTTGAACCATTTCAGAATTGTTTCAATATACTTCGTTTGATTCAACTAGAGATTTCTAGTGGCTTGATCTATCTTAATATCCATTCCCAAAATGAAGTTAGTTGCACTGATATCCTTGATGTCGAACTTGGAGGATAACTGCTTCTTCACCTCCTTTATTGTGTCCATGTTATTTCCAATTAGCAACAAGTCATTGACATACAAAGCACATATATGAAATTCCCAACTTCTTCCTTGGAATATATGTAGCGAACAACATTGCTTCTCACAAATCCCAAACTAAGGATGTATGTGTCGAACTGTCAGTACCACATCCTTGGTGATTACTTTAAACCATAGAGGGATATTTTCGATTTGCACACCAACGATTTCTTTCCCTTTACTACAAATCCTTTAGGTTGTTTCATGTAGATTGTCGGGTCCCCATGTAGGAATGTTGTCTTCACATTCATCTATTCTATTTCCAGATCGAATTTTACAACCAGAGACATTAGTACTCTAATGGAAGTTAGTTTTACAACAAGGGAAAAAATCTCACCGAATTCGACTCCCTCAACTTGGGAATAACCTTTCACTACCAATCAAGTTTTGAACTTCTCAACTTGTCCTGTGGCATTCATCTTCTTCTTGAATACCCATTTTCTACCGACGATTTTTCTTCCAATGGGTAACTTGACTAAATCCCATGTCTTGTTCTTGTGCAAGGATTCCATCTCTTCAACCATGGCGTCCTTCCACAGTTTACCCTCTGTCAATTCGACTACCCCACTGATCGAATTGGGCTCATTGTCGATGGAATTTAGCACAAATGCAGAATGGAAGTCAGGAGGACTATACCTTTCGACTGTTTTTCTTACTATTTCTGACCTCCTTGCCACCAAAGTATATTGTTCCACCTCTTCCTTAAATTCAGTCGACTCATCTGAATCATCTTCTTCATTACTCAATTCAAACTGCATCGTCTTAGGATTATTCTCAGTCTGAAAAAATTCTTCAGGATTGAACTTACCTCTGACTTATTTAAATACCACATCTTGACTGTACACTGTTCTCCTTGATGCAGGATCCCAAAGTTTATATCCTTTCATTCCTTGTTTATATCCAATGAAAATACATTTGACTTCCTTCTTGTCCAACTTGCTCCTCTTTTCCTTGGGAACATGCACAAATGCATCACAGTCAAACACTTTCAGATGTGCCACCAAAGGATTCTTACCTGACCATACCTCATGTGGAGTCATGTCGAATAGCACCGACGAAGGAGACATATTCACCAGATATATTGTAGTGTTTACTTCCTCTGCCTAAAATTATTGTGCAAGCCCAGGATCACTTAGCATGCTCCTTGCCTTATCCATCAACATTTTGTTCATTCTCTCGACAACTCCATTTTTTTGTGGGGTATATGGTGTGGTATTTTGGAGTGCTATTCCTCATTGCTTATAGAACTGATCAAATTATTTTCCACAGAATTCACCACCATTATTAGTTCTCCGCACTTTAATCATTTTCTCTGTCTGGTTTTCTATAAGAGATTTAAACTCCTTAAATCGATCGAAAAAAAAAATTATTTCTTCCTCGGGAAATATATCCATGTCTTCCTGGAAAAATCATCTATGAAGGAGAAATAATGCAGGGATCCACCAAGTGAAGACATTGTAACTGGGCCAAACATATCACTATGAACCAGTTCTAGAATCCCATTTTCCCTTGTCACTCCAGATGGGAACCTCACCCGAATTTGTTTTTCCATATATGCAATGTTCACAAAACTTTACTTCTAAACCACATTCAGGAAACCCTTCAACCATACCTTTGTTTTGTATATATCGAATTAATTTTTCTCCAATGTGTCTCATCCTCTCCTGCCATATCCTGGTCAGGGTGATTTTATCATGTCTTGTTGAGTCGGCTTGTACCGAATTAGCTCGATTCGAGTTGAATTGATTCACAGTCGAGTCAATTTTAGGAGAAATGATGTTGTTTCATCCAGTCGATTCAACATTCCCTAACAACTTGTATAGTGTACCAATCCAAACTCCTTTTATTAATACCATCGCACCTATAACCATATTGCACGAATCCTTATGAAATAGAGTATGCACACCTTCATCACTCATCTTGTTGATAGATATCAGGTTTCTTGCCAAAATCAGAATGTGTAGCACACCTGGAAGAGTTATTTTCCTCCCATCCTTCAGTATCAATCGAACTCTTCCTCATTCGACAATTTTGGTTATCAATTCATCCCCCAATAACACATCACCCCCATCATATCGTTCATATTCACAAAACCATTCTTTATGTGGTGCCATATGATAGGATTCTCTTGAGTCGATCAACAAAACATATTGATTCGACTATGTACTAGTCGACTCCAGGCACATATCACCTCCCTTATCCAGGGTCGTCTTTCTCTCAGTTGTCTGCTTCTCATTGGATCCAGAACTTACTTGGTTTTCCTTCGAATTACAGTCATTTTTATAATGCCCAGCTTTACCACATTTCCAACATCTTCGCATCGATTGAACGAGGGATTTAGATCTACCCTTCAACTTAAAATTTCTACTACAGAATATTCCTTTATCTCTGTCTATCGGTCAACCTCTCACTGCTAGAGAATCTTTGGTCGATCCTTCCTTGTTCCTCCTTCTCATTTCTTCCAACATCAGAGAAGAAACCATGTGCTCTAGCACTAGTGTGGTTGTATTACTCCCAATAACCACGACTAATCTATCGCAGGAGTCTAGCAAAGAACATAATAGGTTGATACACTTCTCCTCCTCAATGATCTTAATATCCACAGATGATAATTGGATTAAAATGGTGTTAAACGCATTTAAATGCTCAATAACTGAACTCCCATCACTCATTCTCAGAAGAAATAGTTTCTTTCTGAGAAACAACTTATTTACCAGATGTTTCGACTGGTATAATCTTACCATCTTGTCCCACATTTTCTTGGCCAAATATTCACCTGAGACATTCAGCAGTACTGAATCTACAAGATAAAGTTGAATCATAATTATTTCTCTTCTTTTTATTTTCTCCCATTCTTCGATTGACATTTCTGTTAGCTGGGTACATGGACAGACCACTATCCATTTTTCTCGATCTACAAGAATATCTTCCATTTTAAGCTTCCAAAGCTCAAAATTTTGGCCATTGAATTTTTTTTATCTCTATTTTGGAACTACTCACCATTATTTACCACATTATTTAACACAATTTATGACTTACAACTCTTACTTTACCTATGGTTTAGTTATGAGATTCTATATTGGTAAATCAATATCTGATACACTCGACAAAGAATAACACAGCTCTGATATCACTTGTTAGAGATTCACTTCACTATGATACCAATTGTAAAGAAATGAGAGACACTTCCACTCTAAACCTAGAAAAAGAGAAGAAGAATTTAATCAATAACGTAAATGACAAATAAATCACGCAATACAAAAACATTTTACCCTTGAAACCCTAAGCTGGGAAAACCAACATTCCTTGAGCGTTCTTCTCTTTTGTTGTCTTATTCAATCTGAATAAAATGTTACATGTCTAAACTTGGTCCACACCTAAGACACAATCGACAACATACCCTCTTTCATGTGCAAGAACAACCCTATAGCCAATTTGTCTTACATATACATGACCAACAACCTATGATTTACTCAATATTTACATTAGTTGTTATGGCCTTACAAAACGCCTCTTTATAGGATTTACAACAGGAAAAACCCTAAAGACTTGGTGCCCAAAAAACAGTTACAAATCCATGCATATCATTGGATACAAATCCTGCAAATCTCAGGATTTTGTTACAGTTGATTTCAAGTCTTATTACTCAGTCGGCCTTCATTTAATCTCTAGTCGATTGTCTCACACCCACACTTCGAACTCTTGTTGGTTGACTTGCCAGATATATATTTGACTTTGACTTTACCCGATCAACTACCTCAACCTTTGATTTGTTTTTTATCCACATCGACCTTCAACTTGTTGTCGATCCACCTCGACATTAGATTTGTTGTCGATCCACCTTGACCTTTGATCGTCATTCGATTCACCTCGACTAGAATTTCACTGCAAAGAATATAACAACCCAACAAAGATCAATCACTTTTAAAATCCCAGCAATGGGGAAACCTACCCTTTCCTTAAAAAGACTATAAAAATAATATTCACCTTCCTTTGCGATGCCTTCGTGAGAGGATACAGTCTCCCCTTCCTGATTTTTTATTTCGAAAATAGTTTTTATATTCTTACAATCTTGTGCATACCTTTGAAAAATTTGTGCTATTTTCTCCTTCCTTTAGCCAGACAACCCAACTTTTTAGATTCCATTTTGCTTCTTCCATTGCTAGAAGTTCCAATTTTTTCTTCAATAAACCACAGAGGGAATTATCGTCTTCCATCGATAGGGACCCTACGGGCCTATCCACCAAAAACATATCCAACATTTCCTCAATTTCCTTCAAGCCCTGATGATATTTTTCAATAAAATATTGTGCCCAAGTTTTGCAAATAACATACATTTTCTCAAGGTTTTGCGCAAACTAAGACATAAAAGAGATCCTACTCTATGCTTCCAAATGTAACCAATATCCCTTTATTAACTTTCTAAAATCCTCCACCCACAGCCATATCTCATTGAATTTCATTGGGGAAGGAGGTGTTTTTCCCCTCTTTTCTACTTTCGGAAGAATTTTCATATGGTTCGATAAACCCCCAACTAAAACCTAGGAAAAGAAAGCCAAGGCTTTAGAATTAAGTCCTCATAAATAAGGAATCTATCCAAACATTTTCGACCAAATTTTCCCTTTTGCACCCATTTCACTAGGTCTGGGATAGCTTTGGAGGTTCCACATCCACCAAATGATTTTCAAAGAAATATATATATATAAAATATACTAACCTCCTCCATGAAAATTTCATGTCTAGTGGCCTCCATTGGCCCATAACAAGTTTGTCCACAGCTCAAGCATTTGTGAGGGTCACATTGTTAGGAACCTAACCTCCCTAACTCATAATGTAGGTAGAATAATATATTTTCCATGCAATAAAGGACAATATCAATAAGACCTAGAAATAAGGAAGAATAAGACAAATGTGAGAAGACCTAATAGAAGATTCCACTTCTAGAAGATCTTCCTCTAGATTGTTCTTATGGTAGATAGATTTCGTATAAATAAGAGTCAAGGATATGTGAAGTTTTATCTTGGAGATTATTGTAATAGAGCTCTTCTCTGTTGGAGCTTGCCCCCTCAAAGAGGCAAGTGAACATTGTTATCATAATAAATTTTCTCTTCCCAATGATTATTATGGTTTTATTCTAATGTTCTTCTGATACTTTTCTGGATAAATCATTATTATTATGTCATTGCTTGCTAGATATTTTCTATTTTGCATAATATATTGTATCATGAATATTGAAAGTGGTATCAGAGCACTTTCCTTGGCAAAAATTGTGGATAATTTTTTTCAGGGTAGAGACATATTCCGGTGTATTTAAGCTACAAAGATCTGTCGTTACTCGCATAAACCCACAGTCAGGGAGTAATACATGCAGGGAATAAAAGTGGTACTTAAGTGCACATTTGTTGGCCACCCTTGTAGCCCTTGTTGGTACCCCTTCGATTGGTAGCGCATCAGACAACACCTATATACGGATCAGCCTAAGAATCTTGAATCCCTCTGTAGATAAACTAATCAGTCACCTGAATGCTATAGTGTCACTGAGAACAACACTCAGGTAGTGACTCTCTAGTACCTGGGTAGTCGGGTAGTATGGCTAAGGGTATTGTCTATCCTCCTTAGTTGGTTCCCTGAGATAATGGTACGAGTACTACTATTGGACCCTGCACGTATATTAGAGAGCTATAGCACAGGGAAAACCCTTGACTATAGATTACCTACAAACCCTAACCCTTGGGAATAGAAAAAAAACAAGAACAGATAATATCTATTACAGTCAAACCTTTCCGTCTACATTAGGGTTGCGAAATTACTACATCTTTTTTCCAGCTAAGAATTCCATCATTTATCCTCTACAGTATTATTCATTTTGGTGGATATCTTCGCAGTAGTATTATTCAGTTTGAAGTACCCTTATTTGATACCTACCCCATTAGAATCCTTTTCTCATTCTGATCGCAGTAACACCTATCAATTTTCCACTTTTATTCCCCTGCAGTCCCACTCCCTTCTGACTCCCCTTATTTGGGACCTACCCCATTAAATTCCCCTCTTCTCCCCAATCATTGTGATACCCTTCACCGTAACCCTTTTTTCTAAGTGGTCCCACCCACCCTGTTTGTCATGACCAACACCTGTAGTCAAGACTTGGAAGCCCACTTAAATACCTTCTCATCCAATTTCAATACTTTGTCCTCTAATTTTGAAGAGACCCAACAGGAAGTGTGAAAACTCAGTTCCCAAATGGGCAACTTAAAACAGGAAATTTCTACCCAACTCGAATCCTTCATTGCCAATATCTACAATAAACTGAATATTCCTATAGACCTTAAATCATATGACCAACCTTTTCACCTTGAAGGTGAGACATCCTCCCATTCCCATAATTTTCAATCCCCTCCCTTTCAATGGGAACTCTACCTTCCTCGAGTGGATGTGAACAAATTTGATGGCTCAGATCCCACCGATTGGATCACACAAATGGAACACTATTTATTTTTTTATGAAATTACTGATGAGTTAGCCAAAATCCGGTATGGTGTTCTCCATCTAGATCAGGAACGTTAGCAATGGTGTCAATTGCGAAAAAATGTCCGCCAAAGGTATGTGGCTTGGACACAATTTGTTGCATCTATTTATGAACTCTTCGACACTGACACCCACCATTTAGGTCTCTTGACCAAGTTGAAACAATATGGCATAGTAGAAGACTTTATACCCGCCTTTGAGTGCTTGGCTTTCCGCACAAAGGGCATGTCTGATGCTTTTTTTCGAGAATGCTTTATCAGTGGACTCAAGGAAGAGATTTGTGTACATGTCCTCGTGGATTTTCCCCAAAGTTCGGTGGAAGCTTCTAAAAGATATAAGGAATCACAACAAGTTGTCTCTACTCAAACCATAAAAACCTCTTTTATTCCTCGCCCTAAACCTCTCACTCCCACCCCTCCTTCCGCTCCAATGAATATACAGAAATTGACCAGGGCCAAAATGGATGAACGCCAACTCAAGGGCCTTTGTTATAATTGTGATGACAAATATTTCCTTGGGCACAAGTGTAAGGAACAAAATCTCTTTATGGCCATATCTGAAGATGTTTCTAAAGAATAGGTTGAGGCTCCTCTTTTGGTCGAGTCCCTTGACCCAAATGATTCGGCCCCACCAGCAAACCCTCTAAAAGTTGAACCAGTCATTTCCATGAATTCTCTCATTGGCTTCTTGTATCCCCAAACCCTCAAGTTAATTGGATACCTTAAGCATTGGAAATTCATCATCCTCATTGACAGTGGGAGCACCCATAAATTTATTCATTGCCGCATTGCCCAAGAAACTAACTATTATATATGTGTTGTCAATAAATTTTAAATCATGATTTCCAATGGAGTCTACATAAAATGTGGGGGGCGTTGTGAGAATGTGTCTCCAAATTGGCCAGTACAACATGAAATCTCATATGTTTTATATCAACATGGGTGGTTGTGACATTGTGCTAGGTGTTTAATGGTTGAAGACTATGGGTCCCATCCTCTTGGATTTTAAGGAATTAGCCATGAAATTCACCCAGAAGGGCCAACAATATAAGTTCCAAGGCCTCATAGTTGGTTCCTCTGAGATCATCAATTCCCATCGCATGGAAAATATCCTCAAGAAAGGGAATTTAGAAATTATTGCACAACTCCATTCCATTCAATCCACTGAGATACCATCTATGCATCTTGACCTCCAATCCATCATCTCCAAACATCAATTTGTTTTTTATACTCCCCAAGGACTTCCCCCTTTCCCATGGTTTTCATGATCATTCCATTCCTCTTGTCCCTAGAAGCCTTCCTCCAAATTTTCATCCCTACCTCCATGCCTTTGCACAGAAAAATGAAATTGAGAAAATTGTCCAAGAGTTTCTCTCCATAGGTGTTATACGTCCCAGTGCTAGCCCACATTATTCTCCTTTGGTAATGGTCCTTAAGAAAGAAATCTCTTGGAACATGTGTCCTGACTTTTGCGCCCTCAACAAACTAAACATCAAAGACAATTTTCCCATTCCTTTCATTGATGATCTCTTGGATGAATTAAGTGGTGTCCAGTATTTTACTAAACTTGATCTTCATTCTCTCTATCACCAGATACTTATGAAATAGGTTGGCATTCTTAAGACTACCTTTTTAACTCATGAGGGCCACTAGTAGTTCTTGGTCATGCCTTTTAGCTTATGTAATGCTCCATCCACCTTCCAAAGCCTCGTGAATATTGTCTTCCATCCTTTTCTCCACCATTTTTTCTTAGTTTTCTTTGATGATATTCTCATCTATAGTAAAACATGGACTTCCCATCTTGCTCATGTGGATAAAGTTCTTCATATACTCTCTCAGCACCAACTTTTCCTAAAACAATATCAATTTGCTTTTGGAGCCTCAGAAGTGGATTATGTGGGTCATATTGTTGGAAAAGATGGTGTCAGGGTGGATCCAAAGAAAATTGAAGCAATGCAGGATTGGCCTCGACCTAAGACTCTCAAAATCTTTCATGGTTTTCTAGTTTTAACAGGTTATTATCGCAAGTTTGTCAAGAATTATGGAAAAAATGCAACACCTCTCATGGCTCTCCTTAAAAAGAATTCTTTCACTTGGACTCCAACAACTGATCAATCCTTCAAGGAATTGAAGGAGGCTATGTGCACCACTCATATCTTGTCCCTTCCTGACTTCACAAAGACCTTTGTCCTAGAATGGGATTCTTAAGGGAGAGTAATTAGTGCAGTCCTTATGCAAGATGGCCAACCTTTGTTCTTCACCAGCAAACAACTTTCAGAGCGCCATTTGGGCCAATCCATTTATGAAAAGGAAATGTCGTATATCTTGCATGAAGTGGATCTCTAGCACCCTTATCTATTGGGGAAATTCTTCCAAATTAAGACATATCATTAGAGCCTTAAGTATTTGCTAGAGAAACGTATTTCATCCCCAAAGCAACAGAAATGGGTGACTAATCTCTTTGGATATGATTATGAGATCATTTCAAGAAAGGAAAAGACAATGTGATTGCTGATGCTCTTTCCTGAAAGTATGAAGATGAAGGGTCCCTTTTTTTCCCTCTCTTTCATTGTAGTTGATTATCTCCAAGACGTTCACTGAGAATGGTTGCAAGATCCCAAAAGTTAACGTTTGATCCACCAATTACAAGACAATTATCCAGTCTCCCAGGGGTACTATTGGAACAATGATGAGTTCCGCTACAAAGGTTGTATGTAGTTAAGTAAACATTCACAACTTAAATCCATGGTGATTTTTGAGCTACATGCTTCACCCATAGCTAGTCACTCAGGGTTTACCAAAACCTATGACCGAGTCAAACGGTCATTTTTCTGGGAGGGAATGAAATAGGATGTTCACACCTTCATGGAAGAATGTGATGTCTATCAATGCAATAAAGGAGAAATAGTCAAATCTCCTTACACACTTCAACCACTCCTGATTCCACCCATTATTTGGAGGGATATCTCAATGGATTTCATTGTTGGATTACCTAAATCGGGTAATAAGTTAGTCATCATGGTGGTAGTTGATCATCTTTCCAAAATGCTCATTTTTGTGCTCTTAAAAACCCATTTATAGCAACCATAGTGGATCAAATTTTCATAGATAACATTTTCAATCTTCATGGAATGCCTCACTCTATTGTCTCTGACATAGATGCCATTTTCACTAGCAATTTCTCGCAAGAATTTTTCAAGCTTCCAGGAACCCAATTGCAGCTCAACACATCCTATCATCCTCAGACCGATGGCCAAAAAGAAGCAATCAACAAGTGTTTGGAAATATATTTGTGTCATTTTAAATATGAAATGAAAACTCAATGGGTGCAATGGTTTTCACTAGATGAATGGTGGTCAACACATCTTACCATACAAGTACTCGCATGATTCCTTTTGAAGAAATATATGGACAAAATCCACCCTTAGTTCTCTCATGCATGCCAGGAATCTCTAAGGTTCAAGGTTGACCAAACTCTTACAGTTCGAGAATCTATTCTCTATTCCCTCAAAGAGGATTTGGTCATAGCTCATAATCGCATAAAGAAACAAGTTGATCAAGGTCATTATGAACGTCAATTTGTTGAAGGGGACTAGGTGTTTCTTCGATTTCAAACTTATAATCAAACTTCACTCAAGGCTGACCATTTCTAGAAACTTGCACCTAAATTTTATGGTCCATATATAGTTCTCAAATGCGTGGTACAGTTTTCCTACCAGTTAGCTTTGCCAAGTCATTCTAAGGTCTATCATGTTTTTCATGTCTCGTGATTAAAGAAGGTGATTGGAACTAAGTGCCAAACTCAAACCAGTCTTCCTAAGTTGGATGAAGAAGGCTCCATCTGGTTGCAGCCCCAAGTAGTTTTGGATTAGCATGAGCATCGTCTCTATCACCGAACCATCAAGGAAGTGTTAGTATAGTGGAAAGCTACAACTCCCGCAGATGCCACCTGGGAGCCAGCTAACATTTTGCAACAATTTCCTCATCTCAAGCCTTGAGGACAGGAATTTTGTTTTAAGGGGGAGGGAATGTTAGGGACCTAACCTCCCTAACTCCTCATGTATGTAGAATAATATATTTTCCATGTAATAAAGGTCAATATTAATAAGGCCTAGAAATAAGGAAGAATAAGTCAAATTTAAGAAGACCTAAGAGAAGCTTCCACTTCTAGAATATCTTCCTCTAGATTGGTCTTATGGTAGATAGATTTAGTATAGATAAGAGTCGAGGGTATGATAATTTTTGTCTTGGATATTATTGTAATAGAGATCTTCTCTACTGTAGGTTTCCCCCTCGAGGAGGCAAGTGAAAATTGTTATCATAATAAAGTTTCTCTTCCTGCTGATTATTCTGGTGTTATTATGATGTTCTTTTGATACTTTTCTGGATAAATTATTATTATTATGTCATTTCTTTCTAGATTTTTCTATTATGCATAACATATTGTATCAGGAATATTACACACATGAACTAGGATGGGAATGCTTAATATGTCCATGTGGCTTCTCCTGGCCAATATTCATTGCATGTCTTAAAGGCCCAACCCCTCCCCTTACATCACTTGAATATAACTCCTATTGGGATAAATCTATGAATGTGTTATGATGCACCAGGCTATGGTTCAAGGTGGATATGGATGATTGGGTTTGGATAATGTTTTATTCTATGAGAGGATGTTTGGTAGGGGTATTAGGCCTTTTCCTAGGAGGATTAGGACCTATAAATAGGTCACACCTAACATTTTTGTGATCCTATGTGGACCCATGACCCACCCCCTAGAGTTCACAAATGTCAAAGTAATTGAAACTGTGACCTAAAACAAACTCTGCCCATAATTTCCTAAGGAAATACAAAGGCATCTCCCTATTGTTACAGGTAGTTTTGTCAAATAACATGAACCACCTATCCATCCAATTGTCTAAAAAAGGTTGGTAGGTGCACCCGTTCATAAAAATGTGTTTCTTTGTGACTAGAGGTTTTTTCTTGGTTCTTGGGTCAACAAAAAATGTCATTGAGTCTTGTTTTTAAATGTTGAGGCCTCTAACCCAGGTTTTATCTATACCAATCTTATAATAGTAAAAAGTTCTTGCCCTGCAATCAAAAATGTGTGTTAAATGGACTTGGGTATTTGCAATAGAAGTAATAATGGTATACATGGATGTGGCTAGTGAAAGTCGTGAGGTATCTTTGGCATTTATTATGTTGTGTATAAGGGCTCTTAGTGACCTCAAACCTGCATCATTTTTAATGTTTATGTTTCCTTTCTTTGGGTTGGCTTTTGGTATATCTTCATGTGGTGATGTTGGGTTTGGGTTCCATGTTAATTAAGTATGTTGCATTTTAATAAGGGGAAATTAAATTTTTATTTTTTATAGTATAAATAAATTTATGAAATAAAAAACAATCAAATTTAATGAAATACTTACCTAGAACCAATCGATAACCACATCAACAAAGTCCTACAATGCTTTTTCAATATCTCCTCAAATCTAGATTTTCAATTTGCTTAATAAATCTTAAAATGCATGCCATAGTTTGTTGGTAGCAATGGACTGACCATAGTCATTTTGTCAAATTAAAATAGAAAAAAAGTGTGCACATTCCTAAAGTGCGCACGTGTTCTTAGGAACATGCACACATTCTTAGGAACATGCATTTTTTCTTAGGAATGTGCATGTGCTCTTAAGAATCTGCATGCAACCATCATCTTCATGCGAGCACCCTTGAAACTATGTTCAATAATATAATTAGTGTTTTTTTATTCTTATATTTTCTATGTGTGAAAACATTTTATATGATTAATAAAATCATTACATTTCTTATGTTTAATAATTTCATTAGTTCTTTTAAACCTTTTATACAAACAATAATTCATGATAATTTTATAAGTGTAATTTTAATGAGAGAAATCCAATACATTATATCTATGTATTTGTTATTTTTTTTTAATAGTGAAAACATATTTGTCAATTTTACTATGTCTAAAGATTTTGCATCATTATTACATGATTTATGAAAAAACAACAATGACACTATGGAAAATGACAATATGGAATTGTGTCTTATATTAAATAATTTGGGTAAATATTTCTAAACATTATATTTAATGGTGTGTAGACATGCCATTAATGTGGACCTCCAAGGAAAATAATCTATGGGGTAAAAGGAAATATACTATTATAAAGACATTAATGACAAGTACTTGTTAAATCAATTTTGACCAGTTTTGATGTTACTAAAAGGTGTATATGAGGTGAAACATATTTTCAAAACTTTGAAAGATTTAAATTAAATGTGATTAATAATTGTTACTTTTATTAAAAAAATAAATTATATATGATGATGATGATGATTAACGTCCACTAAGACCAAATTGGTCTATCGGACCTTAAGAGGGTAAGTGATTACTTGTGATTCTTTAGAATTGTGTTTATGTGCTAAAAACGCATTAAGACAAGTTTTCCGACATCACCATAGTTTTGTTGAGTTAAGAGGTTAGGAAGGTTGGTAGTGTGACAAATATTTTGAAAATGAGATCTAATATGGGTATAGGTTGGATAATCTAAGAGAAAGTGTCTTTCATATTCAACCTTCTTAGTGTCACAAAGGTGACACACTCTTTCATCCCATGGCATTTTAGGAATTGACCAACGCCCAGTTTCACTATGGAGCTCGTGAGAATTTGTTCTTATCTTAGCAATGCTTATTTTTTTCTTTACACTTGGCAAAACATATAGACAATTTTGATCTTCTAGATTAGGGTTAATTACATCCTTATAATACCTAAATTTATTTTTTCCTCTAACTCTTTATCACACCACATTTTCTCCTTAAATTTTGATTTGGCATTTTTTTAATATTATATTTATTCTGGAAAATGATGTCTTCCATGATTCCCTAATAGTTTAGCCAAGACCGAGCATCTTTACGCCATCCTCACTTGAGTCGGTGGTGGTTATGACTCGATTTTGAAGTAATTTTAGGAAGCCTCTTGTCTTCCATGTTGTTTAACTTGTTCTTATACATTAGGTATCTAGTCATAGCCATGCTCTCAATGGGGGAGAGACTTGTTTCTAAGAGGAGGATCGGATAGGGCGTATTTCCTTTAATTTTGCGATTATAGGTTATAAACTTCTTTTGTATTTTCTCTATCTTTCTCCAGGATTCATGAGAGATAATACTGTTAGCATGTTTACATGAAGAGTGTGCTTATCATTGATGGCAAGAATAGCAGCAACGATGGTATGTTTAAAGTCAAGAAAAGAAGCAATGATGAAAAACAGGGAAAGCATAAGTTCAGGAGAATAAGCGAACAGTATGAAAATCAAATCTCAGGAGGAATGGCGTGAGTATGCAGAGATCAAGGCTCAGAAAGAAGTGTAAGCTCAAGAGGAGGAGAAAACATTATGCAAAGATCAAATATCAGAAGAGATAGAGCTTTTCCCTTTCTAGAAGTGCATCTAATGTCCAAGAGAAGGACTTGTAGGAGGAGAAAAGGACAATACCTTTGAACACTTAGAAAATATTCTAAGTCAAAGAGATCATAAATCTCAGGAGGAAGAATGACAGTGACCATTAGATCAACCCCCAGTGACCAAAGGAAGCGCAAAGGATAAGTACAGATCCAATTCGTTGGATTTGAGCACCGAGGATCAACATTCGTTGGATCCATAAATAAATGCATGAAGGTTAAGCATTTGGACGAGCATAGGAGAGAATACTTGTCGAAGTCCCAAAGTAATCAGGGACCGTCCATCGTCAAGACTGACAGGTGGCACACGATCCTCAACTCCAGAGAAAATCACTTCAAGGATTTTTCAATTTGAGACTTGAAAAACCCAAAGTCCGGAGAGCCAGAGTAAATGACAGTCGTCAGATCAATTTGAAGTGGAAGGACAGGATAAGTCAGCAAAGCTGCATTGTAGAAAGATCGAGCCATCGATCTAAGTTCATGATCGATGAACACCATTCACTTCAGATCTCAAGACGGGAGGAGGTTACACTCTAGAGAGATTGAGATTTGAAATTCCCGAAATGCGAATTTATGTCAACCGTTGGATCATTCCAGGTGGAAGGACAAGATACGCCAGAAGAGCTACATCGCAGAAAGATCAAGCCGTCGATCTAAGATTTTGATCAATGAACAAGATTCACTTTGGATATAAAGATAAGAGGAGGTTACGCTCCGGAAAGTTTGAGATTGGAAAAACTCAAAGCTTAGAAATCCGAAATGAATAAGGACCATCAGACTTGGAGGACATACGAGGATCGTTGGATCAGTTTTGTTGGTCAACAGACCACGTCAGAAGACCACATCAGCAGATCACGTTAGAAAGACTACGTCAGCAAAGACATGTAGTACAATCAGAGATTGACAAGTGTCAAGTTGATTTGGCACTTCAAGTACGTGAAAATCACAAATCCAAGTGACACATGGAAGCTACTAGGCTCATGACACATCATCAAGTGACGTAAGTAAGTGACGTCACTCCGGGAGTTTTACTTCGAGATTTTTACCACCAGCAGATGCCCTTAGTCCCGAAGTCTTGAATTTCGAAGTCCCGAAGTGGATACAAGTCATCCAATATGAAGATCACTTTGGATGCATTCTCAACCGTTGATCTAGTACAGTGGAAGGACAGTGTAAGTGGAAGTGTTAACCGACAGCAAGAGGTTTCCATGGCCTATGACTTATTCAACAGGTGGCCACTCTGGAGGAGAATGAAGAAGTGATCAGCCTAAAGTCCTGAAGTGTCAAAGTCACTTATGATCGTTGATCATGCAGGAGGGTATGTGTCAATAGATCATGAACTCTGGGCGAAACTACTCTGAGAAAACATGAAGGATGAAAGAAAGTTGAGAGTTGATATTTTTGAACCCTGAATACCCGAAGGGATTGTGACCGTCTATCCAAAACGGACATGCGTCATTGGATCATGGACTCTGGGTGAAATTCTTCAGGAGAAAGCGGAGTTTGAGAATCAAAACTCCCAAAGCCCAAAAGGAAAAATTGATCTTGTCCGTTGGTTTGGAGGGCCAAATTTCACATGATCGTTGAGAAAAGGATCACACATGGACAAAGGAAAGAAGGTAGAGTCATCAATTGAAGAGGACAGATGTCATCATATCTTCCATTCTGGAAGATATCCATTTAGCAGCAATAGGGTTTGAGATTTGAAACTACCGGACCCCGGATCATGAAGTAAATCTCAGACGTTGATGTAGGATGGTGAGATCTGGTCCACAGACTTGAGAGGACATATCTAAACCATCCATTCATAATCACCATGAATATCGTGAGATCGACGGTCATGCTCCATTGCAAGGCCAGAACATGCTAGGGTCTTAATTTTTCATGAGCGGGTCGCAATTGAAAACACGGTTTTGGATAAAGGATGCATGGAGGCTCGTAGTGAATTGCGGGGCGAAAATCGAATTTCCCTCAAACAACCTATGGACGTGCCCGTAATCATGTGGTCACATGAATCTCATAGCCCAAGGTCATATCGTGAAATGGAGCCAGTGCTCACTAGACAGAAATCGAGAAGCGCCTTTTTCGATTGGCGTTTGGTCATCGTCGATGATCACATGAGGGAAGGAGATCAAAATCCAAAGAAACCATAATTGACTTGTTGTAAATAAAAGAGAAGATAAAGAGTTTCGACTGCCAGAGAAGCTAATGAATCTCAGCATAACGTTCACTGATGATGAACACACTGAGTATAACTGCCAGATAATTTGAAGAGCTTCAGGCTGGTCGCCAGAGGAATTCAAGAGTCTTGAGGTAACTACCAGTGGGATGAAGACTCATCAAAGAGACAATTTACAAATGGAAAAGCGTTGACAACTGTAACTTCCATAGAAGCCAAATAATCTCAATATAATGGCCCACTGATGAAGAACAGTCTCTGAATGATCACTAGAGAGAATGAAGAGATAGGTGCATGATTGGGCACATACTTGGCATGATAAATATATGTAGAACAGAGAAGATAGGGTTGCTCCTATTGAGTATGATTTATGCGGGTAGAAGCATGTTGTGTGAAGGAGATCAAATGCACATAAGAGGCATAGTGCATAGAATGGAAATAATACATAGAGCATAAAGCGCAGAAGAAGCAAGGAACGGAAATGAATATCTAAGAGAGGAAGAGAAAGATGGGGTGCACATACAGAGATAGAGCAGTAGATCAAAAAGCTCAAGAATATGCAAGCAGGAAGACATTGATCCAGGCAGAGCAGAGTAGTGTAGCAGAACAATGATGATACTGGTAATCCATTGATACATACTGTATCATTGTGATAAATTTATGAGAAGAAAATATTTATATTTCAGGGTGGTAGGGAGGTGCTAGGGAGTATTGTTGTCCTCAGAGTTTCAAGTGAGTGCTTGAACACAGGGAATTGTAGCTTCCATATGGTTGCAGCCAGAAAACCAAGGTGGTAGGGTGGTGCAAGGGAGAACTATTGTTCTCTGTTATACAAGTTGGTGCCTGTGTAACTGGAATTTGGTGCTTCCATCTAGTTGGTTCTAGAACACTCAGAGAGTTGGTGTTTCCTTCTATTGGGTGCTAGAGAAACCAGGGAGTTGTTGCTTCCTTCTAGTGGGTGCTAGAGAAACCAGAGAGTTGGTGCTCTCGGCGAGTTGTTGCTTGTAAAACAGAGGTGGTAGCCTCAAAGGGAGTTGGTTCTCCTAAGAATGATAATGTACAAAAAATAAAGATTATTTATCATATCAAGAAGAAGAGGTTTTTCCCTATATGGTTTTCCTCAGGAAATATTTGTCTCTGTATATTTCATGTGTGTGATTGATGTTAAATATTCTATTGCTTACTTCCCTGCACTATTGTGATCTTCATTGAGTTTTTTGGAAAGAGTTTAAAATGGACATAATTGTTTAAGCACATTAACAACTGATTCACCCCCC
>ML780279.1:353900-381158 GCA_009831015.1 Picea engelmannii
TATATATATAATTTGTTTATGTTTATGTAATATTGAGAAAAAATTTGTTTTTATCATTTAATATAAAAGAAATTAATACATGATATAGAATTAAACGATGATATTTTTTTTTTATAGTAATCCTCTTTTCTTCATTTTTTACTAAATTTATTTTTATTTATTTAATGTTATAATAATGACACATAATTATAAATGCACTTATACACCTACATTTTTTACTAAATTTATTTTTATTTATTTAATGTTATAATAATGACACATAATTATAAATGCACTTATACACCTATATGGTAAACTTTATATCCATATCAAATTTAGTAAAAAAAATTCTATATGCTTACAATCTCTTCGTAAAAAAAAATCCTATATGATTACAATCTCTTCAAAGAATAGAATTTAATATACATCTATTTAGCAATTATATATGTATAATTTGTTTATGTTTTATATTAATTTTTTTGAGGATACAACTAGTTGTGTTTTATTGTTAAAGTACAAATACTAATTAGAAATTGAGAAATTGAACTTAATTTTGCATTTTTAAAAAGATGTTTTATATTTTAAAATTAAATTTGTATTTTCTAAGTTCAAGTTTACATGTTTTAAATAAACCAAAAATTTATTTCTAAGTTTAAGTTTACACGTTTTAAATAAACCAAAAATTTTGTATTTTGAAAATTTTAAGTTTATAATTTTATTATATTATTTATAATTTTTTTATACTAAAATAATATTATTTATTGTTTAATCATAATTGTGTAAAAATATTCAAATTTATAAAGATTTTATATAGTTTTTATAAAATTTGGGTTTTTTTTAAGGTAAAAAAAAATTATTTTTTAGAAGCAAATTTTTTCCTCTTTCACACAATGAGAAAATCTATCATAACTTACTTATCAACGAGGAGTGAGGAAACTCATCCCTAAATGCTATATGAAATGCAAGCTCACTCATCATTGTTATTCAAGGAAACCACACCACCTGGAATAACACCCATGAGGCTCACTCATCACCAATATTCAAGGAAAACCACACCACCTGGAATAACGCCCATTGGGCTCACTCACCATTGTTACTCAAGGAAAACCACACCACCACACTATCTGGAATAATGCCCATGAGGCACAGTTATAAGGAAAACCACACCACTTGGAATGAAGAAAAACCACACCAATTGGAATAACGTCCATCACTAACTCTATCGACATGTAGACTCGTCACCTTTATTCAAGGAAAACCACACCACTTGGAATAATGTAGGTTGACTCGTCACCTTTATTCAAAGAAAAACCACACCACATGAAATAACGAACTAATGATCCCTAAGGAGAGAAACTTTCACTCCTAACAGATATCTATAAATCTTAGGTTATTAACCAAACCAACTCTTAGCCAAACAAAACTAATTTAAAATCATACTCCAAAAAAAAAAAATCTTTAAAAAATTACACTAAAATTAATTAAAATTTAATAGAATAATCACATGTATCCAATAATCTTTAAAACAATTACACTAAGATTAATTAAAATTTAATAGAATAATCACATGTATCCAATAATCCCCGTCCAATTTTGTCCCTTTCTTTTTTTCAAAAGATAAATAAAGATTTGGATGAAGTTCAAATATTTTGTGGCATCACAGGGATTTTGCCACATTGGCATACGTCTAAAGAACGTTAAGAAAAATAAAGATGACTTGGGGAATACGGAATATGAATTTTAACAAGCTGCCCAATAATGAGAGAGGGGAACAAAAACATCCACCGCTCCAAGACAAGGGCAGAAGGGTGATGGAAAATAAAGCGAAAAGTCGATATGTACAAACCAACTCCTCCTCCTCCTCCTCCTGGATATTTCTTCCCTGTGGGGCTCAGTCTCAGGTGGGGCTCTCAATGATTTGCATCGAAGATGATATATTATTGAGCACAAAGTAATAATGTCGCCCAGATACATCCAAACGCCTTGTGATTATTATCTTTCATTCTCTCCGGACGTAAGATAGTTTCAATCTTAACTGTTCTACGTTAAACTATTGTGTGAATGCTGCCTCCATCAATGGAAGAATTTCCAGTCGATTCACAGCGTGCAGCTTCTTGTCTTTTTCCAGCTGCCAATCTCCTTCATGGCTTGCGTGACCACAACCATTTTTTGTGGACGAGCTTTGCCTATGTCCTACAACTTCTCGTCGATTTCAAATCCCTGAAGAGCTTTTAATACTAACCAGGGATTTGATCCAGTGCCACTTACTAGTATTATTAACGGCTGATTTCATCCATTAACCAAATTGTAAGGTAATAAATACCCAACTCCGATTTTGGGGCATATAAACTAAAAATATGATAACAAAGTTGTTATTAATTCTATCCGATCATCGTTCAAATTTATAAATGCTCCATTTCTGCCCACTCTCTGGGCATAAACAGGCCGGAGCTTTTAATGGAACAATTAATTGCAGGGGGACAAAGAATTTAAAAAGAAGAAACCAATGAATAAATGATATTATTTCAAACCCCAGCAAATGATATTTTTGATACCAGTATAGATTACACAATCCGCGCAGTTGCCCATGCAAAAATCCTAAAAACTGCTAATAAGTTATAACCTTGACAGCATGGGCCTGTCACCTGTCTGACATACATTAACAGAGCAGATATAGATATGGTTCTGACAAGAATATATATATTCTGCAGTGAGCAATATTCTCTCCTGAGAAGAGAAAAAAAATTGCATCTCCTTCTTTACATATTATATATAATCCTTGAAAAATCACTCCAGGTTATGACTGAACAATTAGAAATTAGGGTTCTATCACTGAGTATTTGAGGTTACATGATTGAACAGGAATTTGGGTTCTCATCACTGAATATTTGAGGTGGATGGACGTATTCAATAACATACTTGGGAGCATTACTTTCATTCTTTCTACTCTCACCCTCATCCTCTCCCTCGCCCTCGCCCTTCTTGTCATCTTCCTCTCCATCCTTTTTGTCATCATCCTTTTTGTCATTAGTTTTTTCTCCATCCTTCTTATCTCCATCACCTGATTTATTCTCTTCCTCCTTTTCCTGCGCCACAACTTGCGCATGCTTTCCTGTCCTTTTATACAGCTGATTCACCAGATTTAAGGGATCTATAGCTCCTTTAACCGTTACCTTCTGCTCCTTTAAATCTGCCTCTGCACCCTGGACACCTACGGCCATGATAAAACAACCACAAATAAAACATAGAGCCAAAAATAAAATTCAAACCAACCAACATATCTGAGACCACTGAAAATACATCAACAGCAAAAAAATGATTAACATGGAGGGTTACAATTCACAAACTCATTTGCAGTAACCATTACGAAATTATGAAGTTTTACCTTTCGTTTTCATCATGACCTTTGTAACTTTTTCTGCACACCTATCACAGTGCATATGCACCTTGAGAACTGCTGTAACCACAGGTGGCTGCAACAATGGAATGAAGAAAAACAAACCACTTTTAGCCCATAGTTGGAATAACCAGAAAACATTTTTAACAGCGATCCATGCATGCATGAAGAACTAGACACCCTTAATTACCTCTGCTCCTTCAGCTGGTTTGTTTTCCTCTGATTCCTTGTTGGGCAAAGGAGATATCAACTCAGTTTTTCTCCCACTTTTCTTCTGCACTATTTCACATACCTTTACTGGGTCCACCGATTTCCCTTTAACAATAACTCTGTGAGACTGCACGTCCATTTCCACATCCTCCACCCCTGAAATGTCCATTCTAACATTAATGATCAGTATAATTAAAACGCAGCTATATATCCATTAAAAACCCCAGGGATTACATGTGCCAAATAAACTTAGAGAGTGCCTGCAACCTATTAGCATAAAAAATTACCTTCCAATCCTGTTAAGGCCTTCCTGACCTTGCGGGCACATCCTTCACAATGCATATCCACCTTCAATTCGATTATAAGCAACGGCCCCTCTTCAATTTTCTGTTCCTTCTGCTCTTCTTGCTTGCTTTCTTCTTTCTTCTTCTCCTTCAACTGCCATCCAAAATTGATTAAAACACACACACACAGAATCGAGATAGATACAGCCACAATCCAGAGAGACAGACATGAAGAATAATTGAAGTGATTGAGCAAAATGCACAGAGGACCTACCAGTTCCCCCAGGGTGGTTTTGAGAGCAGAACGAAAGGACTTCATTTTAAGAGACTGGGCAACCTGCAATGGAATTTCCTTATAGATAGCAGATGAGAGATATGGTTGAGGAAGGCGTATGTAATCGGCCAAGGACCTGCGAGGGCCATGATTCCACATATCTATACAAAGAAAAATAGTCGAGTATCTAAAAGATAAAAGAGAATCCGCCTCGACAGAGTACAAGTCTGGAATTTCTGTGCACAGAAACAATTCCAATTCCAGAGACCGAATGGTTGAATGGATATTTAAAGTAACGAGAGCTCGAGATTCTTTGAATTGCACATTTCTTGAAACGCATTTATTATCACTAACGGCTACTAGGCTGTGGTTAAGCGGATTGTTGTCGATGGAGGTTGACGATAGCGTGCGTCACTCATGACATCGTTACGGAATGCCCGATTGGATTTCATTTCTGTCCTACTTCACGTTAACTTCCTTAACATGTAATAAGGAATGTGTTTTTATGTTTTTACTAGGTTTTCCATATGCACATAAAACAAAGACAAAAACCCATGATCTACGCCACTTTGACCAATCATGACCGATAGAGGGTGCTGGAACTTCGATCCACAACAATCCACGTGTAAAGGCATTTTCATTAGAACGCTGATCCACATCTTTTACACCCCAACAAAACCCCAATGAAGGGTCCATGTACCAAAAGCATGTTATCCTATGGAGTATCCATTTTTTTTGGGCAGTGGACTACCTCGGAAGCAATCTTCTCTCAAGAGTTACTTTTCCTTTTTGGTAGGTTTTTTTGCCAATTTAAAACTTTGATTAATTTTTGAGCATTTGGGTTGGTTTAAAATGGGGTATAACCTTCAAGGTAAGGTTTTGAAATGCATGGAATATTGATCCATGCGAAACTCAGCTTACCCTTGAAAATTTGGTACTATTTTTTCACCTGAAAAACTGAACTCTAAAAGGAAAATTGTTCCCTAGTTACATTACTCCTTTTCTGGGGGGTTTCGAGTTGAATGATATTTAATTAAACTAAAATGAAAGTAAAATTTAAATTTTTTTATTTTGAGTAAATTTTTTGTTTGGTAGGTTATTTTGTAAAATCCGGTAATGGAAAAACCCAATTTTTATACCAATTCTGATATTAAAAATGGATTCTTAGACCTCTTAGTTATGGCCTTTGGGTTGGATCCACTTGTGAAGAATGAGTGTTTTTTACTAGTGACCAATAGACATATGAGTGGATAAAAAACCACCCTCTTGTCATCATGATCCATGCACACATAAATGAATAGAAACCAATTTGAATGGATAAAAAATCACCCTCTTGTCATCATGATCCATGCACACATAAATGAATAAAAACCAACTTGTTGTCATCCTTAAAACTAGACTAGACTAGATCCCTCCGTGTAGTGAAAGAGATATGTCCCGAGAGTGATAATATGTTAACTCCAAATCTCCAATCATAATCCTCAACCTAACATGTCTCATAGTAATAATTTATTAACTCCAAATCTTAAAACTCAATTTTCTAAATAACATATATAAAATATATCACTTGTTAACTTTAATTTTCTAATCTTAATCACAGTAAATACACATAAATTAAAAGCAATAAATTCAATTTCAACTTAAAACAATAAAAATTACCAAAAAAAAATCCCTTAATTTTAATAAACAGTTTTCCTCAATATAAAAAAAATCACCTTGATAACAATATCATGTATCTATTCTCAATTTTGCTTCAGATTAATTTAATTTAAGTAACCTTAAATTAATACTATTAACATATATTTATCGTTTAAAAACGTGGAATCTTCATTTGTTAACTTGGAATCTGATATCTATTATTTAGAAAAGAAAATCCCTTAAATTTCAATAAACAGTTTTTATTAGTTATAAAAAAAATCACTTATAATAACAATATCATGTATCTATCCTCATTTTTGCTTCAAATTAATATAATTTAAATAATCTTAAATCAATACTATTAACATGTATTTATCGTTTTTAAATGGTGGAATCTTCATTTGTTAACTTGAAATAAGATATCTATTAAGTAGAAAAGAAAATCCCTTAAATGTCAATAAACATTTTTTCCTCGTTATAAAAAAAATTCACCTATAATAACAATATCATGTATCTATCTTCAAATTAATATAATTTAAATAATCTTAAATTAATACTATTAACATATATTAAAAATACTTAATATAATTTAAATAACCTTAAATAAATACTATTAACATATATTTATAGTTTTTTAAACGTGGAATCTTCATTTGTTAACTTGGAATCTAATATCTATTACGTAAAAAGATGGAAAAAAATAACCATATATGCTTTTTCTTTTTTATAATATATATTTTTAAATTTAATAACATCACATAAAATTAAAAATATTATTTTATTTAACTTAATCTAAATATATTATGATTCTTTTTTATAATATATATTTTTAAATTTAATAACATCACATAAAATTAAAAAAATTATTTTATTTAACTTAATCTAAATATATTATGATTTGGATTTGGATTTTTTTTTATATTTTTACTTAAAATTCAAAATTCAGTTAAAATTTTAAAAAAATTGTAATGCATATATATTCCACCGCCTCTCCAATCACCATTTTTTATAATATCTCCACCGTTCAATTCACTAATTGAATAATAAGCAGTCTCATAAGGTCTTCATCAACCACAATTGTTTCAAAACTAATAAATGGTATGAATTAGTGTAAATTTGATAGACAAAATATTAAGCTCACTCTAACAAAAAATAAAAGAATATAAGAACTTAATCAAGAATAAAAACAAAAATAAAAATAACAAAGTGTTGTCATCAACAACGACATAATATTCTTTTAGATTTTTGTAAGCATAACCTTAAATAATTTTATAAGTACATTTTTTTCTAGGAAAACTACAATTAAATCTTAGATTGACATAGACAAATGGATTTACTATCTTAAGCAATTGCATGTTTTCACTATCAATATTGAAGATGTTGTTAACAACATTTTCGTCTTCATTCAAATTAACTTGTTCTCTTTAGATGATATTAAAAAAGGGATAATGAAGCTTGCAAAAGGAAAGGCTTAAAGACATAGAAGGTTATCAAGTTGAATTATTAATATTGACGATTTCATCCTTATCTCTCACATCCAAACCATGTTTAATACTTTGTTAAGAGTGATTTCCTAAACAAGTGAAGAATTTCCATCATATCTATCTATAAATATTGGGACAAAAACAATCCTTTTAATTATAGAACTATTATGATTTTCTCTTTACTAGCCAAACTCTTTAGAACTATATGGAAATTAACAATGGGATGGGTGAAAACAAGATTAAAGCTTAAGGTCAAGCTAGATTCAAGAGAATTTGGTACTTGATAATTGACCACATTCATATTTTTAGGATTATCATTGAAAATTGTTGTGGCGACAAAGAATAAATGTGTGCTTGTTTTGTTGATTTTAGAAAATCCTTCAACACTGTCCTCAGGGGGTATCTTTTAAATTGTATAAAAGGCTTAGAAATTCCCTTTTATCTTAGGTTTTTCATTTATAAACTCTATGAACAAGTCATTGTCAAGCTTAAAACAATGCAAGGTTGGTTTGAGGAAATTAATTGTAATATTGCAGCTAAGCAGCCTTGTCTTTTATCCCCTACATTTTTGGAATTTATATCGATCATTTGGAAAATTACTTGCAAGAGGTTGGGTGCACAGGCACCAACCCTTATTAGTACACCATTATTTTGTTTTTTATATGTTGGTGACATTGTCCTCTTAACAAAACATCTTTAGGCCCTTTAAAATCAACAAGGTTGTCTTTTAAGGATTCTACAATAACTTTGGTTTAAGGTAAAGATTGATAAAACCAAAATCATGATTATAAAAGTCAAAGTCAACAAACTTTGAATTTTCTTTAGTTAACCAACCTTTAGAGATGATCCACTTATGATGATAGAAGGCATATTATGGCCTAGAAAATCACTATAGAGATGCAAAAATTTGGCATTCATATAAAAAGAAATCACTTTTCTCTAGCCTTGTAACGCCATTGATCCTATATGGTTGCGAGGTTTAGGGTGGAGCATATCTTGAGAAAATTTAAGCATAGTTCTTTACTTAAAACTTCAAAACTAAAAACAATACCCTCTATCTCATTTTTCTCATGGAAATGAGTATGTTCCCCATTGAATGTGAAGCTCTAAAATGATTATTCTATGCAAGCACATGCTTAAAAAACTTTACCAAGTTAGGGTTCCTATCATTGCCCTGCAATCATGCCTAACTTGTCCTTTGTGAAAGAAAATGTTGGAAAAAGGACTAATAATTTTTTAAAATTTTGTACATCTAAGACAATACAACCACCTCTTATGAAAAAAACCTAAAATTGAAAATTGAAAACAAAGTGTGTAAATTCCAATGGAGTGATGAAAATATCAAAGACAAAAGAAAAATATGCTATTATAAAAACACCATCAATCCCAAGCTTAATCATCCTTCCTACCCTAATAAGGGTGCAAGCCTCAAGAAAAAATGATGATTTATAAGCTATAAACTAACTTGCATGAGTGGCATAGTGCAACTGACAAATATACTCTTCAAAAAAATCCTTGGGAAAATAGAATATGCAACTTATACAAAGTTCATTGTCATATAAGATGTCATTAATATAATGATGTTAAATGTGTTTATAGTGATATCTTCGATCACAAATTGGTTTGTGAAATCCTAAATCAAGACAACCAACTAAGTTTCAAGATTTTATTATAAATATAAATTCATATTGAAACAAATGTCTAAATAAATAACTTCAAGTTTTTAATCAACTAGTTTTATTTGCTCATTCTTTATTTGTGTGGATCTTATAGAAAAAAATTATTTAAAACAAATTAAAAGACCTCGTAATCATTGTAATAATCTCAAACTTAAAAATGTTTAACATTTTGGTAATATATTAAACTTTAAAATATGTCTTACTTATCTCACTATAGTTACCTTGCTCCTTAGTTAGTACCTCAATGCCCACGTGAAGTATTACCTCGATTTACACCTCAATTGGCATGTCAAGTTAAAACTCATTAATGACCACAATTTTTTACCACAATTGATAACTATCATTTTTTATCATTTTTCACCTCAAAATTTACTTTAATTTACACCTTTACTATGGTCTCAACTCAATTATTATGTCCCTGCCATAGCAGGGACATTATGTTTTGGGCAATTTCAATTATTTCAGTGCACAGTTTTTAAGGCAGTAAACGATGGTTTAGGGTAAAGTTTTATTGCATGACATTGGCATTGGGTACGGGAGCCAGGGGGTTGATCCAGGTGGATATTGGTGGCCACCCGCCTATTCCAATTGGACCCCCACCATTGTTTCTTTCAGTTTTTCAGTTTCCTTAATTGTAGCGCAATTTACTATTTTTTGCGGTTTTTTGGGTCCTGAACTTCTAGAGCCGTTTTGAGGCCCTAAATGACGTTTTTTGGGCATTAAACCTCCGGCAAATATGAGTCCATTCTAGATTTGATATTCATTGTTAGCAGTGTAGTCCTGGGATAGATATTTCTAACGATGTATCATGTGCGTCAAATGGAGATAGTATGCTAAAGTTACAACCCCGGGAAATTGATGTACCAATTTACCCCAACGGGGCCCATATTATGGCGTTTCATCTCCTAAGGTTAGGTTTTTGGTTGTTTAGGGTTTCCATTGTTTCTCAATAATATATAGGCCTTCGAGCCTCATTGTAACATAGAGTTCAAAGGCCTGTAGCCACCACATCTCTTCTCAGAGATAAGCTATCAGCGCCCTAGCTAGTTTATTTCCATTCTGTCTGTAAACAAATTTCAGTTCTTTGATATTAATGAAATGAAGTGTTATTTTCATTACATCTTTGTATTCATGGTAATTTGTGTATTATGTTGTGTTCCTGCATAAATTCGTATCAGTGGTATCAAAGCAGTCTTCTCTTTCTCGATCCTTCTTTGCATGTCCCCAACGAGGTCTGGGTATAAGAAGTTAGGGCTCGATCGGGTTGAACCTTTGCAAGATCAGCCTCGCAAACCCCGATGGCTGCCCATGGGGGATGAAAAGAAATACGAGGGAGTAGGAGATCCTATCAAAATATTGCTCGAGGAGGCCCTTGAAAAACAAAGGAACGCGATGATCGATAACTTCACCTAGATCCTTCAATGATTGCCCACTGGCGGCGCATCTGCATCCAACAGCCACTCTGGAGGAGCAACCCCTTTTAAGGTACAAGTAAACTTTGACAGTCCCATATTTGATGGCCAAATAGATGCATACATCGTAGATAGATGGTTGAATCTATTAAAATGATATTTCTTGGTTCATGACTTTTTCGACCGAGAGAAGATTATTTTTTCACTGCTCAAAGCCGCCCCCCATGTCAAGGATTGGTGGGAAACCTACTGTGAGAAAAAGGATGAGGAGGAACCCTCTATGTTCTCGGTCGTACCCACTTGGAATTATTTCTAAGACGCCATCAAGGAATAATATTATCCCATGGGGAGCTATGAGGACAAGTACATATAATGGACTACGTTGCGGCAGCAAAGGGATCAAGATGTGCATGAGCTGACGAATCTGTTCCATACCCTGTGCACAAAGTTAGGTATCAAATATTCGAAGAAACATTTGGTGTTGAAGTACTGTAGTTGTCTACACAGATACATTTAGGAGGAAATGGAGTTCTTCAACATCTCCTCACTTGGTACGGCATATCGGTATGCTGCCAAGATTGAGCAGAAATTCAAATAGAAGAAGTGAGACTTTGGATCTGCGAATCAAAAGCAAGCCAAAGGTGCCCCCAAACTGTAGAACAAAGGACAAAGCCAAGGCATGGAGGCTCAAGACAACCTACCAAAGCCGAAAGCAAAGAACCACACCGTGAAGCCGAAGAAGGACATGAGAAAGTGGTGTGAGTTCCATAAGAGCTCCACTCACAACACAAGTGAGTGTCGGGCCAAACAATCACTAGTGGCCGAGATGAGGGATTATGAATCAGATGCATGATCCAACATTGAATCAAAACCCAAGAAGGGGAATGACAGAGGGAATTAGATTATCGATGCAGATCCCAATGCCATCGTTGCCACCAAAAAGATCCAAAAGGAAGAACCGAAAGATCCAGAGGAGGAGTGTCTCTTCCACTCCCAGATGTGGGTAAAGGGTTCCCAGCTAGAGTTCATTGTCGACAGTGGGAGCCAAAAGAATCTCATTTCATCAGAGCTCGTGAAGCAGTTGGGCTTGTTGACCACATCACACCCACAGCCATAAACCATCGGGTGGCTTCACCAAGGATGGGATCTTCGTGTCAGCCAACAGTGTCACCTTCCCTACAGCATCAAGCCCTTCACCGATGAGGTATTATGTGGCATTGCTCCTCTTGATGTTTGTGATGTATTATTAGGCCAACCATACTTGTGGAAGAGACATGTTGTGTATGAGTCTCAGCCTCGTGTTGTTATTGTTACCTTGGGAAAAAATTTGTACAGGATACCCGAGGTACCACCGCCTGCCGCTATCTCTTTGGTTACTGCAAAACAATGCAGTAAGCTCATTTCCAAAACCGGAAAATTTGTTTTCCTGATGATCTGCCCTCAGGGAAAGAATAAGACTCTGGCCACGACCTCCAGATAGGGCTCATTCGCACGACAACAACAAATGGACAAGGTTTTGGAGGAGTACCTGGACATCTTCACCTCACCCGCAAGGGTGCCTCTGCACTGTCAGGTCAAACACCCCATCGATCTTACCCCAGGTGCGTCACTGCCCAATGGATCGATCTATCAACGTTTTGTTCTGGAGAATAATGAAATCAAGAGGCAAATCCAGGAGTTGTTGTAGAAAGGTCACATATGACCAATTTCATCACCCTCTGGGAGCCCGATTGTGTTGGTGCAGAAGAAGGATGGGACTTGGAGACTCTGTATTGACTATTGGGCGTTGAACAAGATCATTGTCTGGAATAGGTACCTGATCCCACAGATTGATGACCTTCTGGACCAACTCAAAGGGGAAAAATATTTCAGCAAGATCGACTTGAAGTCTGGGTATCACCAGGTACCAATCGAACCGTCTAATGTGTGGAAGACTACCTTCAAAGCCAAGGAGGGCTTTTTTGAATGGCTGGTCATGCCTTTCAGGTTGACGAATGCTCCCACAACCTTCATGAGGCTGATGGACGACATATTGTGGCCATTCACCAACTCATTTGTAGTAGTGTACTTGGATGACATCCTAATCTTCAACCAGACTTGGGAAGAGTGCCTCCACCACATCTGACAGGTCCTCCAAACACTGTGAAAACACAAGTTGTGTGCTAATTTGGAGAAGTGAAATTTTGGCATGACCTAGGTTTAGTATCTGGGATACATTATTGATGAGCATGGGGTGCATGTGGATCCAACCAAGATCCAAGTCATCCGGGATTGGCCATCCCCGACCACTCTAACAGAGCTTCGTAGCTTTCTGGGTCTTGCTAATTTCTACCGCAGGTTCGTGTTGGGATTCTCTCATATCACTTGGCCCTTGAGTCAAGTCACCAAGGAAGGAGTGAAATCAAAATTCTTTTGGTCAGAATCTCAACAGAAGGTGTTCGTAGAATTGAAACACCGCCTCTGTTGTGCCCCAGTGCTCACATTACTAGACTTGCAGCAACCATTTGAGATCGAGACAGATGCCTCTGACTATGTTATTGGGGTAGTTCTTACTCAACAGAGGCATCCCGTGGCATATCACAGTGCGACACTGTCTGACACTATCTGAAAGTATCCCACTTATGAAAAAGAAATGCATTCCATTGTGCAGGCTTGTCAACAATGGAATAATTACATGTTGGGGAAGGAAATGATCATCCACATACACCACTGACCCCTGCAGTTCATAAAGACACAAGGGGAGTTGCAGAACGATCGCCATCAGAAGTGGTCCACATATCTGCAACAGTTTCATTTGAACATCAAGTACAAGAAGGGCAGCACCAATAATGTTGCAGACTGCCTCAACCGACCACCGATCGTGGCGATAACCACCATGATCAACTCTTGTGGGAATGAGACTTATGATTAGATGATTCTCTACAAGAGCGGTCCATAATTCGGCCACACATACAAGATGCTCTTGGAGGGTAACCAAGTTCCAAATTTTCACCTCTAGGATGCACTACTATGTCACCTGGGACACCTTTATGTTCCTTCAAGCGAGTGTACCAAGATGATTTGGGAAGTGCACTACAGTTGGGTCACTAGGCATTTCAGAGTCGTGAAAATAGTGGCAGTACTACAGAAGTATTTCTATTGTCCAAACCTTCGACAGGATGTCGGGAAGTACATCATATCATGCACTGCATGTGCCATTGCCAAACCGACCATCAAGAAGAAAGGCCTCTATACTTCCCTGCCTACCCCTAGTCAACCTTGGGAATCCATCTCCATGGATTACATGTCGGGCCTTCTTTCTACTAAGCATGGAAATGACTGTTTTTTCGTGGTCGTCGACAGATTCTCAAAGATGGCCATTGTGACGGCCTGTAAGAAGAATATCATAGCAAAAGCCACTGCTAAACTCT
Organism: Picea engelmannii; assembly: GCA_009831015.1. Taxonomy (NCBI): domain Eukaryota; kingdom Viridiplantae; phylum Streptophyta; class Pinopsida; order Pinales; family Pinaceae; genus Picea; species Picea engelmannii. Next base: position 367,668 of record ML780279.1, read on the forward strand.
TCTTTGAATAAGTGTGGGTACACTTTCGGATCCCACAGTCTATCATCTCAGATCGGGACAACAAATTCCTTAGTACATTTTGGTCCAGTCTCTGGTCAATGCTAGACACCAAGCTCACCAAGTCCACATCTTTCCATCCCCAAACTAATGGCCAGACAGAGGTCATCAACAAGATGATCATACACATTTTGTGCATGTACAATTCAAAGCTTCCATGCACATGAGACAAGAGCCTCCCCTATGTACAAGATATCTATATCTAGGCCCTCTACATCTCAACCGACCACATCCCCTTTCAGGTGGGCTTGGGATTCCAGCCACTATGTCCCATTGACATAGCCATGCCCTTTACAGCTACTTAGGTGGATTTGGCTCATGTCTAGTCTGAAGCTCCCAAGGCGAACAACTTCATTGAGCGCATTCAGCACATTCTCCAATAGGTTCATGACATATTGGACAAATCCAATGCTAAGTAGAAGAAACGACATGATCAACATCGGGTTCAACACAACTTCCAGGTGGGCAACAAAGTGTGGCTACATTTGCAGAAGAAGTGCCTCACTGGACCCCACCGCAAGCTTCACCCGCTCCGATATGGGCCATACACCATCACCAAGGTTGTAGGGGACAATGCCTTCGAGCTCAGTATTCCACCATTCCTTGGTATGCACCCAGTGTTCAATGTGGACCGCCTTCGTCCCTACTTTCCACCTCTACTAGACACATCTGACATGGAAGAACAACTCACACCAACAGAGTTAAATCCAAACTGCATGGAACAAGCCACAAATGATTGTATTATGGACACACAGAACAAGAACACTCGCCAACAGAGGATCCATCTATATCTATTTGTCAAAGAAGGTCAACTCCTTCACCAGGGCAAGTGGCTCATCGGGGACCAAGTTCAGTAGAAGTTTCCTCATCTCATGGAGGAACTCAATGCAATGGGGACCATTGCTTCCTAATGGGGAAGGAATGATCCAGTTGTATATTGGTGGCCACCCACCTATTCCACTTGGACCCCCACCATTTTTTCTTTCAGTTTTTCATTTTCCTTAATTGTAGCACAATTTACTATTTTTGGCAGTTTTTCGGGTCTTGAACTTCTAGAGTCGTTTTGAGGCCCTGAAAGACATTTTTTGGGCATTAAACCTCCGATGAATAAAGTTGATATTCATTGTTGGTAGTGTGGTCCTCGGATAGATATTTCTAATGATGTATCATGTGCATCAAATGGATATAGTATGCCAAAGTTACAACCCCGGGAAATTGATGTACCAATTTACCCCGACGGGGCCCATATTATGGCATTTCATCTCCTAAGGTTAGGTTTTTGGTTGTTTAGGGTTTCCATTGTTTCTCAATAATATATAGGCCTTCGAGCCTCATTGTAACATAGATTTCAAAGGTTTGTAGCCACCACATCTCTTCTCAGAGATAAGCTATCAGCGCCCTAGCTAGTTTATTTCCATTATGTCTGTAAACAAATTTCAGTTCTTTGATATTAATGAAATGAGGTAGTATTTATGATGCATCTTTGTATTCATGGTGATTTGTGTGTTTTGTTGTGTTCCTGCATAAATTCATATTAGGGGTGGCAGCAATATGTTGTCACCCCCATTAATGTTGGAAGAGGGGTTCATCGGAACTTGTGTCAACCCCCATTAATGCTCTACATTTGTGTTTTCCCTAAAACGTTGTTGGTTCTTCTTTTACTTCTTCTTGGGTTGACCCAAGCTATTATCTCAAATTGGTTTCCAACAAAACCCTCAAAAACTACTGGCCCTCCTGGTAAACCAAAAGGAAATGCTACGCATAGGGTGCACATCGCAGTCTCACCGGAGATAGATTTTATGGAGGACTGCAATACTCAGGTGTTTGCAGTCTAGGAATGAGTGGGGATCTGTGATTGTGTTATTTCTTCCTTATGCATTATCCTTGTTAATCATTCAATTACTTCTATGATTTATTTATCTTTTAACCTATGCATGCATGTTGTTATAACTACTTTAACCATTCATTCTTAAGCTAATGATCAACAAAAAGTAAAGCATTCATTAACAATCACACATAAAACAAGGTTCACTATGGTTCACCCCCTTCTGGGGCTATATCCAAAAATATTTGGCTTATCTTCTCATTTATTTAGTCTCCTGCAAAATCTTGCATTGCACGCATTACATATTTAGTAATACAATCAATATTGAGGGTAACAACCCTTTGTGAGGCAAACTAGATCACACCAGGCTCCCCAACCTGTGACTTAACCCTCAAATACTACCTTATTTGATTCTTCTAAAAGACTTATTACAATCAACAACCCACAAAATCATAATAATCAACTCTCTCTGTTATGATCTCTCTCTGTTATGATATATCTCCCCTTCCTAGACCTCTTAGGTCCTTATTTATACTATTTTATCGGTTTATAGTCATTACAATCTTGTCAAAAAACATAAACCTATCATGGTTAGGCATGTCTTCATGTGCGCCACATTGTTTTTCCTCCTACATGCTGCTTTTCCTTATTTTTATGCATGTTTCTTTCTTTCCACCTATTGCATGCGCTCCAAAATTAGGTCTTTCCCAAAACAAATCCTTCTACAAAAATAGATCTGCACCCAAAATAGACTTCCTTCTCAAAATAGGCCTATGCCCAAAATAGACTTACTTCTCAAAATAGGTTTGCACCCAACAGGCCCCCAACAATGACATGTGACTCGTCCTGAGCCACTTAGGTAGTGTGCGCTCATTGTACATCCTTTTCCAAACTGTGGAACTTCTCTGCGAGTTCCTTTCCTTTTTCCCTCATCTGTGCAGCTTTTTCTGTTAGCGCTTCGACTATCTTTGTTGTTATCTCTTCCTACAGTAATGTTGCGCCTTCTGAATGTTCTTGTGCCATGCTCATCCTCTCTTCCTCCAATTGTGAAAGCATATGTGTTGCTTGTTCTTGGAGGGGTTCCAATTGGGCTTGTCTTTCTTATTTATTCATGTGTGTTGTATTTAACTATGTATGCAAAGTCTTCATTTCTTGGGTTCCCTTCAAACGCTCCATGATACTCATTGTTTTCTTCCGTTTCTTTAACTCCTATATGGCAGTGCTGATTTTCTCCTCTTCTTGGTCCAACTATTGGACCTTTTAATCCTCTTCTAAAATGGTCCAAATCTGCACAGTTATGTCGAACAACTCTGTGAATTCCCTCGCTTATTTTTCCATCTCCACTATCTACAATGCATATTTTTTTTCTCTCTATTCTCGAACCTCAGGACTCATAGGATTAAGATTTTCTTTTAGCTCCTTGTTTTCCTTCCTATATCCCTCAATTTCCTGTGAAATGATTTTTATCTTTTCTTTTGTGTTCCTCTGTGGTGCTTGTGCGTTGTCTGGGATACGATCGTATATCGTTGTTAACCCCTTCTCTAGCTTGTCAACATTTTATTTCTCCTCCTCTTTCTCTAAGGTCAGTTGGTCGTAGGTGATTTGTAAAATTTCGGTGACTCCCCTACCCACCTCCAAGTTAGTCGCATATGCGCGAGCTCTGGATTGTACTTCTTGCATTATAATAGCCTAGAGTCTACATAATGCCTTGGTGGGTATCTGTGCCATGACTACTTCAAATTTATCAATTTCCCCCATGGGTTTCTATGCAGTCTCTTGATCCATTCTGATCATTTGGCAAGTTATTGTGAATGTGTCCCTGCCTTATACTACCAACTATATTTTCTCCTCTCCTTCTTTCTGCACAGGGGGTCACTGTGTCTTTTCATGTTGTTTTGGTGTGGCCTATGGTACTTCTTGACTTTGTAATTGTTGTAGAGTTTCATGGACTTCTATGAGTTTAGCCATTATCTCTTCTCTTTATGCCTCTGCAACACAGAGCACCTCTTCCCCCCTATCTTGGACCTTGTCTACGATGAACTCAACATCATCCTCTGTCACGGTGATGACTGGGTCTTACGTTATATACTTCCTCTTTTTTCTCACCTCTTCTACCTATGCTGGCTTCTTTTTTGTCTATCAGGGTTGCTTGATGCTCAATGTGATCTTCCACTGCTTGAACCTTAGATTTTTCTTTTAGAGAAGAAATGATGGAAGGAGGGTGGTATCCATAGAGTTCCATAAATGCTGTCATTTTTGTTGCAGTATGAAAGAAAGTGTTATACCACCATTCTGCCAAGGGTAACCATTTGAACCATTTTGTTTGTTTATCAGAGACAAAGAAACGAAGGTAGCCTTCCAGACAATTGTTCACTATCTCAATTTGTCCATCAAATTGAGGATGATAGGATGAGCTATGAGTCAATTGAGTACCCAAACAAGAAAATAATTATGTCCAAAAATGTCTAGTGAAGATAGGATCTCTGTCACTTACAATAATCTTTGGGATTCCATGTAGTTTTTGAACTGTCTCTATGAATGCGGTGGAAACTATACTAGCTTTGAAGGGATGAGAGAGTTCACAAAAGTGTGTGTACTTGGTCAGTCTATCAACAATCACCATGATGACACTCTTTCCTTCAGACTTCGGTAACCCTATGATGAAATCCATGGAAACCTCCTCCCATCGCTGACTTGGGATGACTAATGGTTGTAAAAGACCTGGGGTCTTAATTGTTTGCACCTTATTTTGTTGGCAAACCAAACATTCTTCTATAAACCTTTGAAAATCAGTTTTAAGGCCATCCCAAAAAAATTCCTTCTTGACCCTATGGTAGGTTTTCAAAAATATCGAGTGCCCTCCTACCAGAGAGGTGTGCAATTCCAATAGTACCTTTTGTTTGAGTTCGGAGTTCTTACATAAATATAAGCGATCTTTGTACCATAGTGAATCATTTTTCCATGTAAATGTATCTGATGCATTGGAATCCTGCTGCAACCTTTGAATGAGAGTCCACACATTTCCGTCCTTTTTCCATTCATCCCTTGCTTCTATTATCCAATCGGGTTGGATAATACTGGGTACCATAAATTCTAATGGCACCATTGCTTCTTGTCCATACACTAGTCTAAATGGTTTCTTTCCTATCAAAGTCTTGCATGTGGTCTTGTATGGCCATAATACTGTTGGTATTTTCAAGTCCCAATCATCATTGTTAACATTGCAGATCTTATTCAATTCATTTTCCAAAATATTATTGAAATCTTCTATTGTTCCATTTTCCTAAGGATGATATGGAATACACTTATGGTGATAGACTTCAAACTACTCAGTCATAGCCTTGATGGTATTATTAATAAAATGAGTGCCTTGGTCACTCATCAGAATCCTGGGACATCCAAATCTAGTGATCACTTGCTCAAATAGGAAGTGTGTTTCTATCTCTGTGCTACAATATTTGACTGGTGCTTCTTCTGCCCATATTATTAAGTATTCAGTCACAGTAATGATATATCTAGCTCCTGACCTTTTTTTTTGGTGTATTAATAGGTCCAACAAAGTTTATTGCCCGTTTTTCAAATACCTACAGATTGACTTGTGGTCTTAGGGGCATCTCATCCCTTCTGTTGGGTTTGCAAACCCTTTGACAAACATCACAGTTCTAGAAATATTACTTGGCATCTTTATGGATTGTTTCCCACCATAATCTTGCACGTAATACCTTATGTGCGGTATCTTTTCCTGCATAGTGTCGTCCAACTATACCTTCATGTGCTTCTTCCAAAATTCTAGTTCGTTCATGTTCCAATACACACCTTCTCAAAATGCTATATGGCCCATATTTTGTAAATGACCTGAAATGAGTTGATAGTCTGCAACTCTGACAACCAGGTTTTTCTTCTACATAGTGCTAAAGTCTTGTGCAACTCCTGTACTCAAGTATTCAATAATATCAACAAAGTATTCATCAACTACTTGTCCTGAAAATAATTGTGCATCAGGGAAGTTGTCTTCCAAGTTAGTAGGTTCTTCTCCATTGGTTACCCTTGACAAGTGATCAGGTCCTTCATTTAGCTTCCCTAGTTTGACTATCACTTCGAAATCGAATTCTTGGAATAATAATATCCATCTACAGATCCTCCCCCCAACACTGGCTTGTTGACTAGATATTTGAGGGCAGAATGGTATGTGAACATTTCAAAGTGTTTACTCAGTAAATAGTGCCTGAATTTCTAAAGTGCATATACCATGGCTAGGCCTTCTCTTTCTATGGTGTTGTAATTCTGTTGAGATTATGACAACTTTATGCTTGCAAATTCTATAGGATGGTCTAAGTCCCCTGCTCCTAGATACACCATAATTTATCCAAGTGTTATATTTTATGCATCTATGTGCACATGAAATGTATTTTCCCAATACGGAAATACTAATATAGGTGTTATTACCATATTTTCCTTTAGAGTGTCCAATCCTTGCTGACAATCCTCATTCCACTGAAATATGATGCCATTCTTTAACAATTCTTCCATTGGTGCAGTAATATCTGCATACCCCTTTATAAACTTCCTGTAATAGCTTGTATGTCCCAGTGTTTCTCTTAACTAATGCACTAACTTTGGTGGTGGTAAATTTACAATGACTGCAATCATAGAGGGTCAACTAGTAAACCTTGTTTACACATTATATGTCTCGGCAATATCCCAAAAGGTGTACCAAAAATGCATTTCTTGATGTTTAATGATATCTGGCATTGCCTGCATCTTTCCAACATTAGTCTTAACACTTCTACATGGTCCTTCAAAAGACTATATACAGTTCAATCATCCAAATATGCTTCTAGAAACTGATGTATGAATTCCTTAAAAGCAGCTATGACTACTCCTGAAAAGATAGTTGGTGAATTATTCAATCCAAAAGGAATGATTGTATATTGGTAGGATGCCCATTCTATAGAAAACATATTCTTATACCTATCATCTGGAGCTCTTTTGATCTGATAGTATCCTGAGAATCCATATGTGAATGAATATGCTTCCTAGCCTCCCACATTCTCTAAGACTTCATCTATAAAAGGGGTAGGGAAAGGGTTATGTAACAAAGCATCATTGATTTTCCTCATATATAGACAAATCCTTATCCCCCCTTGCTATTTTATTGGACTACCATGGAACTGATCAATTCAGATTCCTCTACTGGGTCTATAATGCCAGCTTCCAACATTCGATCAATGTTTTCTTTCACTTTCTGTTTATATACTAGATTCAGTTTGTAAGGTATCTATCTAACAGGTCTAGCCTTAGGTTTGAGGGGTATATTCATCTCACCTAGATCTCCTGCTATGCCTTTCATCTATGTAAAGGTTGTTAAAAAAATGTCACTATATTCGCGCAGTAACTATGTTATTCTTTATAGTGTTTGCTCATTCCAATAGTCTCCAATACTTTCCATTTTTGGATTTTCATTCATCCCAATGTTGAATTTCTTAACTTTGATTGGCGCAGAAAATGCTTCTGACTCCATAGATGGACCTTCTACCTCTCTCTCTCCTTCAATCTCTGTAATTTGAATGTTGTGTGGTTCATCTTCATCTAGTGCTTCCTCTTCGACATGATAGCATAAGAGTAAGTCTTTAACTGTATTTTGTTCTATTGTTGATATTTTTTCATGATTTCAACCTCTGGTTCATCAAAAAATATCATTCCATGTATCAGCTTCAGTGTTGAATCAATGTTGGGGTTATCATGTTCAAATGAGAAGGTTATTACAAAATTATGTTATAATCCTGTCCATTCTGTAGTTCCTCTGCGCATCTCTTGGTCTATGTACCAGTTCCTTGGGATCCCTTCCAATTTATAGATAAAGTGATGAGGCCACTCCTCTGGTGGTGTCATCCTCCATTGTTTCTTGCACTTCTCCAAGTGTTCCATTGGTGTTCCTTTCCCATCATACCTCCGCATTTTATTTCTCCCATGTTCTGCGCCAAATCTAATGTGTAGTAGTCATTTACACTGATACCTTTCCTGAATTGTTTCTTTGTGTGCACCCCACCATCTTGCAAGTGTTTCCTTGAGTGTAATATATAGGGCTAAGAGCCTATGATTTTCTAACACTTCCTCTTCATATCTTGTCAATAATTCCTCTAAGTCATTTAGCCCATGAAAACTGGGAGGTTATCTTATCTCTGTACCAACCCATCTTACTGCGCGGTCTATTCTTATGCACCTCCTTGTGGAAACTTCATGTAATCACTGTTGCCAATTATCCAAACATGTGTCTGATTTAGAAGCACATGATGTAATGCTTCTCCAACTAAGTACCCCATATGCAGTTGGGTTAACATAATCCTCTTCTCACATGATGGTTCTATACAACTAGTTTATTTCTTCTAGATCCAAACAAGTGGCCTCTACAAACCTTTCTCATTATGAAGGATCCAATGGTGCAATGAATCTATATTCACCTGATTCAAAAGTCATTTTTATTTTCTTTAGTTTGATTATAGCCTAGTTATAAAATTCCCAATCCAATCCAAGTAATGTTGGGTAAGGTGTTGTGTCATCTACAATCTCTATCACTTCAAAATCTACCTTAGTGCACACTCCATCCAAATCTACTATCACACCGTTAAGCCTTCCAATTGGTAACACTATGTGTTGATTTTCTAGTTTCAACTGGACAGGTGAATAACCTAATGTGGGTTCTCCCATACACTACCCTGTATTCTTAGGTAAGACATTTACTTCAAAGCCTAAGTCCAATATGATATCTCCCATATTGAAATCCCCAATTTTAGCATTGAGTTTGAATTCTATGTTTGTCCTTCTTCTTTTATGGAGATGATTGATTGTTTTATGTTCTATCTTCCCTTCTACCTATGTGTTGAATCTTTCTAGCATATTTTGTAATATTTTAACAGATGATGGATCATTCAATAACTTAACACGGTATTGTAGAAAATTATTTATGATATTTAATTTATCTAAAGGTTGTCCTTCATTGGTATCATCCATTGAGGATGGCATCTCATACATTCTTGGGTTCTAAGTTTACTATGTGGCTAATGTAGATGCAACATTTTTCTTGAGAAACTCATGTCTGACCTCCTTAAACGTTTCCTTTTCTTTCTGTGCATCAAACTTCTTTTGTGGCTCAGTATTCTTATTAACCCATTGATGTTGAATTGGATCTTGTCTTACTGCATCAGTCCCCATATTGTCTCCTCCTCAAGTGACTATATTGATGTTTCTCCCATCATCCATGGCTTCTGCAGAAATCCATTGGGCATTCTGGTTGTTTTGGTTCCTTTTTTCTTCGATCTTTCTCAAGAGTGTTGGGTAGTCTTTTGTTTCATGGTCTACTATGTGATAGTACATACATGTCGCTAGCCCCTTGCACAATGTCCTGGTTTTTGGTAGTTGTGGAACACTACTTGTCCTTTTCCTCTTCCTCCACCTCTGTATCTACATCGATCTCCTCATGGTGCGTTGTACTGGGGTACCTGGTTATACTGTGGCTACACATTTTTTTACTGGGGCTTTGCATTTTTGTACTGCTACTGTGCATTTTTGTATGGTGGTGGTACCTGGATTAACTGAGGTGCATATTGTCCTGACATCATTTCTTCTTGCACCCTATAAGTATTTGAAGTTCTTTCTCTCATCAGCTCCATCTTTCTACAATCATTATCATCATGACCCACTGTTTTGCAAAAATTGCAATATGAACTTTTGGGTATTATCTTGTATTTTTGCATCATTAGAAAATGATACGGATCATGCCCATGCATTTTACAAATCTTGCACCATGGTACTCCTATTGGAAAAGGGTTTGGTACTCATGTTTCCATATACTGCACAAAAGTTGGATATTCGTTCTTATGGTGTCCTTATGTCCTGCATAGCGTACACCAAACAACTTCTCTTTTCTCTTTGTCCCTATTCTGGTTAAGTTGAAATGTTATATTCTTCAAATCCTCCTTCAACTTCTCTATTGTTGGATCCATCTGTTGATATTGGTTCTCTTCTAGTTGCAAGGCTTCCCACGGAGCCTCTTCATGATTTTGGAACTTCTACTATCTTAATGGGTATTTCAAGTGTGGTAATAGTGAGTTCAAAAATAAGTGCATATGTTGCATGTCAATAATTGCATGTTTCAACTTACCTTTCAGAAATTTGAACCTATGATCAATCTCCCAAATAGACACACCTTGTTTCTTCCTGATTTCAATCATTTAATTCATGTACTGGTCTTTTGAGCTGGGCTTCTAAAATTAATTTACTAGTAGTTTTTTCACATATGTGACAGTCTTTGGTATTCCTTGTGGACTATTTACATATAAACCCATGTACCAGTCCAGTGTGTGGTATCTTAGTGTGATAGCTAAATGGGTGATCTTTGTATCCTCATCTTTGTGATCTTCTTTTCTTCCCAGATATTCTCACGGATGAATAAGTTTTTTTTAGGGTCCTTTGATGCCTCTCCCCAAAATTCTGGTAATCTGATCATGGGATCATGTCCTACCATTTTGAACTGTGTTGAACAACTGCCTCCACGTGGTGTAGACAACTAATTGTTACTTCCTGAGATTTCTCCCCCAGTTGATTTTCCTTGATTGGATCCATGTCTTGTTTCTTTTCATCCACTAAAAATCAGTTTTCTAAACGTTTGGTGTTCTTTTTGATGTATTAGTCACACATGGAGTTGTAGGTTCCACACTGACGGTGATCTGGATTTGAGTTTTTCCTTTTGTTTCTAACCATGGACCTCCTTGTTTCCTTTCATATGTTTTGTGTAGGATTTCCTCAATCTGCTCCATAGCCCGAAGATCCTCTACATCTTCTTCATTTCTTTCCAATCCCTCTCTGTTGTCTATGGCTCTCTTCTTATTATTCATTTTATATTGGTAGGGTATCCCACTGCATGTATTTCCATCTTTTTCCATTATTTTCTTTATCTGATCCTCTTCCATCATGATTGGGTCCATGGCCTCCTTATTCTTTCCCTTATTCATTATCCCTTCCATATCTCAACCTCATATCAGTGCTTCCCCCCTTCCCCCATGCACTCAAGGAAGTTTAGTTGTTTGATTCCATGGTGATCACATCGTTGTCATACAATAAAATATTGATTGAAGCATACAAAAATTTGATGTACCTAGCTCTAGGTACCTTTAGAAAATCTTTCTCTATTTTGGTGTAGGACTTTGCAGTATATACTACAAATTCAGTGATAAACCCTGCAACAATACTGTCTAACCAGAAATCTACTATGTGCGTAAATTTGTTATTAACTTTTTGTAACTGCGCGATCTCTATGGGATTCCACTCCACCTATCTCATTCGATTTGTAGGGTGTTTGTCCTTTAATCTCAATAACCACTCCTACAACAAGTGTGGAAAATCACAGAAAAATACCTCATGCAAGTCGCTAAACACGTATTTTTCGAGATATTTTTGCAGTGTTAACTTAAGGTTTTTGTCGTCCTTCTACAAAAAATCAAGTTCATTTGTTTCAAACCATCTTTCAATCTCTGTATTTGTTGGATTCAATACTTTAATCCCTTTTATACTTTCATCCTCTGTATGTTTCTTCCACAGATCTTGTCCACTCAATCTCGTGCAGTTCCAGCCAAAAATGAAACCATTTGTTGGTTCTTCTTTTACTTCTTCTTCGGTTGACCCAGGTTATGATCTCAAACAAGTTTCCAACAAAAACCTCAAAAAATACCAGCCCTCCTGGTAAACCAGAAGACAATGTTGTGCACAAGGTGCACAACACAGTCTCACCCGAGATAGCTTTTATGGGGGACTGCAATACTCAGGTGTTTTCAATCTACGAATGAGTGGGGATATTTGATTATGTTCTTTCTTCCTTATGCATTATCCTTGTTAATCATTCAATTATTTCTATGATTTATTCATATTTTAACCTATGCATGCATGTTGTTATAACTACTTTAACCATTCATTCTTAAGCTAATGATCAACAAAAAGTAAAGCATTCATTAACAATCACACATAACAAAAGGTTTATCATGGTTCACCCCCTCCTTGGGATACGTACACAAAGATCTGACTTCTCTTCTCTTTTATTTATTCTGTTGTAAAATATTGCATTGTGTGCATTACATCTTCAATAATACAATCAATATTGAGGGTAAGATCCCTCTGTGAGGTGGACTGGATCACACCAAGCTCCCCATCCTGTGACATAACCCTCAAAGACTACCTTAATCGACTCTTCTACAAGAATTATTACAATCAAAAACCCAAAAAATCATAATAATCAACTCTCTTTGTTATGATCTCTCTCTATTATGATATCTCTCCCCTTCCTAGACCTCCTAGGTCCTTATTTATATTATTTTATCAGGTTATATATGGTACAATCTTGTCAAAAACCCTAACCCTATCATGGTTAGGATTGTCTGCCTGCGTGCCACGTTGTTTTTCCTTTTGCATGCTACTTTTCCTTCTTTTTATGCATGATGCTTTCTTGCCACTTATTGTGCATGCTCCAAAATTAGGTCTTCCTTTCCAAAAATAGGACTGCACCCAATATAGAATTCCTTCTCAAAATAGGCTTGCGTCCAAAATAAAATTCCTTCTCAAAATAGGCCTACTCCCAAAATAGACTTCCTTCTCAAAATAGGCCTGCGCCCAACAAACATTGATCAAAGTTCCTCGCAATAGGTGGTATATTGTATTCACAACCAATGATAGCCATTGGATTATGTCATGGTCACTGCCTTTTCCCATCACCTTTGTAAATCCTTGAAAACTTCTTCGACACTGCATCCATTGTAAGGTCCAACAACACCCTCCATGCTTCTATGTGCCACAAAATTTTAAACAGGTTACCTACCAGATCGATTCCTAGCATAATTTCTCAAAGAATAGCTTGTTATGAATCATTCCACGGGGAATTACGGGGCTTCATCCTCACGTCCATATTCAATCAAATTTTTTACTTGTATGATTGAATGGAGAAATGGACTAAGAATCCCTCTCAAACAAAGAAAATTTCCTCGATCTTCTATACATGGAACTGTAACTCGATCAGGAAGGGATACATAGGGTTATGGAACCTACCTAGCCAAGGTATGCAACAGGATTTGATTCTCGGACTATAAGGGTTGGATCATGAATTATTTGGTGAGGTTTGTGATAATCTTGTTGATGAAGAGTGTTCCCTGGTCACTTGTTAAGCTCCTTAGGCAGCCAAATCTAGTGGTGTTGTTCTCAATGAGAAATATTATTGCGGTATTAGATGAAAAATTAGTGGTTAGGGTAGCCTCATCCCACCGCGTGAGGTAGTCAATTACATTAATAATATAATGGGCTCCAAAGTGTTGAACTGGTGGATTGATTATCCCAATGAAGTCCGATGCCTACTTTTTAAAGGCTTGCAATGTGTTAGGAACCAATACCAGATCTGAAGATATAATCACCACAAATACTGAATAAACAATAGATCCACAAAGCAAGATAGAAGAACAATATGCAAAAACTCTCTTATTACTATCAAACCCTTAGGGTAGGGAAACACCATACAATGGATCCTATTATGGAAGGGATCCTCTCCTGTTCACTTGCCTCTTCGAGGGGGC
>ML780279.1:381768-392969 GCA_009831015.1 Picea engelmannii
CGCGGCTTTTTCTGGAAAAACCCTAAAAACTGTTGAAGTTCAAATGCTCATAACTTCACTTCCCGGACTCCGTTTCGGATGATTTTTTTTTTGAAATTGGGTGAAATTGTGAGAGGAACTCAGATATGTAATTTATTTGGGAAGATTCAGCCTCCAAATGCTACATAAATAAAAACAAATCGCGCCGCCGTCCGCAGAAAAAACCCTGAAAATTTGCAGATTTTAAAACTTCATTATCTTGACCTTCCGGACTCCGTTTCGGTCGATTTTTTTTTTTAAATTGGGTGTTTTTCTGAGAGGAAATCGGATATACAACCCTTTTCTATAAATTTTGCACCTAAATATACCAAAAACTTTGATAATGTCACGGCCCTCTTTTTTCTGCTCCGAAAAAAAAATCTGCAAAAATAAAAAATATTTGCCCACAACTCCGGCCAAGGAAAGTGCTCTGATACCACTTGTTAGGAACCAATACCATATCTGAAGATATAATCACCACAAATACTGAATAAACAATATATCCACAAAGTAAGATAGAAGAACAATATGCAAAAACTCTCTTATTACTATCAAACCCTTAGGGTAGGGAAACACCATACAATGGATCCTATTATGGAAGGGATCATCTCCTGTTCACTTGCCTCTTCGAGGGGGCATCCTCCTATTGAGCTACCGCTCCAAATACACTAATTCTCTTCATATCTCATTACATTGTTTGAACCCCTTTATATAGTTCTACCATCACCTAAGAACATTCTAGAGGAGGAATCTTCTAGAAGTAGAACCTTCTAAGAAGTCCTCTTACATTTATTATATCTAACTACCATAGTGGGCCTTATTTAATAATATAGTGGACCAAGTCCACCTTACATTGAACGACCTCCACTATTATTACTATGGGCTCTCTAGGCCCCCCCACTACCTCTCTAGCTACCTTACACAATGTCAGGACTGGATTAAGGGACATTTCATCCAATCTAGAAGGTCCACCTATCCAATGACACATATCACAACTCTTGGCATATTCTTTCCAACAAACTGTAGAGAGGAATAGGGGTGTGGAGTATTTTGTGGTCACTGCCTTTTCTCTAGCATTGAAGTGGTAATTTCCCAATCTTTAAAGTTTCACTATGCAACTCGTCAAAGATTTAGCATTAAAAAATGGATGTTCTTTCTTCTTTAGTTTCGTTGAAATATCTTTGTAATTGCAATAACTTCGACCTGTAAGTCATTGGTTTCATTTTTTGTTTTGTTCGAACTACGACATCCAATGTTTGCAGGGTTTTAGTTTATAGAATGTTACATGCTTTATTCAAAACGACGGGTTTTGTTGTTCCTTTTCATTTTATGGTTAATTTTCAAAAGGATTTTTGTTCACAAGGAAACTCAAATCAAGTTTCTCCCTTCAAAGTTAGGAGAAAACATTGTTCTACAATTTCTACCAGATTTTGTTAGCTACCAAGGCATGTGGCACAAGACATGGAACCATCATCTTGCATCACAAAAATTGTTGTTGCGGTGCACTTATGAAGTTGATTTGGCCTTCTATAACATTTTTTTACTTATTTGATTGTTGTGCATAGTCCTGATAATGCTATGACATTATTTAATTGTTGTATTTGGAGTTGCAAACATATTCTATGGTTATTGGAAATTGAAATTATAGCTATCCAAAAAGGATTTGTCTCTGCATTCTTCTAGTTGTTTAAGTGATTCAAAACATCCTTTTGAATTTTGAATCTATGTTGTTGTTGAAGACACTGAATTTCCTTCCTCTGATTTTTTAGCATTCTTCATATGTGATGCATGTTAAATGTCGATATTTGGAATTTTTTCTAATTGGGTTATGCTTTTGTCAATATGGTTATCGTTCTAAAATTAGTCACCCCATTAAATTCCTTGGATAGTGTCAATTATTTCCATTGTGTATCATGCGAAAGGTATTAAACTTAGATGCAGTTGTGTCCTTTCTTTAGCATCAAGACAAAGTTGTTACATATTTATCCTTTGTTTTCCATCACCACATAGTTGTCAGAGAAAACTATTCCTTGCTATGTAAAAAATAGTGTTTTCATTATCTTCCTTTAATTGGATATCTATGAGGTTTTTTCTTGAATTGAAGGCATCAGTGCTCACCACTTTTGTCCTAAAAATAAGGTGTCACAATTGACCTCTTTTTTCCTTACATTTTTTTTACAAGGCATGGCCATTGGCCGATGTCTTCTTTGTATGACTAAAGAGTTTAGAAAAAGTTAATGCTTCTATAGTTTCTGAATTATATTAGATACTAGCATTAAGGAACAGGAAAGTGAAATAACCCATCCAGTATAAACAATAATCTAGAGGCACCATACTAAATTTTCTTCTCTCCCATGGCATGGACATCAAGTGATTACCAACGGAAATGGTTAGGAACCCATGAAATATATATAACAGAGTTGAGGCAATGACCTAACACCCACTCTCCCATGGAAATATTTGAGTGTGTGCAATTTTTTTGAAGGTAATATTTACAAGTATGAATGAGTTCCAAATTTTCACAAATTATAAGCATGCCTTTAGAGCTTAGGTTTGAAATATTTGAAACTTACATTAAATCCAATATATTTTACATAGTGAATGTCAAAGGATTTAGTATAATGTGTATATGCATGTTGATTCTCAACAGAGGTAAGATGGTATCTGATTAAGTGGGATAGCATAGGTTTCTCAGGCCCCTACAAATTGTGTTATACTTGCAATTTTAATTAATATTTATTGAAATATAAATTATGTATCCCTTTAAGAAAAGCATATCAAATTCCAAGTATCTTTTATTCTTGAATTTCAATTTGATTGTGTATAGTTTGAAAATACCTGTCATTATGGTTTCCAGTGACTACACTATCCAACCAGGTACTATACACACTTATAAGTTGTTAGAGAATGCTTACTCAAAACTAAAGACCATATTGATTTTCTACTTTCATTTTCTTGTTCAATCTATATTTTTTCGAAGGTTAATATATATGCCAAGATCGGTTTAATATAGTGAACGAAAGTTTAGTCAAGAGATCATCTTCAGGATTTGAAATTTCTCATTCCAGTTGTTTATCCAAAGACATACATGTTTTAAACAGTAAAACACCTCCGATCTATGCCTAGCAAATAAAATTTTACAAAGATAACATAAATGCAAGTTTTATTTGTCTTTGGTTCATATTGGTTTGGTTCTGTGTTGATGTTAGTCGGAAAATATTTAGAAGATAAATCGTGATTATGTTTACTTGAAATGGATATTGAAGATGAAAAAATATCTTTGGATCTCCACAGATATGTTATTTCTCTAACCTTGAAAATATTTTGTGTCTCTATCTTGGAAAACCCCTTTTGTTTCATGGAATTATGCAACTCTATTAACTGTAATAGGTCATGGCTGGACTCAAATATGGAAATTATGGACTTATGTTCAACCTCATTGATCTGGATTTAGGAGCAGAACAAACTGATTAATAGACTGAATACAATAAAAACAAAGACATGAAGAACAACACAGATATCCAGTAAACAAAATATTCTATTGAATAAAAGAAATAGGATGAAACTGTAAAACTGTGGAACTGGAACACTTGCTCTAATGGTGGTAGCTATCTCTGAGAAGAGATGTGGCTGCTACGTGCATCCATCTGAGTAGAATGTTAGAAAAATGGGATAGTGGAGAAATAAAATAAAACAAATGTAGAAATAAAACACAAAAGATACACAATACAATAGAGACACATATATACATGGTTCACCTAGTGTGGGCTACGTCCACTAGAGAAATTGTCAAGTACTTCCTTTATTATTATCCAGCAAATGAAGGGATACAACCTACAGCACACCTGGTGTAACTTCCTCTTCTTTATCTCATAGTCTCCTCACTTAGAATACAATATTCATAATGATACATAGCCTCAATACATTTCCCTCATAAAAGAGGGTTTCCTTCTAGAGAAAAAAAACCCTAACACAACTTCTACCGTCATATTTGTGACCTTATAATGAACAATCCATATTTACTATGAAATTACAATATACATTTACAAGGAAATTTTTCTTTCAAGGGCCCACTTTCCCCTAGACCCTGCAGGGGGGGTAACCCCCCCTGCACTCCCCCACATGGAGGAGTGTACATTCTTCTAGGATGTAAATTCTTCATGGGGTATAAAAACAGCTGAAAAAAAAGACCTATGAATCAGGAAGATAATCAAGCTCCACAACCAACAATCTTCGACTTGGAGACTGATCTCAACAACTCCACCGTTGTTGTATCTACTGGACTATGATCCTTCTTGGACCTGGAAAATTTTTCATATTCACCTTCATACTTGAAGACCAATTGAAACTGAGTTGGAACTCAATTTCTCCCTGGTTACTCCCATAGTTAACATGTCTGCAGGATTCTCGCTAGTGTGTATCTTTTCCAACTTCAAATGTCCATCTTCTAAGATGGATCGTATGAAATGGTACCTGAGTTGTATATGCTTAGTATTTGAATGGAAGGTTGAGTTCTTTGCAATATTAATGGAACTCTCATTGTCATATTACAACCTACTATTCTCCTACTTCTTTCCCAATTCCTCCATAAAACTCTATAACCAAATCATTTCTTTACTAGCCTCTATAGCAGCAAAATACTCTTCTTTTGTTGTTGAAATTACAACAACCTTTTGCAATTTCGAAATCCAACTTACTATTGTTCCACCTATAGTAAAAACATAACCTGTGGTTCTCCTCATGCTATCTTTATCACCTTCCATATTTGAATCAACATATCCTTGTAGAACAGTGTTTGAACCTTCAAAACATAATGAATGAGTAGCAGTACCTCTCAAATACTTGAGAAAGTCTTCATGGGGTATAAACATAGTTGAAAACAAATACCTCTGAATCAAGAAGATAATCAAGCTCCAAAACCAACACAAAATGATTACAATGAAGCTATAGAGGCCTTTTTAACATTACTCATGGAATCCAAAACCATAGACATCCAAAAACCTAACCCTAGGAGATGAAACACCAAAAGTTATGTGGGCCCCTATGGGTAATTTGGTACCTCAACTTCCTGGGGTCATAACTTTTTCATACAACCTCCGTTTTAGGTTCGTGATATCCCATTGGAAATGTATTTTTGAGAACTACATGTTACATCGTCAAACTCTAACTCCATCTACAATTTGACTATGGTGAGCCAAAAAAACATTGTTTAGGGCCCCAAAACGGCCCTAGAAGTACAAAATCATGTGTTGACGAAAAAACATACAAAATAAGCTAGTTGGATTAGGTGGGAGGCCACCATATCAATCTAGAAGATGTGTAGGGATTCAGATAGCCCCGGAAGTGTAGAACCCACAATTACAAAGAAGTACAGAAGAACGTGTTGAACTAAAAATTGTCAAGAGGAGCTAGTTGGAATAGGTGGGTGGCCACCAATATCCACTTGGATCAGTCCTCCCCCCTTAGGAAAGAATGGTCTCCATTGCATTGATTTCTTCCATTAGGTGAGGAAAATTCTATTGAATTTGGCCCTGGGTGAGCCACTTGCCTTGGTGGAGGAGTTTCCCTGCCTTGAGAACTCGATAAAGTTGGATCCTCTGCTGGTGATTTCCCTTAACCCATGTGTACACTATTTGATCAGTGGATGCATGTTCCATGCAGTCAAGGTTGAGCTTTGTTGATGTCAATTGTTTTGTGATCTCTGAGGTGTCCAATAATGGTGGAAAATATGGCCGAAGGAGGTCCACATTGAACACTGAGTGCAAGCTAAGGAAGGGTGGAGTGTTGAGCTCAAAAGCATTGCTACCCATAGCGTTGGTGATAGTGTAAGTCCCATAGAGAAGTGGGTGGAGCTTCCGATGGGGCCCTATATCATCCTCTTTATGCAAATGTAAACAGACCTTGTCTCCAACCTGAAACTGGTGCAATACCTTTTATTGATCATGGTGTTGCTTGTACTTATCATTGGCTTTCTGTAAAATCTCATGGACATGTTGGTGGATGTGTTGAATCCGCTCAATGCATTTGGTGGCTTTGTCGATCTCAGACTGAACATGGTAAGATTTTGTCTATGTGGTTGCAAGAGGTAGTGAAACATCAATGGGACCCAAGGGTTGGAATCCTGGCGCCACTTGAAATGGGGTATGGTCAGTGGATCTATGGAGAGCCCTGTTGTAATTGTGTTGAACATAGTGGAGACTCTCATCCCATGTATGTGGATGCTTAGAGTTGTACATGCGCAGAATGTGCACAATCATATAATTGAAGACCTTTGTTTGGTCATCTGTTTGGGGGTGGAAAGCAATGGATTTAGTGAGCTTGGTGTCCAACAGTGAGAAAAGACTCAACCAAAATATGTTGAGGAACCTATTTTCCCAGTCAAAGATGATGGTCTGTGGTATCCCAAAATGGACCCACACTCATTCGAAGAAGAGCTTGGTTGTATCTGTTGTCATGATCTTCTTCTTGCAATTTGTGAGCATGGCCATCTTCGAAAATTGATCAACGGCCACAAATACACAACCATTGCCTTACTTGGTGGACGGAAGGCTAGACATGTAATCCATTGAGATGGATTCCAAGGCTTCTCAAGGGTAGAAAGAGGGGTGTATAAGCCTTTCCTCTTAATGGATAGCTTGGAAATGGCACAGGCATTGCCAGATTTGATATACTTGTTGTCATCTTGTTGAAGTTTTGGCCAATAAATTTTTTTTTGTAGAACGACCACAATTTTCTCCATGTCAAAATGTCCTGCCATCAGACTGTAGTGGGCTTCCCAAATCAACTTTGCACGATTTCTTAAAAGAACAAAGAGATGCCCCAAATGGCATAACAGTCTATCTTGAATGTGAAAATCAATGACATTCGTGCTTGTACCCAAGAGATGATAAGTGGTGGTGAAATCTAGATCTTGTTGATAAAGTTGGGGCCACTCAGATGCCTCATGTCCATAGGAATAGAGTATAGTGGTGAGTACATCCACGAGAGGTTGAATGAGGCAGTCAGCGACATGATTTGTGCTCCCTATATTATAATGATGTTGAGATGGAACTGCTTCAAGTAGGTGGACCACTTTTGATGGCAGTTGTTCTGCAACTTCCCTTGTGTTTGTATGAACTACAGAGGCTTGTGATCAGTGTGGATGATCGTCTCATTTCCCAGAATGTAATGTTTCCATTGACGACATGTTTGTACAATGGAATACATTTCCATGTCATAAGTGGGGTATTTCCAGACAATATTTGAGAGTGTCTCATTATGGTATTCCACCAGATGACCATTTTGAGTGAGAACTACACCTATAGCATAGTCATATGCATCAATCTTAATCTTGAACGGTTTTGCAGATCAGGCAAGGAGAGTACGAGAGCTAAGCACAAGTTGTGCTTAAGATCATCAAATGCTCATTGTTGTTCCTTCCCCCACACGAACGTTTCCCTACCACCACCCTTGGTCATTTGGCTGAGGGCCCATGCAATATGGGAGAATCCCAGCATGAACCATCAGTATAAGTTGGCCAATCCCAAGAAGCTCTGAAGCTCGGTTAGTGTGGTCAGGGCTGGCCAGTCATAGGTGACTTGGATATTAGCTGGATCAACATGTACCCCATTCTCATCAACAATGTATCCCAAGTGTTGGACCTTTTTCATGCCAAAGGATCATTTTTCCAAGTTGGCATATTGCTTGTGTTTCCACAGAGTGCTCAAAACCTGTTGAATATGCCACATGTGCTCCTCCCAAATTCTATTGAATATGAGGATGTCATCCAAATATACCACCACAAAATATTTGGTGAAGGGTCTCAATACATCATCCATCAACCTCATGAAAGTGGACGGTGCATTTGTTAAGCCAAAGGGCATGACCAGCGATTCAAAGAGACCTTATTTAGATTTGAAAGTTTTCTTCCATACATCAGTTGGTTCAATGGGAACCTGGTGGTAGCCAGACTTTAGATCAATCTTGTTGAAGAAATTTTCCCCCTTGAGTTGGTCAAGAAGGTCATCAATCTTGGGAATTGGGTATCGGTTCTTGACTGTGATTTTGTTTAATGCTTTGTAATCAATGCATATTCTCCATGTCCCATCCTTCGTTTGCACTAGTACAATTGGGCTTCTACAAGGGGAGGATTTGGGTCTGATCTTCCCCTTTTGAAGAAGCTCTTGGATGTGACTCTTGATTTCATCATTTTTCATCAGCGAGCAACGATAGAATGGTCCATTAGGAAGAGGTGCATCTGGGTTTAGATCAGTTGGATGCTTGACTTGGCAGTGCGTCGGTACCTCGATGGGTGAGGAGAATATGTTTATGTACTCTTCCACAATCTCGTCCACTTGCTTCTTATGCAAAGAGACGCTCTATGTAGAGGCCATAGATGTGGTGGTGACCTTCTACTTACTATGAGCACAAATCACAAAGAAAACAAACTTCTCGGCCTATGAAATGACCTTGCTTCATTTCTTAGCAGAGATTAAAGAAATAGCAGCAGGGGGCACTACCTCTGGTATCATGTACAATCGTCTACCCAAAGTAATAATAACACTGTGGGGTATAAAATCATACATAGCATGATGCTTCCACAAATATGGTTGTCCTAAAAGAACATCACAAACTTCAATGGGAGCAATATCACACAATACCTCAACTTTGAAAGCCTTGATGTCGTAGGGTAGACGATATTGTTGGTTGACACAAAGATCTCTTCCTTAGAGAAGCCAGACGATGGTGTAGGGTTGTGAGTGCACTATTGTCGATGGGTCTATCCAATTGACAACCTTTTCTGAGATCATATACTTCTAACTACTGCTATCGACAATGAAATGAAGCAAATCCCTCTTTACCCACATCTTTGAGCGAAAGAGGCGTTCCCCTTCCTCTGGTTATTCTGGTTCGCTTGGTTGGACTTTGGTGGTAGCGACTATGGCATTGGATTCAACATCGATAATCTTCTTTCCCCCCTCTAGATTTGATTCAAAGTCAGAATCATCCTCTGACTCGGAAGCCTTCAGCTTTTCCATGAGTGACTACTTGGAGTGACATTCTTCAGTGTTGTGCCAAGGGATTTTATGGTATTCACACCATTTTCCTGTGTCCTTATTCGTCTTCTCATTGCCCTTCTTCTGTTGTGGCTTGGACCGGTTGTCCTGAGAGTGGCCATATTTTCTCTGTCCCTTGTTGTGTGGGTTGGGGCTGCCTTTTCCCTGCTTTGGCTATGAGGAGTTTGCAGATCCAAACTCTCACCTCTTCTGCTTAAATTTATGCTCAATCTTGACAGCATATCTATAAGTCGTACCCAATGAGGTGATGTCCAGAAACTCCATTTATGTATGAATGTATATATGCAAACAATCGCAGTATTTGAGCACCAAATGTCGCTCAGAGTATTTGATACCCAATTTGTTATGCAAGGTATGGAAAATATTGGTGAAATATGGTACTATCTAGTCCCTTTCCTGATGCAGGGTGGTCCATTTGTTGTACTGGTCCTCATAGTTTCAAACATGGTAGTATTGTTCTTTAATGGCATACTAGAAGGAATCACATGTAGGGGCAACCAAAAATATTTCATATTCCTCTATGGCCCTTTGCTCAAAGTAAGTATCCAACTAGTCCTTAACATGGAGGATGGCCTTGAGGAGTGCAAAAGTAATATTTTCCCTATCGAAAAAATTATGGACCGAAAAATACCCTTCGAGCAGATTCAACCATTTATCTATAGTATCTGCATCTATCATCCTTTCAAATAATGGAATATCAAAATTTACTTGTAGGGATGCATGGTCGCTTGATGAAGATGCTTCTCCTATGGGCAGTCGTTGAAGGATCTACTCAAAGTTGTTCATCATTTCGTTCCTTTGTTGCGCAAGGGCTTCCTCGAGCGACATTTTAAAAGGATCTCCTACTCTATCATCTTTATTTTTATCCCCCATGGGTTGTTGTTAGGCTCGGTGTGGTCTATATTGCAATGAATCAATTGATTCGAGTCCCAACTTCTTATACCCAGATCTTGTCAGGTACATGCACGAAGAAAAATAAATGAAGAGCAGACCACTTTGATACCAATGATCCAGATTTAGGAGCGGAACGAACTGATTAACAGAATAAATACAATAAACACAGAGATATGAATAACAACATAGATATCGAGTGTATAATATCTTCTATTGAATAAATGAAATTGGTTGAAATTGTAAAACCGCAGAACTGAAACACTTGCTCTAATGGTGGTAGTTGTCTCTGAGAAGAGATGTGCCTGCTATGCACATTTGTATGAGCAAAAGGATTACAATGAGGCTCTAGAGGCCTTTTTAACATTACTCATGAATGAAAAAACCCTATACATCCAAACACCTAACCCTGGGAGATGAAACGCCAAAATTTATGTGGGCCCTTATGGGTAAGTTGGTACCTCAACTTCCAAGAGTCGTAAATTTTTCATACGACCTTTGTTTTAGGTGTGTGATAGCTCGTTGGAAAGGTATTTTCAAGAAATACAAATAACTCCATCAAAATTTGACTTCATCTACAGTTTTATTGTGGCAAGCCCAAAAAAAACATTGTTTAGGGCCCCAGAATGACCTAAAATATGTGTTGATCCAAAAAGGATCCAAAGAAGACTAAGGACAACTCATAAATCGCAGAAGTAATTCGGGAAGCTCATAATGGCCTTGGCAGACAGATAAAGGGAAAATTTTCAAAGTTTTCAAAACTCAGTGAAAGTGACATCATTTTGAAGAGCGCATCACAATATTTCCAATAGTGCAAACAACTCATCAAATGGAGTTACGGATCGAAATATATTCACAGACAAAGTTTGGTCAACCTAGTCGAGTTAGCAGGGGGATGAGTCAGCATCAGTACTATTGATGTCAACATCAGTACAAATGATGTCAGCATCAGTACGAATGATGCTCTCATCCGTATAGCATGTGTGGCACACGCAGGAAGGTGACATGTTTCATGCTAACGTCAGCATGGTGATGTGGCAGCACGAGAGGTTGTCATGTGTCACTCATATTTGGCATTTTTAGGTCATTTCGTGGACCAGTAAAAATGTGCCATGTGGCAGCCCGTACGGTGACATGGCAGGTCGTAAGCTGACATGGTTGGTGATGGTACAGTTGGTGACATGGCCCAATGGTTGGCTTCCACGTGGTAATGGGAAAATTCTTAATGACAGCCTG
>ML780279.1:401980-436796 GCA_009831015.1 Picea engelmannii
GAATAACAGCTCTATATATATTTGAAAACTCGGTACTTTTTAGAACAGATCTGTCAAATCATGTTTAGAAATAAATTTAGCAATAAAAACCCGATCTTTATTTGTCGATTCGCCTTATTTCTAATTAATGCCATAAATTTTGGTGGTTCGAAATGTCAGTTGACGTAAGGAAGGATTAATACTGCTTTCTAAATTGTGCAAGCATCAAAACACGGGAGATATTGATTTATCTTAATTAATCCCATTTTAGCAAAGTTAATTTAACCTTTCGGTATTCATTGTATCGGGAATTTTTGCTTTAACCCTTTGAACCTCTAACCCCCGAAATTGCGATGATTGATTTTGGTTAGTAAAAATGTAATTGTGATTAGGTGCTTAATTAATTACGTAATTATTTATATTTGCCATATCGCAACTCAGAGCTTCGAAGGTAAGTTTCCGATAAGTTTGCATGTCGAGCTGCGAAACCGCGAGATCGCGATAATACATTTTAATTAAAAGGGAAGATAAACTCGGATTAAGTGTTTAATTAATTATGTTCATATTGTTATCATGACTTCGCGAGTCGGGGCTTAGACAGTGTAGCTTTTTAAAGAGAAAACGTCGAGTGGCAAATTGCCGACAGAACTTAACCATGTCTTAGATTTTACCTTTAACCTTGACATGGGTTACTAAAATACGGACTTTGTGGTTTCGACTATCGAGGTTACGACAATAAGACTTTTGGATCTAGTGAACATCGAGGCGCAAAAACCTGATTATGTTTAATCATGATTTAGGAAAATTTTACTCCCATTACTGCCCTGGGTAAAATTTTAAAGCGATTTCGTCGTTTCGTTGCTCGGGACTTGTGAACTACATGATTTATAGCATCCAACCTACGAAATTTCGAGGTAGAACAAAAAGGGGAAAATTTTGATGAAAAGTAGAACTCTCCTCGGGAATACAATAATTATCGTTGCTTGCGTGATAAGACTTCCGAGATTTTGAAACCACAGATGGAAAATACAAAAACCATCTTTCGATTTCGAGCATTAAGACGTGAAATTTGAGACGGGCTAGAAAAAACAAAGGCAGCTCCAACATAGGTTCCAACTAGGGATCTCGTTTTCTTGTAAGACAGGAAGAACAGTAGACCATGTGCCAATATTGGGTAAATGGAGTCAATAGCTTCAATCAGGTGAAAAGGTTCCTGAGAACAGGGTATCGAAGGGGGAAAGAGACTTCATTTTTTACCTTGAAAAGCTTTTCAAACTCAGATACTTGTTTTAAACTTAGCCATAGTCCCTTTCACGACTTTCCCTTTCCTGTTACTAAATTCAGGTCTGCCTTAAGACATTCAAAACAGTTATAGGAGCCCCAACAGATCTTGTGGCTATCAGCTTGCATCAAAAGAAGAAGATTATATGTTTTTAATTAGGAAGTCTCGTCTGAACTTGGGATGTAGATCAGGTTTTTAAAAAGAGTTGGTTACCAGAGTAGAGTGATATTCATGTATAAAAGCCTTACAGATATCTTAGATATTGCTTCACTGCTAGCGAGCCTGTTCAGTACCCCGGTGAAGTTATCTGGCCCCTTTTACTGAATTTCCTTTCACCACTTCGGAATATATTTATGCATTTAAATTTTGAGACGAGGGCAATCATTTCTGAATTTCCTTTTATCGTCTCTTGGACTAGATGGGGGCAATCATTTCTAAATTTCCTTTCACCACCTGTCTTATAATTTGCTTTTTAGAGCACAAAGATGGGGGCAATCATTTTGTATCAGGGCTGATATCTTTGTAATATTTTTCATTATAGGTCTGTCAACTTACTCTAATTACTCAGTACCAACCTTCCCTTGACCTTCACAACACCTTCGTTCTCAGGGAAAAAAGGGAAGACTTTCTTAGGGAATTCTATTTGAGCAAGCCTCAATCCTCCGATATTGTTGAAAAACCTAGGAAAGTTAGGATCACTTTAAGCATCCCTTCGTTTAGCAGGGGATCAAGGAGTTGTGAAGACCCGCTTTCTTTCCACAATCTGATTTGAAGCTCATGAGGTTGAAACGAAAACTCTTATCCCTTCTTATGTGAAACGGAAAGATGCTGAATTTTTAAAAGGTAAACCCGAAGATAGAAAAGGGTGACAGGTAGTGACTTATGGACTGGAAATATAGAGGTCAAAAATTCAAAACTGGCTCTCGTAGATCTTTTTTGGGGGTACTTTACTTTGGCTGACTGCTTTAAATTTGAGTGAATCATTTAATTTGTCTTATTTTTTGTAGATGATCAAACAAAGAAACAACTCTGTTACTTATCAGTTCAGACGATGTTGTTGTTTGAATGAGGTTACCTCAGTTTTCTCTAATAGTCCTTTAGAACATGTCCTTTAGGAACTCTCATCTTTACCTTTCCATTTCAATTTCTTTGCACAATATAAAAATCTTAGGTATCACCTGTTTAAGCCGATTTATTTCTGACACCAAATTTTGGTTTACTTCTCCTTCTTGTTTTGTGTGCAACTAGAATCCTATAAGAGGCAAATACGAAGGTTATCGGGGCTACCCGAAAGGTGTCGAAAGTTCATGAAAGAAAAATAAAATCAAAAAGCAATGTGTAAATGAAATATATATATATATATATGTATGTATGTATATATGTATATGTATACAAAAAATATATATAAGTATACAAAAATTTAATTTTTTTATTTTTATTTTATTTTTATTCTTTTCAGATAACGCTCGTTGACAGGGGCGTTGAGGATTTCACTGTCCATATTTTCCAGCAGGAAAGAATTTTTTCCCTACTGAGCCGAGACTCTGAATGGCCCATACCAGAGCTGGTCAAATTTACCATGTTTTGTTGCTTCTTCCCTTCTTGCATCCCACCTTAATACTAAATCACATGGGAGGAGGTATTTGTCCTTAGTTTTGTGGTCGAATAACGCCTTCATGTCATCTTGGCATTTCTGCAAATTTTCATCTACTTCGACCCTATTTTGTTGAACCTCAATTAGCTGATTTATCCTCCTAGTGACATGATTGGGTTCTTCATTTTGATCTTGCCATAACTTCATCACTGGAAGTGCTAGGTTTATAGGTAGAACAACATCTGTCCCATATACAATCTGAAAAGGCGAAATGTCGATAGACCTTTTTGTGCTTATGCGATTTGCCCACGATGTGTATTTTAAGTGCACATGCCAAGACCTTTTGTTTTCATCCAATACTTTCTTGATTATATTTACTAGGCTCTTGTTAGATGACTCGGCCAATCCATTTCCTTGGGGGTAATATGTTGTGTAATGGCCAAGAACAATGTTAGACTTTTGACAGAAGTTGATCATAGCCATAGATTTAAAGGCTTAGGCATTGTCTGTAACTATCTTTTAGGGGCAACCAAATCTAGAAAAAATATTGTCTTCTAAGAAATCGATTACCACCGAGTATGTTGCCCTTTTGGTTGGAATGGCTTCCACCCATTTAGTAAAATAATCTGTTGCGGTTAAGATCCACTTGTGTTGAGCACTGGAATGGGGATTAATCTCGCCTATGAAGTCTAGACCCCATTGTTGAAATGGGGCTTCAGCTTTGAGTGGAACTAAAGGTAGTGCCAGGAGCTTTTGTTTACCTGCAAATACTTGACAAGGGTTGCAGGCTTGGACTTTGGCATTAACGTCCGAGAAAAGTTTTGGCCAATAGTACCCAGCCCTCAGAATTTTGTAAGTTTTAGCTCTCCAAGCGTGATTCCCCCCACAAACTCCCTCATGAAATTCATCTATAACCCGCTGAGTTTTCGATTCGACCAAACAGACTAACAATAAACCGAGTGGGTCTTTCCAATATAGTTGATTTTCGGCGATACAATATTTAACTGCATGGAGTTTTAAAGTTGTAGTTTTTTATGGTGATATATCATTTGGGAATTTTAGAGTTAGCAGGTATGATACTATGTCTCTGTACTAGCCTGACGATATGAACTTCTCTTCGATCTTGTTTGGACATGTTTGCTCATTCATCTCGTTCAGGTTCATGTCTTTGTCGCCTTCCTGCAGGCAATTGATACCTAGGGCTCTGAAATTCGACTCAGCTAAGAGGTTGGCCAGGCCTTTCCCTTTTATCAATTTGGTTGGTTTGACTTCTAGATCAAATTCTTGGATTTTGGCGAGCCATCGCCCTCTTTTTCCATCGCTGTCTGGTTGTACCAAAATATCTTTCACAGAACTGGTAGGTACATACGCAATTATCTTGGAGTGTAGTACATACGTTCTGAATGCCTTTAATGCTTTTACCATGGAATACGCTTGTTTTTATATTATATCATACTTTAGTTCTGCGTCTCTAAGGCTCTTGCTGAAAAAAGTGATCGGTTGTTCAAAACCTTCTTCGTTCTTTTGTAGGAGCACCGCAGCAATTGTGTCTTCGAAGGCAAATGAGAAAATAAGAAAATATTTTTGATAGTCGGGGCTCACTAACATAGGTGCCTCACTTATGACTTTCTTAATGTGTGCGAACGATGCTTTGGCCTCAGTCATCCATTTTACTTCGTTGTCCTTTTTCAACATACATGTGATCAATTTTACAATCTCAGCGAAATTTGGGATAAATCTTCGTAAAAACATTATTCTTCCTAAGAAAGATTGAATTTCTTTTACATTTCTGGGAATATTTATGGTATCTATTGATTCAATCCTCTTAGGATCAATCCTGATTCCATCCCTATATACGATATGACCCAAAATCTTACCTTCCCGCATGGCGAAATGTGATTTCTTTGGATTTAAAGATAGACCAAACCTGCGGCATTTTTCGAAAGTCTGTTTAAGATGTATCAAGTGTTCTTCGTCGGTTTTAGAGAAAACCATCAAATCGTTGAGATAAATGACTACGAACTTATCCCTTTCACCGATGAAATCGATGTCCATAGCGCACTAAAACATGGCCCCTGCATTCATCAAACCAAAAGGCATTTTATCATACATGAACGTACCCCATGGTGTAGTGAAAGCGGTTTTTTCTCTATCTTCTTCATTCATTGCAATTTGATTATAACCATAGAACCCGTCAATCATAGACATTCGGTTGGCTCCAACTACCTTTTCTAGCACATGGTCCATTTTAGGCAACGGATAGTTGTCCTTAAGAGATCACTTATTTAGATTTCTGAAATCCACACACAGTCTGATTTCCCCATTCTTTTTCCTGACCGGAACCAAGTTTGCTACCTAGTTTGAATATCTCAGAGGTACTATTATTTTCGCGTCTAAAAGTTTCTTAACTTCTTTTTCGATCACAAGTAACAAAATGGGGTTGATTTGTCTAATCTTTTGCCTAAATGGTTTGACCCCGGGCTTTAGAGGTATCTTGTGATCAATTATGGAAGTGTCGTATCTCTTTAACTCATCATAAGACCAGGCAAAAACATCCTTATACTGTCTGAGTAGGTCTTCATACTTACTTTTTATTTGGGGAGGGAGGAATTTGGATATTTTTACCATCCTGGATTCTTCTTGGGTTCCTATATCACAATCCTCCACTTCTTATGGTTGGGGTTGTAAGGCGGATTTCACAGGTATGTTGTTTTGATCAAAAAGTCTTTCCAGAGGAATCAATCCTTTAGGAATTTGGTTGTTTTTAAGGACCAGCATGCGATGATCTAAGATTTTGTCTCAGAAATATTTAGGATCCTCCCCTTCTTGCATGATCCATATCAGGTCATTTTGATTTTCTTGGTCTGCATGAGTTTCGGAAAATTCGCCTACTGCTTCAAGAAACTTCTTAATTTGTTCATCATCCTCAAAAACCTGTCAGTGATGGATATTGTCTGGTATAGATGGTCTGTGTCTGATCTCTATGTGATACTTCAGTTTGAAATTCGTGGGAGGAGAGAAGGTTGAAGTTGCTTTAGCTAATGCATCAGCATGTAAGTTCTCTGTGGGTGGGATGAAGTGGACATTTACGGACAAGAAAAAAATTTCCATCAGATCCTAGGCATAATTCCTGTATGATCTTAATCTGGGATGCTTTGCTTGGTACTGTCGATTTATCTGTTTGACTATTAACTCTGCATCTCCGTATACCTCTAAGTTATTTATTTTCATCTTCTTGGCAGCCTATAATCCTAAGACCAACGCTTCGTATTCACATACGTTGTTAGTATAATCTATATCCCATTGCAGTCTGTAGGAAAAAGGAACCACGAACTTTCCGTCGAGAGCCACTAAAAGCACTCCTACACCAGCCCCTTCACAAGATGAGGCACCGTCAAAATACATTTTCCAGACACCGGTGCTACACAGATCCTCTGTCATGTAACCTGACTCTTCCTACTCTATATCGTTTTCCTCTGGACAACCATATAAACCGTCATCAAAAGATAAGATACAATTTCCTAAATCTTGATCCGCAATTTAAATAGGGAAATTGTTCGGGTTTTGAGGGTCGCTCACTGTATATGCTAATCTTGTTTCTCTGTACAGCCGAGTAAATTGCCCACCAAACATAGGAATTGTGGAAAACATCATATCCAATTGAAGAGAACCCCCCAGCTTGGCTACCCGTGACCTAGACAACAATAAGCCATACTTAGGGGGAATATCAGCAATAACCACATCCATGAAGATACTCTTAGCCGGGACCTGTGCCAGGGTAACTACTAATTCCTTTATCATTCCCATACACTTAACCCTTCTCGAGTCAAAAGAGTAAAGATCTCCATAATTTCTGGTGATCTGGAGACCCAATTTGTCCATAATAATCTTAGGCATAATGTTATGGGAGGCTCTGGAGTCTAACATGCAATTATGTAGAAATTGATCGTATACATTTAAAGTGATATAAAAGGGAGCAATAGTGTCTTTGGCCCCTTCAAAATGTGGACCAAAAGTAATGTTAGGTTTTTCATCTTCCAGGTTTAAAACGTCAGACTAGCTTTCTAGCTCTGAGACACCTATCACTTTGGTAATCTGCTTCCGATAAACGGGGTTTTTTGCTAATTCTACCAGAGGGATTGGTATCTTAATTTTATTTATCTCGTTTTCAAAACTGAAAGCTCTGCTCACCTTGTATGTTTCTTTAGTTGAGACTTCTAAATCCTTCCTTTCTGACTTATTCATCTCGACCGCTTTATTACTCATGGTCTTGGTTGAAGGCATAATTTTATTAGCCGTTTTGGTTCCTTGTGCTTGGGTCTCAACTTTTCCCACTTCAGACTCTTGTGTGCTTACTACTTTCATTTTTTTGTTGGGTAATAAGGTCTCTTCCGGAGTAGGCTCACAAGTTTGACCTCTTCGGAGGATTTTCTTAGATATTAAGTTGTACTTAGGTTGGATCTCAGACATTATCATTTCAGTTTCTTGTTGAGAGCCACAAAGGTCAGTATGATCACTTTCTTCACCCTTAACCGATGGTTGTTGAGTGTTTAGAGATTTTTCATAATCTTCTCTAGTCAGATACGATTGTGTGCAGTCATCACTGAAGTTCGTGACATCATTATCCGAATCTCTGAAATCTTGGAGATCGTTCGCTCCTATAAAATTTTCACTCTTTAGGGGAGCTTGTATTTTTTTATCTTCGTTTTTTATTTGTCTTTGCTGGTTCGGGGGGTTGGGGTTCCTCTTGAAATCATTTTTGGGGAAAGAATCAGCTTTGGCCTGTTCAAGCTCCATTCTGGATATTTTATTAGACAGTTCTTTAATTACTCTAGCCATATCGTCTACCCTATCATCCGTGGATCTATTAAACCTTGACAACCCTGCTTGTTCTCTAAAGCGTTTAGTTTCTTGGTTTCTCATTTCTACTTTAGCTTTAATCTTACCAGAAGCCATCATATTCGACTTGATTTCTACAGCGTCATCCTGCATTCAGTTTAGAATGGCTCCTCTTCTCTCTCGCAAAAGGAGTGAAAAATTTGGTTCGAAAGCCCCTGCAAAGGTTACTTTAGCCACGGGTTGGGACGGTTTAACCTCGGTTGGGATTTTGTTATACAGTTTGTTGAATCTTTGAATAAATTCCATAACTATTTTTGAATTCTTTTTTCTTAAAGACCCAAATTCGGTTAAATAATATAGGTGGTCTTTTCTTTCACCCCATTGTCTGAGGAAAGCATCTTCCAAGGTGTCATAAGACAAGATAGATGTTGTAGGTAGGCTCCGAAACCAAGTTCGGACATGGACTTCGAAGGTTTGGACAAGAAGCTTCGAATACACATCCTCATGTTCAATACCTAGAATGTCTGTGAATTGATCAAAGAAATTAATGTGTTCGGTTGTGGTTAGATCTCCTTCCCCAGTGAATTTTGGCAAATTTTTTATATAATTGTCGGGAAGGTCATGCAGAGGAACGGGAAAAACCAAGGGAGTGTATATTGCTGCAACTTTTTCAAACACTCTGGGAGGGGGGATAGGTCCTTGGCCTCCATCTCCTCCTACAGGAGCTCCTCCCCCTCCTCCTCTGATAACCCCTCCACCTCCTCCTCCAGCAGCTGCCATCGTTATTAGTGGAAAGTTGTAAAGGGGGTTTCAGAAAATTAAAAGTGAATCTTAATTTTCTTCATGAAGAGGAAAATCCGACGATGAAAGATAAGGAACGCGAGGACTTGGTTCCTCATATTTGCAAGAGACGAAATCAGGAGAACCGACGGGTGTGGAAACCGAATGTGTAACACACTCTTCAGAATTAGGTGAGGTCAGGAAATTTAACTGAAGGAAATATGGTATGTCAACTGCCAATGAACTTTCAAGAGGGCCCTTTCCTTTGTGTACTAAGGGGATTGTCGGATGAATCTCACTCCTAACTTTGGAGCAGTTTGACGTTAAATATTTAGTGTCAAAGAGAGGATTGCGTGAAGTTGAGGGTTTAGAAGAACTCTTAGTCTTCATTTGTGGGGGTTTAAGCTTGTAGACTACAGCGGTTGGCTTAAGAGAGCCTCTCGCCTTTAGAATCTTCTCGGGATTGGTAACGGGTGTGATATGCTTACCATCCGGGTTTTGTCTAGTATTCCTTCGATCAGATGCTAGTTTATTATTTGTGGAGTCACCAAGTGAAAGATTGAAAAGCCTTAAAAAGGTGTGTACTCTTTGTTCACTATCAAAGGGTAACACTTTCAATAAAAAAAATTGTCGTTTTCCCAGGGAAAAAGATTTCGTAACTTCGGTCCCCGGCAATGGCGCCAAAAAGATGTTGTTCTAGAGTCTATACTTAAGGCCTAGAAGTATAGTGTTTAGGCATCCGAAAGTGGGTAAAGGGTAGAGAAGAGAGAAACGTCAACCTTCGGGAAGGGAAACTAGGGAAGATTTATGTGTTGGTGTTGTCTAGCTTCCAACTGTTCCTGGATGTTTATATCATGTTCAATCACTGCCCATGAACGTTCGAGTTCAACCTGGGTAGTGGTTGTTTTAAGAATAGTATCGAAGAGGTAATGCAATGTGTGTTTGATTTGATAATCTGGGTTCGATATTGGGCTGTGTTGGTACAGGGACAGTCATGGAGGAACAGTAAAATAAGAAAACTTCAAGGGGAAATTAAGTGTTGTCTCAATTCGGTCGTATAAAAGAGAGTTTATGGTTTCAGGAATAAAACGGGGTGCAAATCAAAGGCTCTTTCTCGTAACTGAGTTATATTTTAATAAAAATGTATGAGGTGAGAGAAAAAATTTAGCTGTCTATTGAGTAAGGCTCCTATCAAGGGAGAATCTCACGTATAAACAGGAGAAGAAAAATGTAAAGAAATAACCCGATGAAGCATAAAATATATATAGAATTCTGAAAGTGTTGACTGGTCTTACACCTACTAATAGCTGGTACAGAGGAAAAATAGTAAACAATATAGAAAACCAAAATTCATTATCTATAGTAGAGGTTGTACTAAATTATAGCGAAGCATTCATCAGATATGAATATGAAATGAAACGAAATATGAGATACAAGAAAACAAACTCATAACACAGTCGTGACGGAATTGAGAATCTTCATATTTGCTTTATATTAACTCTCAAAATGTAAAAACTCTGTTACAATCGACACAAAAAGGTCCAGCCCCCTTTTCTTTTTTTTCTATGGTATATTTATACAGTTTTACAATAAGATGGAATCTCAATCGTTGCAAAATTTTCAGTTATGATAGGGAGGAAAGCAATCGCTCCATTTCTTCTTCTCTGTCCTTATTTGGTGCCAGAAGCTTGTCCTCGTGTGTGCTCGGTGCAGGTGACACATTTTTCAACCAGCCAAGATATCAGCCTTGACGGTTCTCCTTGACAATTGGCTTCAAAACAGTAATAATCTCGGGCTAATTGTGGCAATCTGTCTTCCATATGTCTGTCTATGATGTCGATAGCGCATAATTGCACACTTGGTTTAATCATACATTTATCTATTTGGACTATGTCTGTCGTAGTCACTTGTGAGATCTCGGCTGAATCTCTTTCCTCTTTTTCATTTAAATCAAGTGAAATTTTTGCTATATTCATTTGAATCAATGCCTCGGCATTACCTCTGCTATCAATGCCTAGCAGATTACCATCTATAGAGCTAAAATCCTCTTCTAATGATTTCATTACTCCCTTGACTTGCATCTTGCCTTCCGAGATGTTGTGCTCCCATTCTTTCAATAGAATGTTTCCTCTGGTCTGCTCCGAAATGGTGAACCTGGGAGTACTTCCCAGATCCCTGTTGTTTGTGGTTATCACAGCCTCTTGGGAGGCGACCCGTGCTGCTCCAGCTTCCCTTTCTCTAGCAGTTAAATTCTCCAAAACTTGATTAACCAGCAAGCAGTTATCCCGAATCACCTCTACCTTGGTGAGTAAATTTCGTTGGGCTGCAGAGACTCTGCTCCGAATCTCCATCTCCTGGGAATAGAACATCTTGATATTTATCACTTTACTTTCGGCGATTTCCACCCTAGCCTGTAGTTGTTTGATCAAATATTTTTGTTGGATCGCTTGCGTCTGACCATCTCGAACCACCCATTGTGCTTCTTCAAGCTTAGTCTTGAGCCTGTCTGTCTCACTTTTATCGAACAACCTTGCTTGCTCTATTCCTACACTTGCCTAGTCTTTGGCAACCTCCGCTATTGTGGCTAGTCTGGCTTTTAGGGTTTTGATGAGGTGATTTTTTCGTTTCAGCTGGTTTTTCAAAACCCCGACTGAAAATTGGTTCATTGTGGCATATGCCCCTAATGTCCCAGCTATTTCTGTGGAGAACTATCCATTCTTCTTGTCCTTCCGATTAGTCATAACTTTGTATTTCTTGACTGTCGACTCCCCTTCCTGATAGAATTCTCTCTTTACCACTGTCTTTCTCTTCTTATCAAAGAAGAACTCATTTGGAGGGAGCTCTTCCACCCTTATAGGCCTCAAATCTTCATTGAAGATCCACCCTACGTCAATATTTCCCTGAGTTGACTGCAAAGGAGTAACTGATGTGATAGGTTCTCTGATTTGCTTCGCTGATTGTCCTGGAGTAGTAACCAGACTCTGCTTCTTCGGTGGGTCGGGAGTCTTCATCTCTGCTTTCAGACTCTTAGTTTTCTCTCCCTCGTCCTGGTGTTTTTATTGACTGGGAGTCGCATCCTTGGAGCCTTCGATATCTTTTTGTTTCACCTCTGTTGTACTTGGATTCTCACCCCCTAATACTGTGGGAAGACAACTGTGTCAATGTTCTTGGAATTTCAGAACATCGACCCTCTCTTCAGGTGCCAATGTTTGGATCCGAACTAAAATCTCGACATAAGATCTTGCGCCTCGGAAAATGTCATCCGAGGGAGAATTTTCATGCTCAAATATCTTGAGTCTGCAACTGGCCAAATGATTACTCACGACCCTTTGCAGATCGTGATTCTTATATTCAATAAGGACCAACTTTAGGTCTTCCAGGTTTGTTGCCTCAGCTTTAGCATGCCCAAAATCTAATAAAGAATATGAATTTAAATGAACAAGAAAAGGTGGCCATACCTTCTTTGAGTATCCCTTAAGCTCCTTGCTTATACCACCGATCACTGTTTGTCTAGCAACCTCACGACAAGCCAGCTTGTCGAGAATGAATAATGGCAATGCATGTGGGGGAACAGAAGCCCCGAAAACTCTGAGATATGAGAATTTGGCTTCTACATACCAGTCATCTATGCTGCTCAAATTCGTCACTATACTATCCGAGATCCTGGGTGTCGGGTGGCCGAAAATAGTGACATGCAGTGGTACCATTACCCAGTTGAAGATTTCATATACGAAATCTGTCGCTTTGTTTTCCCACAATTTCGCATGATAGACGTGGATAGGCTCATCCTCTACTGGATTCCAACTCCAGCTCATTAATGGAAATGCTGTTAGAAAGCACACGGCGTCCATAATGTATGCAGACATAAAAAATGAAGAATTTTTTCCGCTCTCTTTCTGCGCCTGATACTCTGTAACCCAACTGGTCAAGCTATTGGACAGCATTTTCGCCCAGTCGAAGGAACAGCCTTCAGCGACTCGAAATATTATAGGCACCCATTGAATACATAAATGTGAGGTGTCCTCTTTCCCGTATAATTTGCATGTCATCATAGCTACATACTTGAACTGTGGTCCTAAGGAAGCTATTGAATATATACCATGAATGTCTACCCTAAACTTCACAGGGTGTGAAACCCAATCTCTTATTAAGCTAGACATAGTTCTGTCATACTGCACACATTCCTTCTGTTTGAACTAATCAAAGCATTCAGCATCATATGTAAGGTCGAACGTTGTGGGCAACTTGTACATGGCTTGCAGATGTTTAGGGGTGAAAGTCCCGATGGTGACCTTCTGCTCATTCATGATAGTTCTGGTTGGTATGTCCACATGGTCTAATGCCCATCGGACCATATCATAATAGGGGAGTAGTCATGGCCTGGCCGCTACTTTATGCATTCCCGATTGAATGACGATCTTATACTTGGTGGTTATGTCGTCTTTTTCATTGTCGCTAGAATCATCGGAATAATCCACTAATTCGGCCTGCAGAACATCAGAAACGAATGACCAGTTCAGGACTGAGTCGACACTTCGAGGTGAAGTATCAGTGACGTTGTCCAAACCTTGTCCCGAAACCTCAACACTAGCTTTAGATGCTTTTCGCGGGGCCATGACTGGAGATCCTGCTTTAGCTCTTCTGTGATAAAAATACGTATACATACAGAAGTTATCTCACTGAGATAGTGTGCTCTGCATAATATAGAAATGAATTTGTTATAACGAATAACAGCTCTATATATATTTGAAAACTCGATACTTTTTAGAAAAGATCTGTCAAACCATGTTTAGAAATAAATTTAGCAATAAAAACCGGGTCTTTATTTGTCGATTCGCCTTATTTCTAATTAATGCCATAAATTTTGGTGGTTCGAAATGTCAGTTGGCATAAGGAAGGATTAAGACTTCTTCGTAAACTGTGCAAGCATCAAAACACATGAGATATTGGTTTAGCTTAATTAATCCCATTTTACCAAAGTTAATTTAACCTTTCGGTATTCGTTGTATCGGGAATTTTTGTTTTAACCCTTTGAACCTCTAACCCCTAAAATTGCGATGATTGATTTTGGTTAATAAAAACGTAATTATGATTAGGCGCTTAGTTAATTATGTAATTATTTATATTCGCCATATAGCGACTTGAAGCTTCGAAGGTAAGTTTCCAGGAAGTTTGCATGCCGAGCTGCAAAACCGTGAGATCGCGATAATACGTTTTAATTAAAAGGGAAGATAAACTCGTATTAAGTGTTTAATTAATTATGTTCATATCGTTATCGTGACTTCGCGAGTCGGGGCTTAGACAGTGTATATTTTTAAAGAGAAAACACCGAGTGGCGAATTGCTGACAGAACTTAACCATGGCTTAGATTTTACCTTTAACCTTGACACGAGTTACTAAAATAAGGACTTTGTGGTTTCGGCTATCGGGGTTATGACAATAAGACTTTATGATCTAGTGGACATCAAGGCACGAAAACCCGATGATGTTTAATCATGATTTAGGAAAATTTTACTCCCGTTACATCCCTGGGTAAAATTTTAAATCGATTTCGTCGTTTCGTTTCTCAGGACTTGTGAACTACGTGATTTATAGCATCCAACCTACGAAATTCCGAGGTAGAACAAAAAGGGGAAAATTTTGACGAAAAGTAGAACTCGCCTCGGGAATACAATAATTATCATTGCTTGCATGATAATACTTCTGAGATTTAGAAACCACTAATGGAAAATATGAAAACCATCTTTCGATTTCAAGCATTGAGACATGAAATTTGAGACAGGCTAGAAAAAACAAAGGCGTCTCCAACACCTCCACTCTGTGTTCTCCTTTTGAGATATGTTTTGGGTAGCTACCTAAAGTTCCTTTAGACTTGATGTATGGGAAATATGTCAATTCAAATGAAGAAATAAATGAAGAAAGAGCCTGCAAGTTCATCAAGAGGATTCAGCAGGTACACCAAGCAGTCAGGGAATAGATGGAGAAAATTCAAGCACAGTATAAAGCTCGACATGAAAAACACAGGGTTGACCAGCAATTCCAAGTTGGAGACTAGGTATGGCTTCACATCAGCAAGGAGAGATTGAAGGGTGAAGGCAAGAAACTCAAGCCCATTCGTTATGGACCCTTCATTATTTTGGAGAAAAGTGGTACCAATGCTTTTCATCTAGATATTCCACCTTATATGCATATTTACTCAGTTGTAAATGTAGAGAAATTGAAACCTTTTGAGCCTCCCATGATCATGGATTAGTATGAGGAAGTTTCAATACCTTCAGTTGATGATTTTTCT
The DNA here is from genome assembly GCA_009831015.1 of Picea engelmannii. Lineage (NCBI taxonomy): Eukaryota > Viridiplantae > Streptophyta > Pinopsida > Pinales > Pinaceae > Picea > Picea engelmannii. The sequence goes on from ML780279.1 coordinate 416,747, forward strand.
CCTGATTACTTGGATGAGTTAAAGGAATATATCATCTTGGACAGAAAGACGAGGAATTCAAGTAGGGGTGATGTTGATTATCTTCGAGTAGGCTTGAAGGGCACACATCCAAGCAAGGCAAAGTGGATTGAGAAGGACAAGGTGAGGGAACTCTTCCCTCACTTATCTATTGATTGATGAAAGCTTTTGGTCGTCCAAAAAGCTCTCAGTGGGAAGGCGTGATCCAAAAAGCATCTAAAGAAGACTAAGGACAACTCAGAACACACAGAAGCAATTCAGGAAGCCCAGAATGGCCTCAGAAAATAGAGAAAGGGAAAACATTCAAAGTTATCAAAACTTAGTGAAAGTGACATCATCGCAAAGATCGTGTCGCAATGGCTCATCAAATGGAGTTACGGATCAAAATATGTTCGCGATCAAATTTTGGTCAACCTAGACCAGTTAGTAGGGGGATGAGTCAGCATTGGTACTGTTGATGTCAACATCAGTATGGATGATTTCAACATCTATATAGCATACATGGCACATGCAGGAAGGTGACACATGTCATGCTTATGTTAACATGGTGACATGGCAGCACCAGAGGCTGCTACGTGTCACTCATATTTGGCCTTTTCGGGTCATTTTGCGGACTAGTAAAAATGCACCACATGGCAGTCTCTACAGTGACATGGAAAGCTAACGTGGCAGGTAGACATGGCAGTCTGATCTGGCAATTCATACGCTGACATGGCAGGTGATGGTACAGTTGGTGACATGGCCCAATGGTTGGCTGCCACATGGCCCAGTCATGGGCTGCCACATGGCAATGGGAAAATACTTGATGACAACCCGAGAATGAAATTACAAAAATATATATATATAAGAGTTGGTGGGTCCACCAAATCCAGCAGGACCCCGCCAAATCTGGCGACCAACATCATATCTAGAACAACTACTAAACTTGGTGGAACAACCATGTTAAATGTATATATATATATATATATATATATATATATATATATATATATATATATATATATATATGTTACAACGGATACCCAAAAGGGGAGGCCCGCAAGTTCAACCTTGGGAACTCCCCCTCTATTAACACCTTAATACAAGCTCCAATAACCATAAGGCCAATGGCCTTCTCTTGATTACAAGGCCTCCCTTTTTTCTTAAAAGGTGAATCTTCCTAGGTTGCAAGGGAGGCATGTGAGGGTACGGATATCGAATTTCGAGACATTTTTCTCAGCATTTATTACAGGTTGCAAGGCACAGAAACTTAGACAGATTTTATCTTGGGCCTGGGAGTGCCAGAGTCAGATGAAGCGTGGAGACAATCGTTTTTGGGTAATTTGACGCCACGAATTCAATGGTGTTGTTTTTTTTCTGATATGAGCAAAACTTCTGTAGCTTGATTTCAAAATGAGGTATACTTATGTATTTTTCCAAATTCTTTTGCTGAGTTAATAAAAATGTCTACCCATTTGAGAGAAATACCCACAAACTTAATCCACCAAGGACGAACTCCGTTATCAAATTTTGTGGTCAGATTTGATGCTTATGTGTATCTTCATTATTGAGATTTTCCTTCTTTAATTGTGCACTTTAATTTATGCTCATTTAATGCAATTCTTTATAAGTCACTTCGATGAAAAGATATTGGATCATGTGCTTACATGAAAACATACAAAATAAGCTAGTTGGATTAGGTGGGAGGAAACTAGTATCCATGTTGGCACTTGGTTATGGAAGTACGTGAAGATCAAGGAAGAAAAGGGAGAATGTGAACTGCGCAGAAGACACAGTGACTATTACTGGGTCGAAGCGAGAAAAAGAGAAAAAAAGACAGAGCAAAGCCCAAGAAAGAAAGTTGTTGGATGAGGAGACCGAGGATGATAGGTCAACAAGGAAGAAGGACCGTGGATGACTCAAAAAGCAGAAAAATCCACCGTTAGATTCTCTAGAGCACCGTGCAAGAAGGAAGGAAAGACGGGTTGGTGAAGCCCTGAAAACGTGGATCAAGTTGACCTAGGGTTTTAGACACCTAGGGTTTTGACACCTAGGTTTCAGCCTAAGGATGTCGGTGAGCTATTGTAATGTATAAATAAAGGTCAAGAGGACCTGGGTAGTTGTTGTCATTGTTACTAGTATCGATCTAGTTATTTTTATTATGTTGTGTGAGAGAGAAGTGCTAAGTGGGAGAGACTTATGGTATTGTAAGATATTCAGTTGGGTGCAAAGGTCAACCCTGCAGCTGGGTGCGTAGGGAGGGGAGAGAAAGAGAGGAGAAGAGAGAAGGTTCGCTAGCTAAGAGCACAAACAAGAACTGTATGCTTCATCTTAATATATTATAAAGCACAGTTCTATGGACATAGCCCTAGAGAGAGGGTGAACCACCTATATCTTGTGTTATGTGTGATTGGTCTTCCATATTTTCCATTTGATATACTATGATTGCATTACCATGGTAGATCTGATAAATAGATGGGCAGAGTAGATCTAAGCTGATAAGTGACATATGAATGTTGTGTTGTTATTGTATTAGAACCACTTGATATTCCCCTTGGTTGTAGACATCTATGTCCTGCAACCCCCCCATAACTGCTTCGGGTGAGACTGCATCTTCTTTGCAGGTGTTGCCGAAATGGCCAGTAGTTAGAGATTTTTGGTGCGCTCTTGGAGCCAAACCCTGGGTCTGCCTCTGTGCCAACAAATGGTTCTGTTGTCGGGACCAGAATCTTCTTGAGGGATTGTCAAGGCGGTTTCCATCAAAGACAGAGACTCAAAAGTGGATAGAGGATCAAGAAAAGGACTTCGTTGAAGCCCAAAACAAGAACCCTAATCTTAGTATAGAGGATTGGTTGGAGAAATATATCGTTATTGGTTTACATGAGATTTTCTTTGGGGAAATCCATCAGGATCTATACGAGTGGTTAGCTAGGTTAGAAGATTGCTAGTTTGAGATCCGATCTAGACCTCTTGTGGTTTGGATGTCGGAGCGGATCAAGAAAGTCAAGAGAGATGATAACTTCATATCACGAGCAATAGATTACTAATTTGATAGCACCATTGGAGGGTACATCAATGAGTTTGTTGTTGACAGAGTAGAGTCATTTATCCAAGCCGAGAGATATTTCTTCAAGGGACCCACAGGGAAATTTTTACAATTCCTGAAGTTGAAACTCAAGATGCTATTGCATGAAAAGAACATCTTGAAGATACAGTAGGTTGGTCGGATCTAGAAAAGATAATGTTCAAAAATTCAGACAGTGACAGCGACACAGAAGTTGGACATACGCGCAGTGGAAAATCGTTCAGAGAAGTTCACTTTGCAAACTTATTCAAGAAGAACTATAGGGACGAGGGTTTCTATAGTGGAGAAGAGGTAGATCTGACAGACGAGGAGCATTCAGAACCTACTAGGATAGAGGAAGGGAAAGTTGAAGAGCTTCGTCGAGAAGAACCTGAAACTTCAGGAACTGTGCAGACTATTGAAGTAAGTTATATTATCCTTCTTATTGATTTAGTAGTATTAAGCAATCAGAGTAATCCAATCCACCAGAGCATCCAGAGAACCATCACTAGTATTCCACCACATACTTAGTCAGGAACCCTAGGAAGATCTATGGCATATGAGATGAGGCTTCCTATATTTAGGGAAGATGGATCAGAAGATCCTGATCAGCACTGGTTCCTGTGTGAATCCATATGGAATATTAAAAATGTCACCGATGAAGCTATCAAAAGAACCTAGTTTAGTACCACTCTAAGAGATCACGCACTGAGATGGTACATGAAGCTTGTCCAAGGACTTGCACAGCCTAAGCCATTGAATCATATTAAGAATGCATTGATTTCAGAGTTCAAGAAACCCAAGTCGAAGTCACAATGTATTACAGAGATAAAAAAGATCAAGCAAAAGGTAGCTGAACCTGTTTGGGAATTCGATCAGAGATTCAAAACATTAACATGTCAATTGACTTTTCAGATCCCATATGAGAAGAACAAAGAATGGTTCATCGTTTCTCTCTTACCACACATCAGATTTCCTCTGATGCAATAGAAGATTTCTTTGCATTCTGAGGCGCTAAAGATCGCCATGAAGCTAGAATCAGCCCCTATGGGAGAATCTAGCCCAGGTATGAGTCAGATCTTGAGTCAACTAACTAATTTGTCTCTACAGGTCGAAGATATGAAGAAAGACAAGGGAAAAGATAAAATAAAATACATCATATGTGTCAAGTGTATATCAAAAGGCTATGACAAGGAACATTGTCCCCTATTCAATGAATACTTGGCTTCTGGAGCTTCGAGCCCTTTGAAGAAAGTCACCTTACCCTGGTGCGAGGTATGAAGAAATAGGCATCGCCCTGGTGAGTGATATTACATGAAAAAGTATGTTCAAACACCCGCAAATTTTTATTGCACGTTCTATAACTCCGTGGGACATGATGATAGGTATTGTAGGGATTACAATCTCATGCATGAATGGTCGAGAGACATATATAAGATTCAAGGCAAAGTACAACAAGAAGGAAACACTATGCATTATAACTCCCCTGGGAGAGGAAACTTCAATCCTCGCAATGGATTCAAAGGAAGAAGATGGGGAGGAGGAATGGGTCGAGGTTGAGGACAGATAATCTGTTATAATTATGCATAACTAGGACACCTCGCAAGGGATTGTCATAACCCTTGTACTACTTGCAACTATTGTAGCTCGTTTGAACATGTTATAAAAGATTGTCTTGTGCTGCTAGCTAAGCTTCATGAAAACTGAGGACCTCAGTAGATCCCAAAAGTGCAACTGATATATGTTGAACCTAGTGGAGAAGACCCTAGAGTTTCTATTATCACTAGAGGAGGTGTTGTTACAGGAGAAGACAGACTAATCCAAGGAAAGACTACAGAAGACTCAAGAATCAAAAAAGCTACAGAGAAGACACAATGTTTGATGCAAAGAAAGAAAGACAAATGTTTGAGGAGAAAAGAAAAGAATTAAGAGGAGACCAGGGTTCCTCATCGAAAACAAGACCAGAAGTGAGAGAATATGGAATTCCTCTGGCATTTGATCAGTCTTCTTTGCCAAAAGAAGGAAAAGAGGTAAGCAAGCTCATGGAACTTATATATAATTGTATTAAGTTGATTCAGGATGAAAGCGTTGTACAAGAACTACAAAATTTAATCAGACAATATGAGCTAGGAAATATAGACCCCTTACTAAATAGGGTAGTACATCAAATCGGTAAGAAGAGAAGGAACAATAAGGAATTACATTTGAATGCCAAAATAGGAGAGTATGAGATAGATTATGTGGTACTTGACTTAGGGTCAGAGGTCAATGTCATGACGAAGAAAACCTGGGCACTAATGGGAAAACTGAAGTTGATATATTTCCCTATCAGGCTCAGGATGGCCAATCAACAAGCTGTCAACCCCTTTGGATGATTGGAGCATGTCCCTATGGACATCGATGGAGTAAGAACGTTTGCATATTTTTAGGTAATTGAGATAGTTGATGACAGTTGTCCTTACCCTGTGTTGTTAAGAATTGATTGGGCTTTCAATAACTCCACTTTGGTTGATTTAAAGAAAAGACGTATGAATTTTGAAAGAGATATGCTTAGGGTCATTGCACCTTTAGATTTAGATGAAGTTCATCGATACAAATAACCTATCAGGGAAGAATACCATGCATATGAACTGGAAAACATATACAAATTAACAACTAGATAGTAGGATTACATTAATCCTACGGCTGATGAAAACTTAAGCTGGAGAAGTGACAACACATGTTCATCAGACACAGAAGAAGCACTGGAGAACTGGAAGAATAAGATGTACTAAGTATCTACAAGAAGATGTGCTAGATTAACTAGAGAAGTTCATTGGATCGGCACAACAGTAAGTAACTTACCCACCTTTGATGGTCTAAATCCTTTATAAACCTTCTTATCAGACTTTGAAGAAAGTGTACCAATGTAACAAAGATTGTTGGTGATGGATGAGACCCTAAAAGCAACCCCAGCAAGATGGTGGGGGACACACAAAAACAACATTACAGAAGGGGTACAATGTCGTACCCTGATGGCAGCACGTTTCTCAGTACAAGTAGAAGGTTGTGAAGCTCACTACACATGTCAAAGTTGTCCAAAGGACCATGTGCGGAGTTGCGAGGAAGCATGGAGAAACATTCCCCAAGAACAGTGGGTGCACAAATTCATCAACACACTGGACACGACACCTATCAACTGGTACCTTCAAGCAGAGTTGTGCCTCATCACTACATATTAGAAAGGTATGACTCAGAATTTTGTAACCACCTTCTTATTTGAAAGTCAATATCCTTCAGTAGATCAAGCATTGCAGATTGTGAGATAGAAAGTATTCGATGAGGCATCTAGCCTTCCTTTGGAACAAGAAGAGGATGAATGGATTGTGCCTCTCCAGAAATCGCAAGGTTGTTACAACATCAACGTTGATGAAGACAATGATCCTAGGAAGGTGAACATCGCAGAAACATAAGGCCAAAGAGATGTGGAAGGACCAGGAGTTGAGTTACCAATAATTGGACAACCAATCAAGATTAAGAAGGTCAGTATTGGGATAGAGCAGTCACCAAAGTTTGAAAATGTTGGAGATTATTGGGATGTTGCTACCATTGACAAAATTACAGAGTTACTACATGAATATCAGGACTTGTTTCCAACCAAGTTCACTGATATGAAGGGAATTAAACGGCCTATGGGAGAGATGAGGATTCCTTTAAATCCATATGAAAGACCAATCAAACAGAGACCTTACATATTGAACCCTAAATATAAGGAGAAAGTGAAGATTGAGCTTGATAGAATGTTGGAAGCAGGGATTATAGAACCTTTCGAAGAGTCATAATGGATTATCCCTATGGTGGTGCAAGACAAGAAGACAGGAGAGATCAGGATATGCATAGATCTCAGGAAGCTGAATGATGCTTGTTTGCATGACCCCTTCCCTACACCATTCATTGACGAAGTGTTAGATAATGTGGGAGGCTAGGAAGTATATTCTTTTACATACAGATTTTTAGGATACCATCAGATCCAGATCGCCATAAGATCACATTTGCAACAGAATGGGGATCCTACCAATATACAGTGATGCCATTTGGATTGAAGAATGCCCCAGCCATATTTTCCAGGGTGGTGGTCGAAGCATTCAAGGAGTTTTTGCATAAATTCCCAGAAGAATATTTTGATGATTGGACTGTTTTTAGTTTACTGAAGAATCATATTGAATGTCTAAGGCTAATATTGGATAAATGCAGGCAGTGTCAAATTGCCTTAAACCTAAAGAAATGAATATTATTTTCACCATTTGGAGTGTTGTTAGGTCATATTGTATGAAAGCAAGGGTTTCTGGTAGATCCATCCAAAATTGCCATTATAGTTTATCTACCCCCTCCTACTTCAGTCAAATAGTTGCAAACTGCATTGGGACACACAGGATGCTATAGGAAGTTCATTAAAGGATATGCTCAGATCACATCACCTATGGAGAAATTGTTGAAGAAGGATTGTCAGTTTAGTTGGATAGAAGAATGCTAGCAGAGCTTCAACACACTGAAACAGAAAATGGTTACTGTGCCTATTCTGGTTTTCCCAGATTGGACCAAGGAGTTTCATGTGCATGTCGATGTGTCTTCCATTGCTTTAGGAGCAGTGTTAGAACAACATAGAGAAGAAGATATTGACCACCCATTAGCTTTTTCTAGCAGGAATCTATCAACTTCTGAGATTAATTACACAACCATTGAGCAAGAAGGGTTAGCCATGGTGTACACATTGCAGAAATTTCACCGCTACTCGTTGGGAGGACACTTTAAAATGTTTATTGATCGCTCTGCACTGAAATACCTAGTCAACAAGCCATTTTGGGGGGGAAGGATATGCAGATGGCTTATGCTATTCCATGAATAAGACTTTGAGATCGTAGTTAAGCCAGAAATAATGAACAAAGGTCTTGACCACTTGTCAAGGTTGGAACATGGCAAAGAGCCAACCAGTTTGGAGGATGCACTATCAGATGCACAGTTATTGGCCATTAGAAAGGTCGATGACCACTTCACATAGATAGTCCAGTTACTATCAACAGGAATGGCACCTAGTGCGTATACAATTCCTCAGAAGAAACAGCTAGTAGTGTGCGTTGCAGACTTCTCACTTATAGTTGGACATCTATACAAGATGGGACCTGATGAGATATTAAGAAGATGTATTATGGAGTCAGAGTGACCACTGATCCTCACAGAAGCTCATGAAGCCATCGCAAGAGGACATTACGCAAGAAAATCAACTACGCAGAACGTTCTTAGAGCTGGCCTTTGGTGGCCTACCTTACACAAAGATGATAAATACTATTCCAGAGCCTGCGACATATGCCAAAGAGTTGGGAAACCATCTAGAAGAGATGAAATTCCATTAGCACCATAGTTAACCCTACAAGCATTCGTGAAATGGGCCATTGACTTCGTTGGACCTATAAACCCACCAGGAAAGCGCACAGGAGCAAGGTACATAATTACAGCAACAGAGCACTTGACCAGATGGGTCGAAGCAAGAGCAATCAAGGACTGTAGTGCAACTACAGTTGTGCACTTCATATTTGATGACATCATAACCAGGTTTGGATGCCCAAATATCCTTATGAGTGATCAAGGCACACATTTCATCAATAATACAGTTGAAGCCCTAACTGAAGAATTTTCAATCCACCATCAGAAGAGCACATCATACCATCCACAAGCAAATGGGATAGTTGAAGCATTCAACAAGATTTTGGAGAGAACACTAACCAAGATTTGCAGTGTGAATAGGGACGATTGGGATTTAAGAGTACCAACAATATTATGGGCCTATAGAACCACTTGCAAGAAGTTGACAATCCAGACACCTTTTAATTTGGTATATGGTCTTGAAGTTGTTGTTCCAATGGAATATTTGGTACCATGCCTAAGAATTGTTTCCTTTACAGATATGGATGATACTGGCGTTGTTCAAGAGAGGATTGCATATTTGGTCGAATTGGAAGAAGACATATTTGTTTCAGGATTTCATCAGCAAGTACAGAAGGAAAGAGAGAAGGCCTATCATGACAGGGACATCAAGAAGAAGGCATTTAAACAAGGTGATCTAGTACTGATATATGAAAATAATTTTAGAAAACATCCAGGGAAGTTCAGAACGCATTTGCTAGGGCCATATGAGATCACCTATGTTACAGAAGGAGGAGTTGTGCAATTGAAGACTCTGAATGGAGACTGGAATGAAGGATTAGTGAATGGGAGCTGGTTGAAATTGTACTATGACAACCAGTTGCCCCGCAGCTCTCAGTAAACGCAAGAGGAAAAGGGTCTAAGTACCAGGTGCAGTTGAAACTAGGTGCCAGACACAGAAAAGACAATCTCCACAAGGAAGGAGAGGAGGCATCGAACAGAAAGTAGAGGCTGCACTGCACAATCTGAAGTCAAAGTAAAAAAGGAAGCTCAGATATGAAGTGCCTCGGGATGAGTCACAGGTGAGTGTTGGGGGCCTGTTGGCCCTTGGTTATGGAATTATGTGAAGATCAAGGAAGAAAAGGGAGAATGTGAACTACGCGGAAGACACAATGACTATTACTATGTCGAAGCGAGCAAAAGAGCAAAAAATATGGAGCGAAGCCCGAGAAAGCAAGTCATTGGACAAGGAGATCGAGGTTGATAGTTCAACAAGGAAGAAGGATCATGGATGACTCAGCAAGTGGGAAAAGACACTATTAGATGCTCTGAAGAACTGCGTGAGAAGGAAGGAAGGACAGGTTGGTGAAGCCCTGAAAACGCAGATCAAGTTGACCTAGGGTTTTAGACACCTAGGGTTTTGGTATCTATGGTTTTGACACCTAGGTTTCGGCCTAAGGATGTCGGTGAGCTATTGTAATGTATAAATAAAGGTCAAGAGGACCTAGGTTGGGTTGTTGTCATTATTACTAGTATCAATCTAGTTGTTGTTAGTATGTTGTGAGCGATCATTGTTATGTGAGAGAGAAGTGCTACGTGGGAGAGCCTTCTGGTATTGTAAGATCTTCAGCTGGGTGTGAAGGTCAACCCTGTAGCTGGGTGCGTAGGGAGGGGAGATAAAGAGAGGAGAAGAGAGAAGATCTACTAGCTAAGAGCGCATACAAGAACTGTATGCTTCATCTTAATATATTATAAAGAACGATTATGTGGACGTAGCCCTAGAGAGATGGTGAACCACGTATATCTTGTGTTATGTGTGATTGGCCTTCTATCTTTTTCATTTGATATACTGTGATTGCATTACCATGGTAGATCTGATAAATAGATGGGCATAGTAGTTCTAAGATGATAAGTTACATATGAATGTTGTGTTGTTATTGTATTAGAACCACTTGATATTCCCATCGATTGTAGACATCTCTATCCTACAACCCCCCCCATAACTGCTTCGGGTGAGACTGCATCTGCTTCACAGGTGTTGCCGAAAGGGCCAGTAGTTAGGGCTTGTCGGTGCGCTCTTGGAGCCGAACCATGGGTCTTCCCTTGTGCCAAAAATCCACATGGAATATGTGTAGGGATTCAGACAACCCTGAAAGTGTAGAACCCACAATTACAAAGAAGTACAGAAGAATGTGTTGAACTAAAAACTATCAAGAGGAGCCAGTTGGAATAGGTGGGTGGCCACCAATATCCACCTGGATCACTCATGGTTGGGAATTGCAGTTGAATTGATATCATCTTTCTCGACCATCATGTTCATGAATTCATTTCTTATTTTTTACCATGTTCTTTGATCTATGCGGGCAATGGACTATGATTTTGACTACGAAGATTACCACAAGTATTTAAGAAATCTTATGCCCCATCCCAATTTCTGAATTTCCATACAAAACAAATGTTACTTATACAGTTATATTAATGAAAGATTTTCATATGAGAATCCTAAACTAGATCTTGTGTTGAAGAACTTGTTATTAAGCATGCCTCTAGGTTTTTTTGAAAATTTATAAGCATACTTCTTAATTGTTTATAACTTTGTTATGTAAAACAGATATTTACAAACAGTGACAAAGATCATGTTGCATAGGTCCTTAACATGCTAGGGTTGGAAGATTTCTTTGAAGGCATTATATGCATTAAGACACTTAATCCTCCGTCAAAAATTATTGAAAGCAATAATGAATTTGTTATGTAAAACATAAATTTACAAACAATGACAAAATCATGTTGCAGAGGTCCTTCACAGGTTGGGGTTGGAAGATTTCTTTGAATGCATAATATGCTTTGACACACTTAATTCTCCTTCAAAAATTACTAAAAGCAATAATGAATCAGATATGCCCACTGTTAACTCTACAATCCCAAAGACAACCATGGCCATTTCTCCATGGGTAAGTCAAGGCTTGACATTACCCAAATAAAATGTCATTAATTGAGAAACTATACTCGAGATATGAGAAATGGAAGCTCCAAAGAGCTCCAAAAATGCTTTGAGACACTTAAACCTTAGTATCTGGCAGGGACATTGTCGTGGCTGGTTAACAATAGTGCTCTTACTATAGATGTAGAATTTGTACGAAGATTAGAAGGAAAATATATGCTTTTTATTATTTTTTACTTCAAAATTTTCTTTAATTTACACCTTTACTATGGTCTCAATTCAATTATTAACAATAGTTCTCTTACAAGTACTATAGATGTAGAATTTGTACGAAGATTAGAAGGAACATATATGCTTGAGAGGAAAAATTTTTAAAAGGTTATACTTTTCACTCTACTTAGTTTAAGAAAGGTTATACTTTTCACTCTGCTCATGTAAGGTTCAAAAAGATGTTACCTTATCTAGCTATATGGAAGGTAATGTCATTAAAGGTTTTACCTGATCTCTGCAAGGGGATAAGGATTTTCCTAATAGGGTCTAATCATTCTTTCTATTGAAGGGTTATTTCAATGCCAACCAACTTACTAAGTGAACCCAATAATCCATTGAGCAAACCTTCTAATGAATTATTGATTTTGATGATTGATCTCATGTTAATCTTATTTGGTCATTAAAGGCATTTTTAACAAATAACTCTAATAAGTAAGTAATATTGATTAAAGGTATTTTTAAGAGATGACTCTAATAAAAAAGTAAGATTTATTTTGATTGAAAGGTCAATCCAATAGGGTCTTAATCAATCGAATAAAATATTGGTCAAATATAATAAGTGGACACATGATTTCAATATTTATGTGCATCTGATTAATCAATTGTGCATAATTATGTATAATAAGCATATGTTCTATAAAACGAACATAGGTCCTTGTTGTACATTGTTGATTATGAAATAATTAACCTTTCCCCCTCACTCTGTGGATGTTTCCATTTTGAGTATTTTACCACATAAGATCAGATCATGTGTCATTTGTGAATATGTTTTTCTCCTGTGATCATTTGGCTATATGTAATTTCAAACATGGTACTAAGGCAATTTTAGATTAAACTTTGATTACTAAATGGGAAAGATTATTGTGTTCTACTAACTAGCTACATGGAAACTTTTTATATCCACACATCTTGGTGATTTTTAGGAGTATATTTGACTGTATGATTGAGTGTGGCGCAACCAAATTGGTAATGAATACTTCTTGTTTCAATGAAATCAAGTTTTAGACGCTCTATATCTACACATTTTCTCATCTTCAAGCAATGACACATGGAAATATGGCATCTTACGATTGCCACCTTAGAAAATTGCATAGTCCCATCTACAAAGACAAATCCTTAGCCAACAATGTAGAATCAATGCCACATTCCCAAATAGGGAATGTCACATGACACTTCATAACACCCCATGAGGTTGTTCCTCTAATTTTTGAAGGACATTTTCAAACTAGCATAGTTTTTCCCTTTGACCTATGATTCCAGTGTGGTTTTTCACAAACAATGTATTTACGAGTTCTCTTTGTAGTGGAATAGGTGGTTTCAATTTATTTTTTTATCTAATGCTATTGAAGTTACATTTTTTTGGAAGCTTTCTAAGGGCATAACTTCCTCATACAAATTCATTTATGAGTTCCATTTGTTCTTAACTTAGCTTATTTTGTGAGATTTACAAATTGTGTCATATATTTTAGCTCTTTCTCAAATTTATATTTTTAAAATGGCTACTAACCCTAATGAGATTAACTTAAAAAGCACCAATTATTACTACTAGAAATACTACATGGAGGACCTACTCAAATGTAAATATATTTATCAAATCACAATTGGGTCAGAACTTGTGCCACTAGATAATGAGAGACTTTTGGAATGGTGTAACATACCTAGTTCCATACTAATTCATGTTACTACTATTCCAACTTTGTACATATTGTTCTTTTTAAACTTGTATTCAACACATTTCCATAATTAACAGCTCTAATACCAATCTATTCGCTGTGCATTTAAAATGAAAAACAATCTCATGCACATTCATATAAACATATAGAATTAAAACAACATTATTTTCATTAGCATTCCCAACATTTTAATTAGTAAAATACACACAAAAACTCAAATGATAATATGGAAACCATAACACGTATCTTATGAATAAATATCATCAACTGGTTGCGTACAAAAGGAATTCCTCACAACCATAGGCTCTACTTCTCTAATTCTCTCAGTAGCATGACACCATGGAGTTGGGGCTATGAGTCCATAAGAAAAAATGATTCCTATGGCTGACTAATCTCCCTCGCATATCCCAATACCCAATAGGTAACATCATACAAACTCCTAGAGCCTTTTCCACCACCCAACTCTCTTCCGCAACATACACCACCCTAGGTATGGAATCTTGTTCTTTGCCCTACAATGCCTCAGGAAATTCTCACCCCTTCCAGAGCTCTAGTGCAGACTTTCCATGAATCTCAATGTTGGGGCTCCAAAAATCTAGTTGCTTGTGGAGTCTCAAACACAACAATCCCATGCTCATTCCTATAGGCATTTACATATCAAATTTACATAGCAGGCATCCCAGCCTTCTATCACAAACATAACAATCTAATTTACCAGCAAGGATTTCCCTTCAATCCTTCAATCTGCAGGTTGAATGGTGTTGGTTTTGTACTCATTAATAGAGAACTCCATGCATGGAAAGAGAGTGAAAAAATTCAAATAATGAGTAGGTAGATTCACGGTCATATTCCCCAACCCCAAGGAATTAGTATGCATGTTATGAACTTTCCACTTGGCACCCAAGGAACTCCACCTAACTCCTTAGCATGCCTCCCCAAATAGATTTGTCCTTTAGCATACTTTATGGTAAGTGGAATTTGATTTACAATAAAATAATATAAATCATAATTTCGACCCTTTGGGCCCCCTTAAGCCCCTCTGAAATATAAATTATAATAAAATAATATGACTTTATACTTTGGTCAACCATTGTGATAAGTCAATTGATGGTAAAGACATTCGACAAGGATTGAGCTAGTCAACCATCAATTTGGGTTGACCAATGGAGTAAGTCAATTCTGTCTTGTTGAATCATAGCCCCCCAATATTATTGTCCCTCTCATATCACAACCAGTGATGTGTTTTTATTAATAACTTTGATACAAAATATACATAAATCATCCCTTGTATATATTATCTAACTCACCAACCTATATAACATATATGTACAATTACATTACAATTCCTGGCGATTAAAACTGGGGTGTTAAATTTGCCTTCCCCTTAATTTTTCACTATCATCAGTGCACATCACCATAAATGTGACCATATATACAATTTTTACATCAAAATATCAAAACCATTGTGGGTATGCCTCCCTCATGGCATCTTCTAACTCATGTGTCATGTCCTTTAGGGTGTACCAAATCCACTGGACCTTTACCTTCTCGATAGCTTTGTTCTAGAGCACCTTGAATTTCCAGTCGAAGATGTCCACTAGTTCCACCTGAAAGTCCCCTTTGGGATCCACCTGAATCAAATTCCAATCAATGACATTGTTAGGGTCTTGCACATACATTTTCAATAAAGATACATGAAATACGTTGTGCGCATTCCTATATATCAAATCCCTTATGAGTTTTAATTGAAAGATCATGTTAAGTTCTCTACATGTGTGGTCCTTTATTCTCATCTTTCCAAATGATATGTCATACTTTACTTTATGCTATGATAGAAATAATGTGCTATGAGATTCCTCATTTTAGTCTTTTACGGTCTTTTAAAAAGTTACTATTGTGAATATTTATTTTTGAACAAGCATGGTTCTATCTTAGGAATAATATGTATTTTTGTATTATATTTATAAAAGAGGAGTACCACCTCTCTAAAAATGAAGAAGCATTTATCCTTGTAATTTTATCTCCAACACTTTGAACAGTCTTTGAAATCAACAAGGATACACGAGTGGGAGGATTTGGTGGATCAAGGTTTTTATCCCCTGAGTTCAAACACAAATCAACTGCCACATTCCTCTAAAAGGAAATAATTAACCACTCTAATTGATTATGGTGGTTTTTTTTAGATATTTTATTAGGCTTATTACGCTTTCCACCTCTAGGTGTCTCTAAACCTATGGGAGGTATTGGTGATAGAGGTTTTTTTGGTGGAGTGTTGTTAGGAGATCTGATGAGCATTTATATTTCCTATAAATACTTGATCTTTAACCAAGAGGATTTAAGATCGGGAGGTTTTGGGAAATAAAAAAAACACAAGTTTGTAAAGAGGAAAGTAGAATACATAAATTTGGAAGTAAGAGAGAGGATTAAGCTCCATGAAATTATGGACTTGGAGGACTTATCCACTGTGGGACAATTCCAGAGCAAGAGGATGAATGTTGAAACCCTAAAATCTTGGACATTGGAAAATTTTGGAGGCAACACATCATGGTTTTGGTCAAAGGATAGATTGTTTGGATTCTTTGCTCGGGAGAAGACACAAATAGAAGCATGGAGGAATTCCAATGGAGGAATGGATACACAAAGGAGTGTAGCTTTTCTAGACAATATCTTGTGAGGTAATATTTATAGAGTTAAAGCAATCAATAGTGACCATGTTGATTCTAGATTTCCCGGATTGAGGTAATATTTTTCATATACACATCGATGGCACTAGCATCATAGTAGGAAATGTTATGGAACAATCATAGGGGTTTAAACTAAACCACACAGTATATTTTGTGAGCAAGAAAATTTTATGGAATGAGTGCAATTACACTACCATAGAATTAGTGCATTTAATCATAAATCCTATTGGAGAGGCCTAGTTGACTAGTTTGAAATATTGACCAATGTAAAGAGTCATTCAATTGTGAAGCTTAGTCAACTAAATAGTTGGGTCAATCGACCAACTAAGGTAGTTACGATAGTTGTAACTACCTTCCATTGTTGTAAATTTATAAATAGGAATGAATTTGTGATGTGATGAAGTCGTTATTGATCAAATAATAAAAGACTACTTGTTTTTGGTTCCCTTCCTCCTCCTATGTATGCATGATTGTATATTACTATGTTGTATATTATGGCTATGTGGCTAGACTATTGGTAGCTACTTACTTTGTAATCCCTTAGATTATAACATTGGTTCTATTGTAAATAGTACATGATCTAGGACTTTATATTAGTTGCACACATCCATAGATGTTGTTGAGGAGATCTATGAGTGGTGAAATTGGAGAAGTAATTCAAAAACTATACCAAGAGGAATCGACTAACACTTGCACAAGAAAGGGCACAAATTTTCACAGAAACCCATGAAAATTTTCTAGAAGAAATCCACAAGGAGATAAAGAAATTCATTGACAAGGTTGCACATGAATAACTAAATAAAATATGAAGAATTGTTATCAAAGCTAAGCAATGGTGGTCGAACTAACCTTTATGAATGGGTCGAGCAAATTGTTGAATATTTGTGTGAAGAGAAGGAAATCAAAGAATGCACTTCATTAAATGATGTGAAGAGAATATTCTATAATGACATACATGATAGTTTCCTTTGTATAGTTCCAACCTTGTTGCATAAGTTTCTTATCGACAAAGGCATCAGTCACACTGTTGAAGCATGACCTCCTTTACACCAATCAATTCCAAGTGGAAGAAAATATAGGAGTGGGAATACTTCTTGAGAAAATGAAAATTACAGTGAAGATCACCCTCATTGACCAAGAGTAAATTCAGGGTTGACTATGGGCAAGTAGCCACTCATGATATGCCTCGGGAAGAAGAAACAACCCTAGTCAACTCACAATGAAAAAGATGATTAGAAGATATTTCAATCATGCTAAAGAAATGTAGGAAGAAAGCATCAACTAGAATGCAAAGAGAATACACATCAAAAGAAGAAGAAAAGCATATAACTACAAGAAGAATGCAACAATAAAAACTTGTGGTTGATTTACAAAGACTTGAATGAGACAAATGGGAAAAAAGAATATTTGAAACATGTGATGTTCTAGAGCCTCATCAAACCAAAAAAGGAGGTCCTTAAGAATGATGAATCAATTGATTACTAACCTTATTTTGAGTCATAAGAGGATTGACTGGATGTGGAAGTAGAAGTAGACTCAATGGTTCCTAAATTGGACAAGGATCTACAGTTGATTGAGGCAGGGTTTGTAGCCCTACAATTGTTAGAAAACATTGGAAGTATGGAAATCGACAAGTTTGTTCCAATGACAGTTAGAACATTAGATCCATAAAAATCAACTCCCATATCAGAGAAATCCCTAGACATAGATTTCGTGTAGAACTTGGTCTTGCTTTGATGTAGATTTGACTAGATAAAGAAGGAAGAGTCATTGATAGAATATGGATCCATATGCCATGGAGAGAAGGAAATTGGATAAATGTCATACCCAAACAAGGTGAAAATGAATTATTTGAATTGAGGATCTCATGGGAGAAAACCCCTTCCAAATTTAATTACTAAGGAATGCCAAATGTTGTCAATTTAAGGTTGTGGGCAAGAGACATGTCACACAACCAAATAGAACTATTTTGGTAGAGTATAAAGACCAATCTTTCCAAACAAAAGAAACCAAAAAAGACATTGAAGTGACACCAATCAAAGTGGATAACAATACTCAAATAAAGAATCCACTAAAAAAATTTAAATAGTTGTTGGTTTGCTCCTCTTCTACTTCTTCTTGGGTTGACCAAAGTTTAGATCTCAACAGGTTTCCAACAAAACCCTCAAAGACTAGCGGCACTCTTGGTACACGAGAAGGAAACGTTGCGCACAGGGTGCACAACACTGTCTCACCCAAGATAGATTTTATGGGTGACTGCAATACTTAGGTGTTTGCAGTCTAGGAATGAGTGGGGATATTGGATTGTGTTCCTCCTTCTTTATGCATTATCCTTGTTAATGATTCAAGTATTTCTATGATTTATTCATCTTTAACCCTATACATGCATGTTGATATTTCTAGTTTAACCATTTATTCATATGTTAATCATTAACATAAAGTAAACATTCATTAAAAATCACACAGAACACAAGGTTTATCGTGGTTCACCCCCTCCTGGGGCTACGTCCACAAAGATCTGACTTCTCTGCTCTCTTATTTAACCTGCTGCAAAATATTGCATTGCACACATTACATCTTCAATACTACAATAAATATTGAGGGTAAGACCCCTCTGTGAGGTGGACTAGATCACACCAGGCTCCTCAGCATGTGAACTAACCCTCAAAGTCTCCCTTAATTGAATCTTTTACAACCTTATTACAATCAATAATTTCTAAGAATGATGTGATATCTCTCTATCTCACATACACACCTATTTTTCCTTAACTGGCATCCCTCTCTCCTAGACCTCCTAAGTCCTTATTTATATTATTTTATAGGCTTATAGCCATTACAATATTTATCAAAACCCTAACCCTATCACGGTTAGGCTTGTCTACTTGCGCATCCCGTTGTTTTTCCTCCTTCATGCTGCTTTTTCTTCATTTTTTGCATACTGTTTTCTTGCCACTTGTTGTGCGTGCACCAAAATTAGGTCTTTCCCCAAAACAAATCCTTCTCCAAAAGTAGGCCTACACCCATAATTGACTTCCTTCTCAAAATAGGCCTGCGCCCAAAAATAGTCGAGACCACCGCCTTTGATAGAAAACCCCTCGAAAACTACCAAAATGGCACACAATCACCTCCCTCTATATGAAGGAGATGAAGGCCTAAAAGGAAATTGGTTTTATTTGTGAAAAAAATTGGGACACCAGGGATGTAACCGATGAAACAAAACAAATGGCACAATTTTCTAGAGCATTAAGAAAAATAGCCCTAACTTGGTTCATGAACTTCACTGATAATCAAACAAGAACAAAAGAATAAATTAAGAGAAATTTCCTAGCATTTTTTAAGACATGAGATAGTAAGCATTCAGAACCACAAAAACTCAAATAAATCAAATAAATTCTAGGTGATTCGGTAAGAGGATATGACAAATGATTTAAGGATATCCTTAGCTAGATCCCATATACTATTGACAAAGAATTACTTATACAATGATTTGGTATAGGAGTCCTCCATAGAATTAGGGAACCATTATAATGCATGACATACAGTCTTGTGAAGATGCCCTTAAAAAGGCCTAGGAAATACAAACTTACAAAAATTGGACCACACCTTCATTAGATAATAAAATTGAAGAAAAACTTGAGATGATGCAAAATTCGTTGTGAGATATTTCCCTTAAAATAAGTGAATTGTGGTGCACTTTTTGTATGAATGAATGGCATACAAAATTATTATTGTACACATGAGGAAGTAACTGACATAGATTTAGATGTTAGGCAAGTCAAGATTGAATATTATTGTGAACTATGTCAGATTATAACAAACCATACCACAAAATATTTCCCACATAATTTAAAAAATGCCAAATCTAAATGGTGTGTCATATGAAAAGAGTTGAAACACATGTTGAACTTATGCTTATACTGATGGGTTGGGGGGGTGAATTAGTGTAAGATACTTTTAATTTATTTAACAATTCATAAATCATTCATTAGTTGAGAAATAATAATCACATTTAAACTCAAAT
>ML780279.1:445500-469324 GCA_009831015.1 Picea engelmannii
CACCATTCAGTGGGGGATTTCAGATCTACAGAGATTGAGAGGGATCTTGGAGATTCAGTCACCTGGGTTGTTCTTACCATCACCCGATCTATCAGTTGGCATATTTATTAGGGTGATTGGACACTTTTGGCAGCAGGGCCGAGTTATTGAGGGTTTGAGCCTTCTATTGGAGCGTGGCATTCTTCAGCTAGAGAGTTTGGCATTCAGATCTGCTTGTATTGATCTTCATTTCTCATTCAGCCTTTGGAGGCATCTTTTGTATTAGCAGGAGAATTTTGTAGCAGCTCTTATCTATTGTCTATCTTCTTGGCCATTTGTTGAGCATTCCAGATCGACATCTTCATTGTAGCAGGTTTCTCTATTTTATGAATAAAGAAGAATTGAGATGCTTTGGCTTGTCTATCTTATTTCATATAGTTGAGGTATGTTCCATGGTTATCTCTTTCTATTATTTGTTGCATACACACATATAAACACATCTAAAAGGTAGATCAACAAAGTGTTTGACGAAATACCTCACTCATAAAAAGTTTTAAAAATACACCAAAATAGTAATGATCCTTGCATAATGGCTTGGGATCATTACAGTGGATGCATGTTCCATGCAGTTAGGATTGAGCTATGTTGGTGTCAGTTGTTCTGCGATCTCTGAGGTGTCCAATAATGGTGGAAAATATGGTCGAAGGAGGTCCACATTGAACATTGGGTGCAAGCCAAGGAAGGGTGGAGTGTTGAGGTCAAAAGCATTGTTACCCATAGCCTTGGTGATAATGTAAGGCCCATATCGAAGTGGGTGAATATTTTGATGGGGTCCTATAAGGCGATCTTTCTGCAAATGTAACCAGACCTTGTCTCCCACCTGAAATTGGTGCGGTACCCTGTGTTGATCATGGCGCTGCTTGTACTTAGCATTGGCTTTCTGTAAAATCTCATGGACATGTTGGTGGATGTGTTGAATCCACTCAATAAATCTGGTGGCTTTGTCGGTCTCAGTCTGAACATGGGAGGATTCTTTCTATGTGGTTGCAAGAGGTAGTGCAACATCAATGGGACCCAAGGGTTGGTATCCCAACCCCACCTGAAATGGGCTATGGTCGGTGGAGTTATGGAGAGTCTTGCTGTAATTGTGTTGAACATAGGGAAGGCTCTCATCCCATGTACATAGATGCTTAGAGTTATACATGCGTAGGAAGTGTAAAATTATCCGATTGACGATCTCTGTTTGGTCGTCAGTTTGGGGGTGGAAAGAAATGGATTTAATGAGCTTGGTGTCCAACAGTGACCATAGAATCGATCAAAATGTGCCGAGGAACATGTTGTCCCGATCGAATATGATGGTCTGTGGTATCCCAAAATGGACCCACACTCGTTTGAAGAAGAGGTTGATAGTATCTGTCGATGTGATGCTCTTATTGCAGGCCGCGAGGATGGCCATTTTCGAAAACCAATTAGCTACCACAAATACACAATCATTGCCTTTCTTGGTGGATGGAAGGTCAGACATATAATCCATCAATATGGATTCCCAAGGCTTCTCGGGAGTAGGAAGAGGAGTGCATAAGCCTTGCTTCTTGATGACTGTCTTGGAAATGGCACAAGCAGTGCAAGATCTGATATACTTGCTGACATCTTATCGAAGTTTTGGCCAATAAAAATGTTTTTGTAGAACAAACATAGTTTTCTTCACGCCAAAATTTCCTTCCATCCGACTACAGTGAGCCTCCCAAATAAGCTTTGCACGCTCGCTTGCAGGAACACAGAGATGGCCCAAATGGCATAACAATCTGTCCTGAACGTGAAAATCGGTGACATTTGTGCCTGTACCCAAGAGCTGATAGGTGTTGGCGAAGTATGGATCTTGTTGATAAAGTTGGGGCCAATCAGATGCCTCATGTCCACATGAATGGAGCATGGTGGTGAGTGTATACATGGGAGGTCGACTGAGGCAGTCGTCGACACAATTTGTGCTCCCTATCTTATACTTTATGTTGAGATGGAACTGCTGCAGGTAGGTGGACCACTTCTGATGGCGATCGTTCTGTAACTTCCTCTGTGTCTATATGAACCGCAGAGGTTTGTGATCAGTGTGGATGATTGTCTCCTTTCCCAAAATGTAATGTTTCCATTGACGCCAGACTCGTACAATGGAATACATTTCCTTGTTATAGGTGGGGTATTTTCGAACAGTATTTGAGAGTGTCTCACTATGGTATGCTACCAGATGACCATGCTGAGCGAGAATTGCACCTACAACATAGTCAAATGCATCAGTCTCAATCTCGAACAATTCTTGCAGAACGGGTAGGGAGAGTACTAGAGCTGAGCATAAACGATGCTTCAGATCATCAAAGGATCGTTATTGTTCCTTCCCCCACGCGCGATTTTCCCTGCCACCATCGTTGGTCACTTGGCTGAGGGCCCATGCAATATGGGAGAATCCCAACACGAACTGTGAGTAGAAGTTGTCCAATTCCAAGAAGCTTTGAAGCTCGGTTAGTGTGGTCAGGGTTGGCCAGTCATGGATGACTTGGATCTTAGTTGGATCAACATGTACCCCAGGTTCATCAACAATGTAGCCCAAGTATTGGACCCTATTCATGCCAAAGGAGCATTTTTCCAAGTTATCATATAGTTTGTGTTGCCGCAGAGTGCTAAAAACCTATTGAATATGATGCATGTGCTCCTCCCAAGTTCTGCTGAAGATGAGGATGTCCAAATATACCACCACAAAAGAGTTGGTGAAGGGTCTCAATACATCATTCGTCAACCTCATGAAAGTGGCTGGTGCATTTGTTAAGCCAAAGGGCATGACCAACCATTCGAAGATATTTCTTTAGATTTGAAAGTTGTCTTCCATACATTAGTTGGTTCAATGGGAACCTGGTGATAGCTGAAATTTAGGTCAATCTTGATGAATAACTTTGTCCCCTTGAGTTGGTCAAGAAGGTCATCAATTCTTGGAATTGGGTACCGGTTTCTGACTGTTATTTTGTTTAATGCTCTGTAATCAATGCAGAGCCGCCAGGTCTTGTCTTTCTTCTATACCAGTACAATCGGGCTCCTGCAAGGGGAGGAGTTGGGTCTGATGTGCCCCTTTTGAAGAATCTCTTGGATTTGATGCTTGATTTTTTCATTTTCCATCAACAAGTGATGATAGACTGGTCCATTAGGTAGAGGTACACAAAGGTTTAGATCAATTGGATGCTTGACTTGGCAATGCGTAGGTGCCCCAGTGGGTGAGGAGAAGATGTCTCTGTACTCTTCCACAATCCCATCCACTTGCTTCTGCTGCAAAGAGAGGCTCTGTGTAGAGGCCAAAAATGTGGTGGCGACCTTCTACTTATTGTGAGCATGGATCACAAAGAAGATGAACTTCACGGTTTGTGAAATTACCTTACTACATTGCTTAGTAGATATTAAAGAAATAACGGTAGGTGGTGCTACCTCTGGTATCCTGTACAATTGTCTACCCAAAGTAATAATAACATTGCGGGGTCTAGACTCATTCATAACATGTCACTTCCACAAATATGGTTGTCCTAAAAGAACATCAAAAAATTCAAGGGGAGAAATATCACACAATACCTCGTCTTTAAAAGGCTTGATGTCGTAGGGAAACGACATTGTTGGATAACACGTCGATCTCTTCCTTGGTGAAGCTAACTGATGGTGTAGGGATGCGGGTGCAGTTTCATCGGCAGGTACAACCACTTGATGACCTTTGCTGAGATCAGGTTCTTTCAACTGCCGCTATTGATAATGAAATGAAGCAGAGCCCCCTTTACCCATGTCTATGAGTGAAATAAGTGTTCCCCTTCCTCTGGTTCTTCTGGTTTGCTTGGCTGGACTTTGGTGATAACGAAAGTGGCACTGGGTTCAACATCGATAATCCACTTCCATCCTTATGGATTTGATTCAGATTCATAATCGACCTTTGACTCAAAAGCTTTCATCTCGGCCACAAGTGACTACTTGGAGCAACATTCTTTGGTGTTGTGCTAAGGGATTTTATGGTATTCACACCATTTTCCTGTGTCCTTCTTCGACTTCTCATTACCCTTCTTGTGTTGCGGCTTGGATTGGTTGTCTTGAGAGTGAACATATTTGCTTTATCCCTTGTTGTGTGGTTTGGGGCCGCCTCTTCCCTGCTTCTACTGTGAGGAGTTTGCAGATCCAAACTCTCGCCTCTTCTGCTTAAATTTATGCTCGATCTTGACAACATATCTATAAGCCGAACCCAATGATGTGATTTCCAAAAAATCCATTTCTGTTTGAATGTATCTATGAAAACAACCACGATATTTTAGCACCAGATGTCACTCAGAGTCTTTGATACCCAATTTGTTGCGCAAGGTATGGAAAATATTGGTGAAATCTGGTATTGTATGGTCCCTTTCCTGACGCAGGGTGGTCCATTTGGTGTATTGGTCCTCGTAGATTCCAATAGGGTAGTATTGTTCTTTAATGGAATCCCAGAAAGAATCCCAAGTGGGGGCGACTACAAATATATAACCATGATGTTCAATAAGGTATGGTATTAGTACTACAACCATGATGTTCAATTCAATAAGGTATGGTCTTATTACTACAATATAACCACCATCTTACCATAATGAATGGCATTATCTATATTACCACAACTGAGTAAAAGGATGAGGTTAACCATATTACCATTATTATGGGAATAAAGAGGAAACGAAATACTTATTACGATACGTGGTAAACTAACACTAATGGAAGAAAACCATTACTATTCTATAGAGGTCATATATTGGATCACCTTATGTCCCAGGAATATACGGGTATAAGATATGATAACCTACAACTTTCTAGATAATAAAGTACGATATGTAACCCAATTGACATAACAACTAATCAAGAGGTGTAGATTCATCTATGGCCCTTTTCTCAGAGTAAGTATCCCATGAGTTGTTAACATGGGGGATGGCCTTGAGGAGTGCAAAAGTAATCTTTTCCCTATCGAAAAAATTGTGGACCGAAAAATACCCTTCAAGAAGATTCAACCATTTATCTACAACATCCGCATCTACAAATCCTTCAAATAATGGAATATCAAAATTTACCTGTACCTTGAAGGGGGTTGCATGGCCACTTGATGAAGATGTTTCTCCTGTGGGTAGCCGCCGAAGGATTTGTGCAAATTTGTCCATCATTTCATTCCTTTTTCATGCAAGGGATTCCTTGAGAAATATTTTAAAAGGATCTCCTACTCCATCATCTTTCTTTTTGTCCCCCATGGGTTTTTTTTGGGCTTGGCACGACTGATCTTGCAAAGGCTCGACTGGTTCGAGTCCCAACTTCTTGTATCCATATCTTGTCAGGGACATGCATGAAGAAAAATAAATGAAGATCAAAACACTCTGATACCACTGATCCAGATTTATGATCAAAACAAATTGACTAACATACTGAATACAATAACACAAAGATATAGAAAAGAAAAAACATATATCCAATGGACAATATCTTCTATTGAAAAATGAAATAGGCTGAAACTGTAAAACTACAGAACTGAAAACAACTTGCTCGAATGGTGGTAGTTATCTCTGAGAAGAGATGTGGCTGATACACACATTCATCTGAGAAAAATGATTACAATGAGGCTCTAGAGGCCTTTTTAACATTACTCATGAATGCCAAAACCCTAGACATCCAAAAACCTAACCCTAGGAGGTGAAATGCTAAAAGTTATGTGGGTCCCGATGGGTAAGTTGGTACCTCAACTTCCCAGGGTCATAAATTTTACATACGACCTCCATTTTAGGCGCGTGATAGCCCATTGGAAAGGTATTTTTGAAAAATACACATTACCCCATTAAACTTTGACTCAATCTATAGTTTGACTGCGACAAGCTAAAAAACACTGTTTAGGGCCCCAAAATGGCCCTGGAAGTACAAAAAGATGTGTTGACACAAAAAATCCAAAATAAGCCAGTTGGATTAGGTGGGCGTCCACCAGTATCCACCTGGAAGATGCGTAGGGCTTTAGACAACCCTGAAAATGTAGAACCCACAATTACAAAGAAGTATACAAGAATGTGCTGAACTAAAAACTGTCAAGAGGAGCCAGTTGGAATAGGTGGGTGGCCACCAATATCCACCAGAATCACTTGCTAGGGTTTATTGTCTGTGGAATGAAGCATACAGTTGAATTCAAAAGTAATCTGTGTATGAATATCTTGGATTGGTGTCTACACATATCTTATTGAGTTGGTGCTCAGTTGAGGAGATTGGTGTCTCCAGTAGCTTGGCGCCTACATCTTGTTGAGTTGGTGCTCAGTTGAGGAGATTGATGTATCCAACATGTTGGTGCCTACATATTTTCGAGTGGGTTCTCAGTTAAGGAGATTGGTTTCTCCAATAGGTTGGTGCCTACAATATTTGTAATAGTAGGTTGGTGCCTATAGACACTTATAAAGATAAGTTTATCATTTTCTCCTGATTGGATTTCCATGTTAAACTCCATGCATCATTATTTGAGTTTAAATGTGATTATTATTTCTCAACTAATGAATGATTTATGAATTGTTAAATAAATTAAAAGTATCTTACACTAATTCACCCCCCCAACCCATCAGTATAAGCATAAGTTCAACATGTGTTTCAACTCTTTTCATA
Source organism: Picea engelmannii (assembly GCA_009831015.1). Lineage (NCBI taxonomy): Eukaryota > Viridiplantae > Streptophyta > Pinopsida > Pinales > Pinaceae > Picea > Picea engelmannii. The sequence continues at coordinate 452,140 of ML780279.1, forward strand.
TGACACACCATTTAGATTTGGCATTTTTTAAATTATGTGGGAAATATTTTGTGGTATGGTTTGTTATAATCTGACATAGTTCACAATAATATTCAATCTTGACTTGCCTAACATCTAAATCTATGTCAGTTACTTCCTCATGTGTACAATAATAATTTTGTATGCCATTCATTCATACAAAAAGTGCACCACAATTCACTTATTTTAAGGGAAATATCTCACAACGAATTTTGCATCATCTCAAGTTTTTCTTCAATTTTATTATCTAATGAAGGTGTGGTCCAATTTTTGTAAGTTTGTATTTCCTAGGCCTTTTTAAGGGCATCTTCACAAGACTGTATGTCATGCATTATAATGGTTCCCTAATTCTATGGAGGACTCCTATACCAAATCATTGTATAAGTAATTCTTTGTCAATAGTATATGGGATCTAGCTAAGGATATCCTTAAATCATTTGTCATATCCTCTTACCGAATCACCTAGAATTTATTTGATTTATTTGAGTTTTTGTGGTTCTGAATGCTTACTATCTCATGTCTTAAAAAATGCTAGGAAATTTCTCTTAATTTATTCTTTTGTTCTTGTTTGATTATCAGTGAAGTTCATGAACCAAGTTAGGGCTATTTTTCTTAATGCTCTAGAAAATTGTGCCATTTGTTTTGTTTCATCGGTTACATCCCTGGTGTCCCAATTTTTTTCACAAATAAAACCAATTTCCTTTTAGGCCTTCATCTCCTTCATATAGAGGGAGGTGATTGTGTGCCATTTTGGTAGTTTTCGAGGGGTTTTCTATCAAAGGCGGTGGTCTCGACTATTTTTGGGCGCAGGCCTATTTTGAGAAGGAAGTCAATTATGGGTGTAGGCCTACTTTTGGAGAAGGATTTGTTTTGGGGAAAGACCTAATTTTGGTGCACGCACAACAAGTGGCAAGAAAACAGTATGCAAAAAATGAAGAAAAAGCAGCATGAAGGAGGAAAAACAACGGGATGCGCAAGTAGACAAGCCTAACCGTGATAGGGTTAGGGTTTTGATAAATATTGTAATGGCTATAAGCCTATAAAATAATATAAATAAGGACTTAGGAGGTCTAGGAGAGAGGGATGCCAGTTAAGGAAAAATAGGTGTGTATGTGAGATAGAGAGATATCACATCATTCTTAGAAATTATTGATTGTAATAAGGTTGTAAAAGATTCAATTAAGGGAGACTTTGAGGGTTAGTTCACATGCTGAGGAGCCTGGTGTGATCTAGTCCACCTCACAGAGGGGTCTTACCCTCAATATTTATTGTAGTATTGAAGATGTAATGTGTGCAATGCAATATTTTGCAGCAGGTTAAATAAGAGAGCAGAGAAGTCAGATCTTTGTGGACGTAGCCCCAGGAGGGGGTGAACCACGATAAACCTTGTGTTCTGTGTGATTTTTAATGAATGTTTACTTTATGTTAATGATTAACATATGAATAAATGGTTAAACTAGAAATATCAACATGCATGTATAGGGTTAAAGATGAATAAATCATAGAAATACTTGAATCATTAACAAGGATAATGCATAAAGAAGGAGGAACACAATCCAATATCCCCACTCATTCCTAGACTGCAAACACCTAAGTATTGCAGTCACCCATAAAATCTATCTTGGGTGAGACAGTGTTGTGCACCCTGTGCGCAACGTTTCCTTCTCGTGTACCAAGAGTGCCGCTAGTCTTTGAGGGTTTTGTTGGAAACCTGTTGAGATCTAAACTTTGGTCAACCCAAGAAGAAGTAGAAGAGGAGCAAACCAACAACTATTTAAATTTTTTTAGTGGATTCTTTATTTGAGTATTGTTATCCACTTTGATTGGTGTCACTTCAATGTCTTTTTTGGTTTCTTTTGTTTGGAAAGATTGGTCTTTATACTCTACCAAAATAGTTCTATTTGGTTGTGTGACATGTCTCTTGCCCACAACCTTAAATTGACAACATTTGGCATTCCTTAGTAATTAAATTTGGAAGGGGTTTTCTCCCATGAGATCCTCAATTCAAATAATTCATTTTCACCTTGTTTGGGTATGACATTTATCCAATTTCCTTCTCTCCATGGCATATGGATCCATATTCTATCAATGACTCTTCCTTCTTTATCTAGTCAAATCTACATCAAAGCAAGACCAAGTTCTACACGAAATCTATGTCTAGGGATTTCTCTGATATGGGAGTTGATTTTTATGGATCTAATGTTCTAACTGTCATTGGAACAAACTTGTCGATTTCCATACTTCCAATGTTTTCTAACAATTGTAGGGCTACAAACCCTGCCTCAATCAACTGTAGATCCTTGTCCAATTTAGGAACCATTGAGTCTACTTCTACTTCCACATCCAGTCAATCCTCTTATGACTCAAAATAAGGTTAGTAATCAATTGATTCATCATTCTTAAGGACCTCCTTTTTTGGTTTGATGAGGCTCTAGAACATCACATGTTTCAAATATTCTTTTTTCCCATTTGTCTCATTCAAGTCTTTGTAAATCAACCACAAGTTTTTATTGTTGCATTCTTCTTGTAGTTATATGCTTTTCTTCTTCTTTTGATGTGTATTCTCTTTGCATTCTAGTTGATGCTTTCTTCCTACATTTCTTTAGCATGATTGAAATATCTTCTAATCATCTTTTTCATTGTGAGTTGACTAGGGTTGTTTCTTCTTCCCGAGGCATATCATGAGTGGCTACTTGCCCATAGTCAACCCTGAATTTACTCTTGGTCAATGAGGGTGATCTTCACTGTAATTTTCATTTTCTCAAGAAGTATTCCCACTCCTATATTTTCTTCCACTTGGAATTGATTGGTGTAAAGGAGGTCATGCTTCAACAGTGTGACTGATGCCTTTGTCGATAAGAAACTTATGCAACAAGGTTGGAACTATACAAAGGAAACTATCATGTATGTCATTATAGAATATTCTCTTCACATCATTTAATGAAGTGCATTCTTTGATTTCCTTCTCTTCACACAAATATTCAACAATTTGCTCGACCCATTCATAAAGGTTAGTTCGACCACCATTGCTTAGCTTTGATAACAATTCTTCATATTTTATTTAGTTATTCATGTGCAACCTTGTCAATGAATTTCTTTATCTCCTTGTGGATTTCTTCTAGAAAATTTTCATGGGTTTCTGTGAAAATTTGTGCCCTTTCTTGTGCAAGTGTTAGTCGATTCCTCTTGGTATAGTTTTTGAATTACTTCTCCAATTTCACCACTCATAGATCTCCTCAACAACATCTATGGATGTGTGCAACTAATATAAAGTCCTAGATCATGTACTATTTACAATAGAACCAATGTTATAATCTAAGGGATTACAAAGTAAGTAGCTACCAATAGTCTAGCCACATAGCCATAATATACAACATAGTAATATACAATCATGCATACATAGGAGGAGGAAGGGAACCAAAAACAAGTAGTCTTTTATTATTTGATCAATAACGACTTCATCACATCACAAATTCATTCCTATTTATAAATTTACAACAATGGAAGGTAGTTACAACTATCGTAACTACCTTAGTTGGTCGATTGACCCAACTATTTAGTTGACTAAGCTTCACAATTGAATGACTCTTTACATTGGTCAATATTTCAAACTAGTCAACTAGGCCTCTCCAATAGGATTTATGATTAAATGCACTAATTCTATGGTAGTGTAATTGCACTCATTCCATAAAATTTTCTTGCTCACAAAATATACTGTGTGGTTTAGTTTAAACCCCTATGATTGTTCCATAACATTTCCTACTATGATGCTAGTGCCATCGATGTGTATATGAAAAATATTACCTCAATCCGGGAAATCTAGAATCAACATGGTCACTATTGATTGCTTTAACTCTATAAATATTACCTCACAAGATATTGTCTAGAAAAGCTACACTCCTTTGTGTATCCATTCCTCCATTGGAATTCCTCCATGCTTCTATTTGTGTCTTCTCCCGAGCAAAGAATCCAAACAATCTATCCTTTGACCAAAACCATGATGTGTTGCCTCCAAAATTTTCCAATGTCCAAGATTTTAGGGTTTCAACATTCATCCTCTTGCTCTGGAATTGTCCCACAGTGGATAAGTCCTCCAAGTCCATAATTTCATGGAGCTTAATCCTCTCTCTTACTTCCAAATTTATGTATTCTACTTTCCTCTTTACAAACTTGTGTTTTTTTTATTTCCCAAAACCTCCCGATCTTAAATCCTCTTGGTTAAAGATCAAGTATTTATAGGAAATATAAATGCTCATCAGATCTCCTAACAACACTCCACCAAAAAAACCTCTATCACCAATACCTCCCATAGGTTTAGAGACACCTAGAGGTGGAAAGCGTAATAAGCCTAATAAAATATCTAAAAAAAACCACCATAATCAATTAGAGTGGTTAATTATTTCCTTTTAGAGGAATGTGGCAGTTGATTTGTGTTTGAACTCAGGGGATAAAAACCTTGATCCACCAAATCCTCCCACTCGTGTATCCTTGTTGATTTCAAAGACTGTTCAAAGTGTTGGAGATAAAATTACAAGGATAAATGCTTCTTCATTTTTAGAGAGGTGGTACTCCTCTTTTATAAATATAATACAAAAATACATATTATTCCTAAGATAGAACCATGCTTGTTCAAAAATAAATATTCACAATAGTAACTTTTTAAAAGACCGTAAAAGACTAAAATGAGGAATCTCATAGCACATTATTTCTATCATAGCATAAAGTAAAGTATGACATATCATTTGGAAAGATGAGAATAAAGGACCACACATGTAGAGAACTTAACATGATCTTTCAATTAAAACTCATAAGGGATTTGATATATAGGAATGCGCACAACGTATTTCATGTATCTTTATTGAAAATGTATGTGCAAGACCCTAACAATGTCATTGATTGGAATTTGATTCAGGTGGATCCCAAAGGGGACTTTCAGGTGGAACTAGTGGACATCTTCGACTGGAAATTCAAGGTGCTCTAGAACAAAGCTATCGAGAAGGTAAAGGTCCAGTGGATTTGGTACACCCTAAAGGACATGACACATGAGTTAGAAGATGCCATGAGGGAGGCATACCCACAATGGTTTTGATATTTTGATGTAAAAATTGTATATATGGTCACATTTATGGTGATGTGCACTGATGATAGTGAAAAATTAAGGGGAAGGCAAATTTAACACCCCAGTTTTAATCGCCAGGAATTGTAATGTAATTGTACATATATGTTATATAGGTTGGTGAGTTAGATAATATATACAAGGGATGATTTATGTATATTTTGTATCAAAGTTATTAATAAAAACACATCACTGGTTGTGATATGAGAGGGACAATAATATTGGGGGGCTATGATTCAACAAGACAGAATTGACTTACTCCATTGGTCAACCCAAATTGATGGTTGACTAGCTCAATCCTTGTCGAATGTCTTTACCATCAATTGACTTATCACAATGGTTGACCAAAGTATAAAGTCATATTATTTTATTATAATTTATATTTCAGAGGGGCTTAAGGGGGCCCAAAGGGTCGAAATTATGATTTATATTATTTTATTGTAAATCAAATTCCACTTACCATAAAGTATGCTAAAGGACAAATCTATTTGGGGAGGCATGCTAAGGAGTTAGGTGGAGTTCCTTGGGTGCCAAGTGGAAAGTTCATAACATGCATACTAATTCCTTGGGGTTGGGGAATATGACCGTGAATCTACCTACTCATTATTTGAATTTTTTCACTCTCTTTCCATGCATGGAGTTCTCTATTAATGAGTACAAAACCAACACCATTCAACCTGCAGATTGAAGGATTGAAGGGAAATCCTTGCTGGTAAATTAGATTGTTATGTTTGTGATAGAAGGCTGGGATGCCTGCTATGTAAATTTGATATGTAAATGCCTATAGGAATGAGCATGGGATTGTTGTGTTTGAGACTCCACAAGCAACTAGATTTTTGGAGCCCCAACATTGAGATTCATGGAAAGTCTGCACTAGAGCTCTGGAAGGGGTGAGAATTTCCTGAGGCATTGTAGGGCAAAGAACAAGATTCCATACCTAGGGTGGTGTATGTTGCGGAAGAGAGTTGGGTGGTGGAAAAGGCTCTAGGAGTTTGTATGATGTTACCTATTGGGTATTGGGATATGCGAGGGAGATTAGTCAGCCATAGGAATCATTTTTTCTTATGGACTCATAGCCCCAACTCCATGGTGTCATGCTACTGAGAGAATTAGAGAAGTAGAGCCTATGGTTGTGAGGAATTCCTTTTGTACGCAACCAGTTGATGATATTTATTCATAAGATACGTGTTATGGTTTCCATATTATCATTTGAGTTTTTGTGTGTATTTTACTAATTAAAATGTTGGGAATGCTAATGAAAATAATGTTGTTTTAATTCTATATGTTTATATGAATGTGCATGAGATTGTTTTTCATTTTAAATGCACAGCGAATAGATTGGTATTAGAGCTGTTAATTATGGAAATGTGTTGAATACAAGTTTAAAAAGAACAATATGTACAAAGTTGGAATAGTAGTAACATGAATTAGTATGGAACTAGGTATGTTACACCATTCCAAAAGTCTCTCATTATCTAGTGGCACAAGTTCTGACCCAATTGTGATTTGATAAATATATTTACATTTGAGTAGGTCCTCCATGTAGTATTTCTAGTAGTAATAATTGGTGCTTTTTAAGTTAATCTCATTAGGGTTAGTAGCCATTTTAAAAATATAAATTTGAGAAAGAGCTAAAATATATGACACAATTTGTAAATCTCACAAAATAAGCTAAGTTAAGAACAAATGGAACTCATAAATGAATTTGTATGAGGAAGTTATGCCCTTAGAAAGCTTCCAAAAAAATGTAACTTCAATAGCATTAGATAAAAAAATAAATTGAAACCACCTATTCCACTACAAAGAGAACTCGTAAATACATTGTTTGTGAAAAACCACACTGGAATCATAGGTCAAAGGGAAAAACTATGCTAGTTTGAAAATGTCCTTCAAAAATTAGAGGAACAACCTCATGGGGTGTTATGAAGTGTCATGTGACATTCCCTATTTGGGAATGTGGCATTGATTCTACATTGTTGGCTAAGGATTTGTCTTTGTAGATGGGACTATGCAATTTTCTAAGGTGGCAATCGTAAGATGCCATATTTCCATGTGTCATTGCTTGAAGATGAGAAAATGTGTAGATATAGAGCGTCTAAAACTTGATTTCATTGAAACAAGAAGTATTCATTACCAATTTGGTTGCGCCACACTCAATCATACAGTCAAATATACTCCTAAAAATCACCAAGATGTGTGGATATAAAAAGTTTCCATGTAGCTAGTTAGTAGAACACAATAATCTTTCCCATTTAGTAATCAAAGTTTAATCTAAAATTGCCTTAGTACCATGTTTGAAATTACATATAGCCAAATGATCACAGGAGAAAAACATATTCACAAATGACACATGATCTGATCTTATGTGGTAAAATACTCAAAATGGAAACATCCACAGAGTGAGGGGGAAAGGTTAATTATTTCATAATCAACAATGTACAACAAGGACCTATGTTCGTTTTATAGAACATATGCTTATTATACATAATTATGCACAATTGATTAATCAGATGCACATAAATATTGAAATCATGTGTCCACTTATTATATTTGACCAATATTTTATTCGATTGATTAAGACCCTATTGGATTGACCTTTCAATCAAAATAAATCTTACTTTTTTATTAGAGTCATCTCTTAAAAATACCTTTAATCAATATTACTTACTTATTAGAGTTATTTGTTAAAAATGCCTTTAATGACCAAATAAGATTAACATGAGATCAATCATCAAAATCAATAATTCATTAGAAGGTTTGCTCAATGGATTATTGGGTTCACTTAGTAAGTTGGTTGGCATTGAAATAACCCTTCAATAGAAAGAATGATTAGACCCTATTAGGAAAATCCTTATCCCCTTGCAGAGATCAGGTAAAACCTTTAATGACATTACCTTCCATATAGCTAGATAAGGTAACATCTTTTTGAACCTTACATGAGCAGAGTGAAAAGTATAACCTTTCTTAAACTAAGTAGAGTGAAAAGTATAACCTTTTAAAAATTTTTCCTCTCAAGCATATATGTTCCTTCTAATCTTCGTACAAATTCTACATCTATAGTACTTGTAAGAGAACTATTGTTAATAATTGAATTGAGACCATAGTAAAGGTGTAAATTAAAGAAAATTTTGAAGTAAAAAATAATAAAAAGCATATATTTTCCTTCTAATCTTCGTACAAATTCTACATCTATAGTAAGAGCACTATTGTTAACCAGCCACGACAATGTCCCTGCCAGATACTAAGGTTTAAGTGTCTCAAAGCATTTTTGGAGCTCTTTGGAGCTTCCATTTCTCATATCTCGAGTATAGTTTCTCAATTAATGACATTTTATTTGGGTAATGTCAAGCCTTGACTTACCCATGGAGAAATGGCCATGGTTGTCTTTGGGATTGTAGAGTTAACAGTGGGCATATCTGATTCATTATTGCTTTTAGTAATTTTTGAAGGAGAATTAAGTGTGTCAAAGCATATTATGCATTCAAAGAAATCTTCCAACCCCAACCTGTGAAGGACCTCTGCAACATGATTTTGTCATTGTTTGTAAATTTATGTTTTACATAACAAATTCATTATTGCTTTCAATAATTTTTGACGGAGGATTAAGTGTCTTAATGCATATAATGCCTTCAAAGAAATCTTCCAACCCTAGCATGTTAAGGACCTATGCAACATGATCTTTGTCACTGTTTGTAAATATCTGTTTTACATAACAAAGTTATAAACAATTAAGAAGTATGCTTATAAATTTTCAAAAAAACCTAGAGGCATGCTTAATAACAAGTTCTTCAACACAAGATCTAGTTTAGGATTCTCATATGAAAATCTTTCATTAATATAACTGTATAAGTAACATTTGTTTTGTATGGAAATTCAGAAATTGGGATGGGGCATAAGATTTCTTAAATACTTGTGGTAATCTTCGTAGTCAAAATCATAGTCCATTGCCCGCATAGATCAAAGAACATGGTAAAAAATAAGAAATGAATTCATGAACATGATGGTCGAGAAAGATGATATCAATTCAACTGCAATTCCCAACCATGAGTGATCCAGGTGGATATTGGTGGCCACCCACCTATTCCAACTGGCTCCTCTTGATAGTTTTTAGTTCAACACATTCTTCTGTACTTCTTTGTAATTGTGGGTTCTACACTTTCAGGGTTGTCTGAATCCCTACACATATTCCATGTGGATTTTTGGCACAAGGGAAGACCCATGGTTCGGCTCCAAGAGCGCACCGACAAGCCCTAACTACTGGCCCTTTCGGCAACACCTGTGAAGCAGATGCAGTCTCACCCGAAGCAGTTATGGGGGGGGTTGTAGGATAGAGATGTCTACAATCGATGGGAATATCAAGTGGTTCTAATACAATAACAACACAACATTCATATGTAACTTATCATCTTAGAACTACTATGCCCATCTATTTATCAGATCTACCATGGTAATGCAATCACAGTATATCAAATGAAAAAGATAGAAGGCCAATCACACATAACACAAGATATACGTGGTTCACCATCTCTCTAGGGCTACGTCCACATAATCGTTCTTTATAATATATTAAGATGAAGCATACAGTTCTTGTATGCGCTCTTAGCTAGTAGATCTTCTCTCTTCTCCTCTCTTTATCTCCCCTCCCTACGCACCCAGCTACAGGGTTGACCTTCACACCCAGCTGAAGATCTTACAATACCAGAAGGCTCTCCCACGTAGCACTTCTCTCTCACATAACAATGATCGCTCACAACATACTAACAACAACTAGATTGATACTAGTAATAATGACAACAACCCAACCTAGGTCCTCTTGACCTTTATTTATACATTACAATAGCTCACCGACATCCTTAGGCCGAAACCTAGGTGTCAAAACCATAGATACCAAAACCCTAGGTGTCTAAAACCCTAGGTCAACTTGATCTGCGTTTTCAGGGCTTCACCAACCTGTCCTTCCTTCCTTCTCACGCAGTTCTTCAGAGCATCTAATAGTGTCTTTTCCCACTTGCTGAGTCATCCATGATCCTTCTTCCTTGTTGAACTATCAACCTCGATCTCCTTGTCCAATGACTTGCTTTCTCGGGCTTCGCTCCATATTTTTTGCTCTTTTGCTCGCTTCGACATAGTAATAGTCATTGTGTCTTCCGCGTAGTTCACATTCTCCCTTTTCTTCCTTGATCTTCACATAATTCCATAACCAAGGGCCAACAGGCCCCCAACACTCACCTGTGACTCATCCCGAGGCACTTCATATCTGAGCTTCCTTTTTTACTTTGACTTCAGATTGTGCAGTGCAGCCTCTACTTTCTGTTCGATGCCTCCTCTCCTTCCTTGTGGAGATTGTCTTTTCTGTGTCTGGCACCTAGTTTCAACTGCACCTGGTACTTAGACCCTTTTCCTCTTGCGTTTACTGAGAGCTGCGGGGCAACTGGTTGTCATAGTACAATTTCAACCAGCTCCCATTCACTAATCCTTCATTCCAGTCTCCATTCAGAGTCTTCAATTGCACAACTCCTCCTTCTGTAACATAGGTGATCTCATATGGCCCTAGCAAATGCGTTCTGAACTTCCCTGGATGTTTTCTAAAATTATTTTCATATATCAGTACTAGATCACCTTGTTTAAATGCCTTCTTCTTGATGTCCCTGTCATGATAGGCCTTCTCTCTTTCCTTCTGTACTTGCTGATGAAATCCTGAAACAAATATGTCTTCTTCCAATTCGACCAAATATGCAATCCTCTCTTGAACAACGCCAGTATCATCCATATCTGTAAAGGAAACAATTCTTAGGCATGGTACCAAATATTCCATTGGAACAACAACTTCAAGACCATATACCAAATTAAAAGGTGTCTGGATTGTCAACTTCTTGCAAGTGGTTCTATAGGCCCATAATATTGTTGGTACTCTTAAATCCCAATCGTCCCTATTCACACTGCAAATCTTGGTTAGTGTTCTCTCCAAAATCTTGTTGAATGCTTCAACTATCCCATTTGCTTGTGGATGGTATGATGTGCTCTTCTGATGGTGGATTGAAAATTCTTCAGTTAGGGCTTCAACTGTATTATTGATGAAATGTGTGCCTTGATCACTCATAAGGATATTTGGGCATCCAAACCTGGTTATGATGTCATCAAATATGAAGTGCACAACTGTAGTTGCACTACAGTCCTTGATTGCTCTTGCTTCGACCCATCTGGTCAAGTGCTCTGTTGCTGTAATTATGTACCTTGCTCCTGTGCGCTTTCCTGGTGGGTTTATAGGTCCAACGAAGTCAATGGCCCATTTCACGAATGCTTGTAGGGTTAACTATGGTGCTAATGGAATTTCATCTCTTCTAGATGGTTTCCCAACTCTTTGGCATATGTCGCAGGCTCTGGAATAGTATTTATCATCTTTGTGTAAGGTAGGCCACCAAAGGCCAGCTCTAAGAACGTTCTGCGTAGTTGATTTTCTTGCGTAATGTCCTCTTGCGATGGCTTCATGAGCTTCTGTGAGGATCAGTGGTCACTCTGACTCCATAATACATCTTCTTAATATCTCATCAGGTCCCATCTTGTATAGATGTCCAACTATAAGTGAGAAGTCTGCAACGCACACTACTAGCTGTTTCTTCTGAGGAATTGTATACGCACTAGGTGCCATTCCTGTTGATAGTAACTGGACTATCTATGTGAAGTGGTCATCGACCTTTCTAATGGCCAATAACTGTGCATCTGATAGTGCATCCTCCAAACTGGTTGGCTCTTTGCCATGTTCCAACCTTGACAAGTGGTCAAGACCTTTGTTCATTATTTCTGGCTTAACTACGATCTCAAAGTCTTATTCATGGAATAGCATAAGCCATCTGCATATCCTTCCCCCCCAAAATGGCTTGTTGACTAGGTATTTCAGTGCAGAGCGATCAATAAACATTTTAAAGTGTCCTCCCAACGAGTAGCGGTGAAATTTCTGCAATGTGTACACCATGGCTAACCCTTCTTGCTCAATGGTTGTGTAATTAATCTCAGAAGTTGATAGATTCCTGCTAGAAAAAGCTAATGGGTGGTCAATATCTTCTTCTCTATGTTGTTCTAACACTGCTCCTAAAGCAATGGAAGACACATCGACATGCACATGAAACTCCTTGGTCCAATCTGGGAAAACCAGAATAGGCACAGTAACCATTTTCTGTTTCAGTGTGTTGAAGCTCTGCTAGCATTCTTCTATCCAACTAAACTGACAATCCTTCTTCAACAATTTCTCCATAGGTGATGTGATCTGAGCATATCCTTTAATGAACTTCCTATAGCATCCTGTGTGTCCCAATGCAGTTTGCAACTATTTGACTGAAGTAGGAGGGGGTAGATAAACTATAATGGCAATTTTGGATGGATCTACCAGAAACCCTTGCTTTCATACAATATGACCTAACAACACTCCAAATGGTGAAAATAATATTCATTTCTTTAGGTTTAAGGCAATTTGACACTGCCTGCATTTATCCAATATTAGCCTTAGACATTCAATATGATTCTTCAGTAAACTAAAAACAGTCCAATCATCAAAATATTCTTCTGGGAATTTATGCAAAAACTCCTTGAATGCTTCGACCACCACCCTGGAAAATATGGCTGGGGCATTCTTCAATCCAAATGGCATCACTGTATATTGGTAGGATCCCCATTCTGTTGCAAATGTGATCTTATGGCGATCTGGATCTGATGGTATCCTAAAAATCTGTATGTAAAAGAATATACTTCCTAGCCTCCCACATTATCTAACACTTCGTCAATGAATGGTGTAGGGAAGGGGTCATGCAAACAAGCATCATTCAGCTTCCTGAGATCTATGCATATCCTGATCTCTCCTGTCTTCTTGTCTTGCACCACCATAGGGATAATCCATTATGACTCTTCGAAAGGTTCTATAATCCCTGCTTCCAACATTCTATCAAGCTCAATCTTCACTTTCTCCTTATATTTAGGGTTCAATATGTAAGGTCTCTGTTTGATTGGTCTTTCATATGGATTTAAAGGAATCCTCATCTCTCCCATAGGCCGTTTAATTCCCTTCATATCAGTGAACTTGGTTGGAAACAAGTCCTGATATTCATGTAGTAACTCTGTAATTTTGTCAATGGTAGCAACATCCCAATAATCTCCAACATTTTCAAACTTTGGTGACTGCTCTATCCCAATACTGACCTTCTTAATCTTGATTGGTTGTCCAATTATTGGTAACTCAACTCCTGGTCCTTCCACATCTCTTTGGCCTTATGTTTCTGCGATGTTCACCTTCCTAGGATCATTGTCTTCATCAACGTTGATGTTGTAACAACCTTGCGATTTCTGGAGAGGCACAATCCATTCATCCTCTTCTTGTTCCAAAGGAAGGCTAGATGCCTCATCGAATACTTTCTATCTCACAATCTGCAATGCTTGATCTACTGAAGGATATTGACTTTCAAATAAGAAGGTGGTTACAAAATTCTGAGTCATACCTTTCTAATATGTAGTGATGAGGCACAACTCTGCTTGAAGGTACCAGTTGATAGGTGTCGTGTCCAGTGTGTTGATGAATTTGTGCACCCACTGTTCTTGGGGAATGTTTCTCCATGCTTCCTCGCAACTCCGCACATGGTCCTTTGGACAACTTTGACATGTGTAGTGAGCTTCACAACCTTCTACTTGTACTGAGAAACGTGCTGCCATCAGGGTACGACATTGTACCCCTTCTGTAATGTTGTTTTTGTGTGTCCCCCACCATCTTGCTGGGGTTGCTTTTAGGGTCTCATCCATCACCAACAATCTTTGTTACATTGGTACACTTTCTTCAAAGTCTGATAAGAAGGTTTATAAAGGATTTAGACCATCAAAGGTGGGTAAGTTACTTACTGTTGTGCCGATCCAATGAACTTCTCTAGTTAATCTAGCACATCTTCTTGTAGATACTTAGTACATCTTATTCTTCCAGTTCTCCAGTGCTTCTTCTGTGTCTGATGAACATGTGTTGTCACTTCTCCAGCTTAAGTTTTCATCAGCCGTAGGATTAATGTAATCCTACTATCTAGTTGTTAATTTGTATATGTTTTCCAGTTCATATGCATGGTATTCTTCCCTGATAGGTTATTTGTATCGATGAACTTCATCTAAATCTAAAGGTGCAATGACCCTAAGCATATCTCTTTCAAAATTCATACGTCTTTTCTTTAAATCAACCAAAGTGGAGTTATTGAAAGCCCAATCAATTCTTAACAACACAGGGTAAGGACAACTGTCATCAACTATCTCAATTACCTAAAAATATGCAAACGTTCTTACTCCATCGATGTCCATAGGGACATGCTCCAATCATCCAAAGGGGTTGACAGCTTGTTGATTGGCCATCCTGAGCCTGATAGGGAAATATATCAACTTCAGTTTTCCCATTAGTGCCCAGGTTTTCTTCGTCATGACATTGACCTCTGACCCTAAGTCAAGTACCACATAATCTATCTCATACTCTCCTATTTTGGCATTCAAATGTAATTCCTTATTGTTCCTTCTCTTCTTACCGATTTGATGTACTACCCTATTTAGTAAGGGGTCTATATTTCCTAGCTCATATTGTCTGATTAAATTTTGTAGTTCTTGTACAACGCTTTCATCCTGAATCAACTTAATACAATTATATATAAGTTCCATGAGCTTGCTTACCTCTTTTCCTTCTTTTGGCAAAGAAGACTGATCAAATGCCAGAGGAATTCCATATTCTCTCACTTCTGGTCTTGTTTTCGATGAGGAACCCTGGTCTCCTCTTAATTCTTTTCTTTTCTCCTCAAACATTTGTCTTTCTTTCTTTGCATCAAACATTGTGTCTTCTCTGTAGCTTTTTTGATTCTTGAGTCTTCTGTAGTCTTTCCTTGGATTAGTCTGTCTTCTCCTGTAACAACACCTCCTCTAGTGATAATAGAAACTCTAGGGTCTTCTCCACTAGGTTCAACATATATCAGTTGCACTTTTGGGATCTACTGAGGTCCTCAGTTTTCATGAAGCTTAGCTAGCAGCACAAGACAATCTTTTATAACATGTTCAAACGAGCTACAATAGTTGCAAGTAGTACAAGGGTTATGACAATCCCTTGCGAGGTGTCCTAGTTATGCATAATTATAACAGATTATCTGTCCTCAACCTCGACCCATTCCTCCTCCCCATCTTCTTCCTTTGAATCCATTGCGAGGATTGAAGTTTCCTCTCCCAGGGGAGTTATAATGCATAGTGTTTCCTTCTTGTTGTACTTTGCCTTGAATCTTATATATGTCTCTCGACCATTCATGCATGAGATTGTAATCCCTACAATACCTATCATCATGTCCCACGGAGTTATAGAACGTGCAATAAAAATTTGCGGGTGTTTGAACATACTTTTTCATGTAATATCACTCACCAGGGCGATGCCTATTTCTTCATACCTCGCACCAGGGTAAGGTGACTTTCTTCAAAGGGCTCGAAGCTCCAGAAGCCAAGTATTCATTGAATAGGGGACAATGTTCCTTGTCATAGCCTTTTGATATACACTTGACACATATGATGTATTTTATTTTATCTTTTCCCTTGTCTTTCTTCATATCTTCGACCTGTAGAGACAAATTAGTTAGTTGACTCAAGATCTGACTCATACCTGGGCTAGATTCTCCCATAGGGGCTGATTCTAGCTTCATGGCGATCTTTAGCGCCTCAGAATGCAAAGAAATCTTCTATTGCATCAGAGGAAATCTGATGTGTGGTAAGAGAGAAACGATGAACCATTCTTTGTTCTTCTCATATGGGATCTGAAAAGTCAATTGACATGTTAATGTTTTGAATCTCTGATCGAATTCCCAAACAGGTTCAGCTACCTTTTGCTTGATCTTTTTTATCTCTGTAATACATTGTGACTTCGACTTGGGTTTCTTGAACTCTGAAATCAATGCATTCTTAATATGATTCAATGGCTTAGGCTGTGCAAGTCCTTGGACAAGCTTCATGTACCATCTCAGTGCGTGATCTCTTAGAGTGGTACTAAACTAGGTTCTTTTGATAGCTTCATCGGTGACATTTTTAATATTCCATATGGATTCACACAGGAACCAGTGCTGATCAGGATCTTCTGATCCATCTTCCCTAAATATAGGAAGCCTCATCTCATATGCCATAGATCTTCCTAGGGTTCCTGACTAAGTATGTGGTGGAATACTAGTGATGGTTCTCTGGATGCTCTGGTGGATTGGATTACTCTGATTGCTTAATACTACTAAATCAATAAGAAGGATAATATAACTTACTTCAATAGTCTGCACAGTTCCTGAAGTTTCAGGTTCTTCTCGACGAAGCTCTTCAACTTTCCCTTCCTCTATCCTAGTAGGTTCTGAATGCTCCTCGTCTGTCAGATCTACCTCTTCTCCACTATAGAAACCCTCGTCCCTATAGTTCTTCTTGAATAAGTTTGCAAAGTGAACTTCTCTGAACGATTTTCCACTGCGCGTATGTCCAACTTCTGTGTCGCTGTCACTGTCTGAATTTTTGAACATTATCTTTTCTAGATCCGACCAACCTACTGTATCTTCAAGATGTTCTTTTCATGCAATAGCATCTTGAGTTTCAACTTCAGGAATTGTAAAAATTTCCCTGTGGGTCCCTTGAAGAAATATCTCTCGGCTTGGATAAATGACTCTACTCTGTCAACAACAAACTCATTGATGTACCCTCCAATGGTGCTATCAAATTAGTAATCTATTGCTCGTGATATGAAGTTATCATCTCTCTTGACTTTCTTGATCCGCTCCGACATCCAAACCACAAGAGGTCTAGATCGGATCTCAAACTAGCAATCTTCTAACCTAGCTAACCACTCGTATAGATCCTGATGGATTTCCCCAAAGAAAATCTCATGTAAACCAATAACGATATATTTCTCCAACCAATCCTCTATACTAAGATTAGGGTTCTTGTTTTGGGCTTCAACGAAGTCCTTTTCTTGATCCTCTATCCACTTTTGAGTCTCTGTCTTTGATGGAAACCGCCTTGACAATCCCTCAAGAAGATTCT
>ML780280.1:9262-23989 GCA_009831015.1 Picea engelmannii
TTTGACTTGTCCACAAGTCTTTGTAACTGTGCTGTCACAGGTCTGTAATGTCACTCAAATAGCCCTTAAAACTCCAACATTTCCTCTTAACTCTGCTCAGATATGTACCTCATATCTGTCAACGAATTTGCCTCGGGACTGTCAAATGATGGCTCTCTCAAAGTCTGCAATTTTCTTTATGGCTGCGGCAACCTCAACCAGGTTTGCGGACATGTTTTAGGGTCCCTTTTGTGGGGGTTCTTCTGGCTGTGACATCCTTAGTTTTTACCTCAGAAAGGTCGGACCCCTCTTCATTAAGAGTTTGATGTTCAGGGTTTCCTGCGGCAGTTTTAGAGGAGGGTTACGACAGAATTTGCTAGGTCCGGCCCCCTTTAATTTTACCACGAAGAGTTAAGGGAGGTTCGGCCTTCTTTTCTTTATGCCAGCGGCAAGGTTCTCCTCCCATGGCTGCCTTCCTTTATTTGTTGTGGTGTCCGGCCTCTTTCCTCATTACGGATCTGCTGTTTAGTGCGGCAGCCTTAGGGTGTTAGGGTGGCAGCCTTACGGATCTGCTGTTAGGATGTTACTGCGGCAGCCTTGTTGCGGTCTTCATCTATGGTCTTCAACAGTGCTCGGCCAGGCCTGCGGCCAGCCTCAATCTTCACAATGAAACTAAGAGGGGTCCGGCTTCATTATCTACTACAGAATTTTTAAAGAGAGGTCCGGCCCTCTTCTCTTCACACCTACCGCAGAGTTTTGGAAGCCCTTACCTTCAACTTTAATGTGCAATGATCTTCTTCAAGCCTTCTCTGATGCCATGATTTTTCAATGAGCTATGGCTCATGCATCTTCTTTAATTTTTCTGTTTAACTTTTACTTGAACCATAACTACTGCAACAAACCAAGATCACAAGAAGAATAACCATGCACAAGAACACAAGAATTATCTTGAGAAACCCTTCTCAACAAGGGAAGAAAACCCAGCCAATCCTTTGCTATATTCTTCAAGAGAAAGACCTCCCACACCATCACCAAACCTAGCACACAAGAGGGTGTTGTAATTCTCATAATTTCATACCACAACTTTTTAAATCATGAGATAACACAATGTTAAGTGTGTTTCCTCAATGGAGATTCACCTTTATTTGTATAAGACTTGTCACATCAAATGATGTGTCTATTGGCACAATAGGGCCGACCTCAATAACTCAAATTATAATTAATAATTGCCATATTAATTATCTTTTACATTAAGGTGGGGCCGACCTGTACCCTTTACATAACAAATAGGGTTACAGGTAAGTCTGACTCTTGAACAATATAGCAAGGGATCTCATACACCCACTAGTATTCGACCACTAGGGTCGCATCCATCTGTGCTCAGCCACAGGGGTGTCTCTCTATCTCACTGCGTCTCATAGGAGAACCACACTCACTAGTGCTCAACCACTAGGATCACGTTCACCTGCGCTCATCCACAGGCACGTCCAATTCAACATATCTTCTTTCTCATTGCGTTACACAGGAGGGTCATCTGGAGTTCATCATCTCAACTCTCTACTCAGAGGAGGCTAATCCATCGTTTCATCTTTGTCTCAGAACGATGCACCCGGCTCATGGGATTTCACACGTTCACATGTGCTCAACCACAAGCACGTCCAACTCAACAGATCTTCTTTCTCACTGCGTACACAGGAGAATCATCTGGAGTATCATCTCAACTCTCTGCACAGAGGAGGCCAACACAACGTTCCAGTTCTGTCTCAGATAGGAACCACACACCCAACTTAGGGGCTCTCTCTCAGGTCTGTGTCCTAGAGGATGTCTCATGCAGCTGTAATCATCAACACTAATGAATGGAAAAGCAAGAACCTTCATACCTGTGAGGAAAGCGTCGAAAGGAACCAAGGACCGCCACTATCCTCCAACTTTCGAGGGAAATGGAGGCAAACTAACCGGAGCAACCAAATGTGCGACAAGGTGAGGGTGGTGAGCTCAAGGTGAGTAAGAACGGCGTGCAGTAAATGCACGTCGCTTCTCCACCTTTCCATTAATTTCCATCAAACCATAACAAGGGTGGAATACATTCAAAACCGCAATAAGCGCATTAATCAACCATACGAATCAAACATGTCACTTCCATCTTGAAACGAAAACCCTCTTTTACCAAAGTTTAATACCAACACCATGAATGTAATATACCATGAATGCAACATATTATAACCAATGTGAGTGTGAATCGAAGTCCAAATTTTAACCATGTGCTAGAGCAGATGTATAGCAGTTGTTAGCAAAGTGCTTGTGACTTTCTTTCGTCTTTTAAATTGTCAGCCATTATAATCATTGATTGCATGTGAAAAACTTGTTCGAATTTTTGTATTTTCTCAAACTGCAATATGCTTAGTAAAATTGTCATGAATGCAAATTAGAGAAGTGTTTCCTCTTCACCATGATTCAAACAAAGGGGTCCCACCTATCTATTGATGAATGCAGCTATGTGAGACTTTCTCCAGCTTACAAACCTGTGAGGTGTGGATCATTGTAGCTATGTAAGTCTTTCTCTTAGCTTACAAACCTGAGAGAAAGCCGCTAAGAAGGGTACGTGGTTCCTGCCTAAGACAGAGCTAGAAACGTAGAGATGATCTCCTCCATTCAGAGAGTTGAGAAGAACTCCATATGATTATCCAGTGGGAAAGGCGACTTGTTGAGTTGGACATGCCTGTGGCTGAGCACAAGGTGAACGTGTGAAATCCCAAAGTGCTGGGTGCATTGTCATGTGAACATAAATGAAGATGATGTGTTAGCCTCCTCTAAGCAGCAGAGTTGATGAGAAAACTCCAGATGATTCTCTTGTGTGAGGCAGTGGGAAAGAAGATCTGTAGAGTGGACGTGCCTGTGGACGAGCACAGGGGAACGTGTGTAGATCTGGTTCTTCTGTGTAATGCAGTGAGCCAGAGATATGACATCCCTATGGATGTGCCCCTAGTGGATGAGCACTAGTGGGTGTATCAGATCCTTTGCTATATATTGTTCAAGAGTTAGACCTGCCTGTAACCCTAATTGTTATGTAAAGGGTACAGGTCGGCCCCACCTTAATGTGATTAATAATAAATGTAAAAGATAATTAATATGGTTAATATTAATTATATTAATAATAATAATAATAAATAATAATTATAATGTGACTTAGAGAGGTCGGCCC
The DNA here is from genome assembly GCA_009831015.1 of Picea engelmannii. Lineage (NCBI taxonomy): Eukaryota > Viridiplantae > Streptophyta > Pinopsida > Pinales > Pinaceae > Picea > Picea engelmannii. Next base: position 12,444 of record ML780280.1, read on the forward strand.
TGTTGAGCCAATAGACACTTCAGTTGACAGGTTTAGCCTTTAGGTTAGTATAAGTAAAAGTAAAATTCCCATTGTGGAAACATATCTATCTTGTAAGTTTTGAAATTTCAGCAAGTACATCTACTTGGGAAAAAGTGCGCACCTCTCTTGGGCGCTAGTCTTCTAGGGTTTGAGCACCCTCTTGTGTGCTAGGTCTTTCTTGGTGGTGAAGGTCTTTCTCTTTAAGAATATAACAAAGGATTTGGATGGGTTTTCTTCCCTTGTTGAGAAGGGTTTCCCAGGGGCCAGGATACTTCTTGTGTTCTTGTGCATGGTGTTTCTTCTTGTGATCTTGGTTGCTGCAACATTATTGTCTATGGTTAAGTTAAATGATAAAATGGAATGAACTTCATGCTTAACCTAGCTTATTGAAAAATCAACATGGTATCAGAGCATAGGTCTTGAAGAACCCATTGCACAAGCATCTACCAGTCTACTCTCTTCTCTGCAGAACAGTATGACCCTCCTAGGGTTTCCAGAAAATTTGCACGACCTTCCTTTATGAGGTGTTTCAACCCTTAAACACTTGAACGTTGGGGATATTTTTGGCATAGGAGAGTACGGCCTCCTCCAACGCATCTCCAAAGACTCTCAGAGTGACATTCCGAGCATTTTGAAATTTTGGCCCTAGAGTTTCTAGGGTTTCGACAATTTCTGCAGAAATTTCAGAGTTAGGGTTTTTGCAAACTCATTGAAGGAGCTCTTCAACTCACCAGTGTTCTCCTATCTTTCAAAGGCTTATTGTTGGTAGTCATAAGTCCAATAAAACCTAAAAGTGCTAGCCTAGCCTAGCCGTTAGGTTTTCTAGCCTAGTTGACAAAGGGTTTTGAAGAATCTAAAATTATGATGAACAAAACTATGATGGAAGATAAGCTTGATGAATCAGGCAACTTCAAAGTTCTTGAAAGACAAGACTTCGGAGGAAGACTTATTGTGGGTAATACAAAAGGGTTTACCAGAGACAACTATCAATGAATGGAAGAAAAATGATGTCGGGACAAGGAAGCCAATCACCTACTCAAGCCCTTACATTGAAGGGCCAGATTCAAAATAACAAAGATGACAAAAGGTGACACCGTGACTATCTTCTTCATAAAGATCTCAGAGGATAGAGATCAACCAAGAGCCATTGGAGAAATCATATTAGCATCCTTAGGTATGCACTTGTATATATTATTTGTATCATTATCATGAGGGAAATTGCAGGAGGAAGGAACCTTTGCTGAAGTCATGGATCCAGAGGGATCTCAGTGGATTCAGAGGAACAACACACTCAAAGTAAAGACTCCAGGTTTGATTGTTGTAATTGTCATTCCTCTAACCTATATTTCTATAAGTTTGCTACATTACAAGTAGGTGTTGTAGCTGTGACAACATTCCTTAAAATTGTTTTGATTCTAGAGATGTACTCATTATTCTCCTTTAGGAGATATTCTTGTGTTGTCTCTTTTTGTTTTCTTGTTTCAGATAGGTTAACAAGAAAAGGAAGATGTTTATCCTTCAAAGAGAGCCACTTGACTCAGAAGGAGTCAAAACTATTTGAGAAAGAGGAAGAATAGAACCATCATTGAGGAAACCAATGCAATAATACATGATCAGAATCCTTCTATGATTCTATGGGCAGAAACATGCATGACATAGTATATGTTCAGAACAAGAGTCTTCACCAGACTTTGAAAAACACAACTCCCGAAGAAGCCTCCACCAGGGTGAAGCCTGAGATTGAACACTTCAGGATATTTGGGTGCCCAGTGTATTTTTCATGTACCCAAAGAGAAGAAATCCAAAATAGATCCTTTAGAAAGAAAGGATACAATGAATCTTCAAAGACATTCCAGATTGACATCCCTAGTCAGACACAGATTGAGATAAGCAAAAAATGTTGTCCTTGAAGAAGAGATAGTCTTTCAAAGACCCAGAGAATCTCAAATGGAGATTGACAGTGAGACAATACTTTCTCCCCCTTCAACAGTCCAGAGGGAGACAAACATTATTCCAATTGATCTAGTTTCTCCAGTTGATATGTTCAGAGATATTGCAGTAGGGCATAAAAGGCCTCACCTAGACTCACTCTGCAAGAGGTAGAGAAACATGCAAGCCTCTCAAGGCACATCCCGAGAAAGCGAAAGAGATTCTCAAGCTATCCTTCAGTCATATGCCACTTCATTGATGTTGAGCCTCCTTGTCTTAGAGAAGCAATAAGAGAACAAGTATGGCAAGATGCCATAACAAAAGAATACCAGTATATCTTAAAGAATGATGTATAAGATATTATTCAGGGACCAGAAGGGAAGTTTGTGGTAACTCCAAGTGGATCTATAAGACCAAGCATGGAACAGATGGAAGTGTCGAGAAATACAAAACGAGATCTATAGCCAGAGGTTTCTCATAAACAGAGGTAGTTTTCTATGATGAGACACTTGACCCAGTGAACCCGATACACTTCCATCCGTACTACCATCCATGAGTTGGAAACTATATCAGATAGATAAATTCTTGATAAGTTTGGATTTCAAAGTGTTGTTGATCCAAACCTATATCATTACAGTGTTGGTGACGAGAGCTTGATCCCGATGACTTATTCAGAAAGCGTTGTTGTTGGATACATGTAATCCTTGACTTCTGAATTCGAGATGAAGAATCTGAGTATGATACACTACTTCTTGGGACACGAAGTATGCCAGAGGACCGATAAGATTTTCCCGAGTCAAGGAAAATATACAGTGAAAATTTTAAAGAAGTTCAGTATGCCAGAATGCAAAATCCACCGTGATGGATTTAAAGAAGAATATTGATGATGATTCAGATGAGACTGATTCACAACTGATTGGATCACTAATGTATCTGGTCAACACCAGACTTGATTCATGCCATGCAGTGAATGTGCCTAGTCATTTCATGAGTCAACCGAGATAGACTCACTAGACAACAACAAAACATGTATTGAGATATATACAAGGCACAGTTGGACATGACCCGAGATATGCCTCCAATATGAACTTGAGTTTGCAGGAATGCCAATTCAGATTGAGCAGAAAGTACAGTGAACCAGAAAAGCACATTCGACTGATGTTCTATCGTAAAGTTTTCCATGGTTTCCTAATGCAACAGGAAACAAAACTTTGTAGCCTTGAGTACCATAGAGGTAGAGTATATAGCATCGAGTTTGCGAAGCAATGTGGCTTCACAAGCTTCTGACAGATTTACTTGACCATGAGATGGATCCTATGATGATAACCAAGAGCTGTGAGTAAAGCTCCTTGAGAACCTAGTGTTTCCTGATGGATTGAAATACAATGAGATGAAATATCCTTATTTCAGAGATATGATGCAGAGGAAAATCGTACACATGCAGTACCTTCCTACACATGAGCATATTGCAGATATCTTCACCAAATTAACTTCGTGAAGAATGGCTCCCTAGTTGAGAGGGAGTGTCGATAACTCTAGCCAAGACAGAATTCAAAATACATCCGTGTGAGACTTGGCATGATAAGGAATGCCTCCCTAGCTGAGAGGGAGTGTTGATGAACGCAGCTATGTGAGACATTCTCCAGCTTACAAACCTGTGAGGTGTGGATCATTGCAGCTATGTAAGTCTTTCTCTCATCTTACAAACCTGAGAGAAAGCCCTAATTAGTTCATTGCAACTATGTAGTTCATTGCAGACGACCTAATTATTGCCTAGGTAATCAATATTATTTTCCAAGACTCAAACCTAAGCATCCTGACCTTCCACAATATCCTTTCGTCAAAGTAATTAATAAACGCTTTGAGGTTATTTGGTCAACATATTGTCCAAAGAAAAAACTATATTACTTTAAGTTGGATGAATTAGTGGTCCATATATAATTATCAAAAAGGGGCATAATAATAATAATAATAATATTCTATTTTTAAAGTCACGGCCAAGCTTGGTGTATGAGACCCCCTTGTTTGTGGGACAAGGGACCCCCTCCGCATAACGATTTGACTGCTAAAGTCTATTGAGGTATACATACCCTACCCCCCTATGGATTTGAACTTGTGACCTTCAAGCAAGAAACACAAGTTCTTAACCATTAGGCCCACTCAGGTTATATACATTATATTATATGGGGTTAATGATTATATATGTCAAGTGGTGAAAAAAATTATTAAATTACTTTTCAATTAAGTACAAAAGTTCAAGGCATAAATCATAAAATATATGGTGGAGAAATAAAGTGAGTTCTTGAGTAACATATTACAAGAAGATTATCAAGGGAGTATACTATACAATATAAGGAGAAATAAAGTATCTAAAGTTCTAAAATATAGTATAGTATAAAATATAAGGAGAAATAAGGAGTTCTAAAAAAAAGACTATTAAATCATCAACTATAAAATTAGAAGGAAAAAAAAGTATTTGAAGTTCTTTATATATATATTTGAAAGTTTACAAGGGGTTTAAGAATGGATATTAATAAGATGATGGAAGGAAGATTGTCTTATAAAGGTTGTGCAATTTCATGTTGTGGATTATTTACACTAAATGGGAGTATTCAAGGAAAAGAGATTAACATCGTTATCAACGTGAATCATAAGGAAAATTACATTAATGTCAATTTGGCAAATCAATTATTAATCCTAGAAACAAATATAGTTGAGAAGAACGATATTTTTTACTAGGGACAATATGAAACTAAGGACTTGCAAATAACAATTGATGAGTATGAGTATTTATCTCAATTCAATGTTACAACTATGTCTAAGGAAAAGATTGACATAATTCTTTAGTTACCTTGGTTTGGAAAATTGGGTACCTTCATCTTAAACACAAAGAAAAAGTTTTTGACGTTTTCCTATAAGAAGAAGAAGATGACATTTCAGGACATTACAATGAAGTTAGATTCGATAGTACCTTCATGAAAAGACCTTAAAGATATATCAAATGTGATCATTCAGGAAAATCAATGGTCGATATCATAGATGCAAAAATAATTTGACAAAGTTATCACTGATAAAAATGAAGAAATTTCTCGTCTAAAAGACCACAGTAAAAAATTACTTGCTCAAATCAACAAGACAAAGGTTATGAAGCATTACAATAAAAAATTAGAACAAGAAAAGGAAGATCTCAGGAAGAAATTCAAGGAGAGCCTATCAGAACAATATGAAGAAAATTCTCGTTGGAAGAGCCTTAAGAAAAAATTGTTGGAACAAATCAGAAAGTTAAAAGATAAGAAACTTGAGATTCCAGATGTTAAAAATAAATCGACGAAGCAGAAAATAAAGAACTTACATGCTTAAAGAATCATAATCAAAACCTACTTACGTAAATCAAGAAGCTTAAGAATGATAAGAAGTTACTGGAAAACAAGTTAGAACAACTTATTGAGAAGGAAGAAGAAGAAGATGACATTTCAGGACATTACTATGAAGTCAGATTTGATAGTACCTTAATGAAAAGACCTTAAAGATATATCAAATGTTATCATTCAGGAAAATCAATGGTCAATATCAAAGATGCAAAAAGGATTTGACAAAATTATCACGGATAAAAATGAAGAAATTTCTCGTCTAAACGATTGTAGTAAAAAATCACTCGCTCAAATCAACAAGACAAAGGTTATGAAGCAGTACAATAAAAAATTAGAACAAGAAAAGGAAGATCTCGAGAATAAATTCAAGGAGAGCCTCTCAGAACAAGATGAAGAAAATTCTCGTATGAAGAGCCTTAATAAAAAATTGTTGGAACAAATAAAAAAGTTAAAAGATAAGAAACTTGAGATTCCAGATGTCAAAAATAAATCGACGAAACAAAAAATGGAGAACTTACATGCTTAAAGGATCATAATCAAATCCTACTTACGCAAATCAAGAAGCTTAAGAATGATAAGAAGTTGTTGGAAAACAAGTTAGAAAAACTTATGAAGAAGGAAGCATTGAAGTCTTCAGATGTAAAAATCCAAGTTGTGTAGGAAGGAACAAATACAGATCCAATCCACGTCACAACTCAAGAAGGTGCAAAGTTAGTTGAAGTAAGGACATTTTCGGATTTTGGAGTACAAACAATGGAAATTACAAGTGTAGACACATCCTACCTTACCAAGAGTGCCCCCCCTGCTTCGAAGCTTGGAATATCGCTCTAAGCTAGAGCACCCTAGCCTGCTGACGGTCTCTCCCTGCCAATCTGGTAGCGCCGCGGTACATGAGGTGCTCTAGAATTTTTGGAGCGTGCTCCAAGGACGCTTTGGGCATGCTCCAACAAGAGACCCAGATGCTCCCACACATAACCAAAAAGAAATATTTTTTTATAATTTATGAAAAGGGTGGTTCCTACCCTAGGCTTAGGGTGTAGGGGAAAGAAAAGAGGAGAATAAAAATGCTATTCTCCCTCCATTCTCCTCATTCTTTCATCTATGTTTGCTTGAGCTTGGAGAGGAGGAGAGAGCAAAGGAGAGCTTGGAGAGTGCAGATTTGTGAGAGATTGGAGGAGAGAGCAAAGGAGAGTGTGGAAGAGTTAACAAAGAGGAGCTTGTTGGAGAGAACAAAGGCAACCATCTATCTCAAGTTTCATCTTTCAAGTTTCAAGAGCTAAAGAGGTAAGTCCAAACCCCAACTCCCTCATTTCTTTGGGTTAACTTTGCTAAATGTTTATGGTTTTTTTCTCCTCTCCTACTCTTTCCCATTCCTTCCTCTCCCTCATTTCATTGTAGGTTCATCTAAAACTTGAGGAAAATGGTCTTCTTTTGGTTTATCATTCCTTTTATGGTCTTGGCGGGGAATAGGCATTGGACGGAAGAAGAGGATATTGGTCATTCTCATGATGAGCCAGAATATGAAGATGGTGAAGGGTTTGAAGAGGATGAAGAGGGCAATGAAGGTGGCAAAGTTTCATCAACACCCTTGTGGAAATTTGTGACAAAAGTTGATGAGGGGAAAGGTAGTGGAACTAGTAAATATTTTTGTCCTTGTGATTGTCATGATGGAAAACCTTTTACCAGTTCATATACCCGTGTGAGGAGGCATTTTTGTGGTGTAATGGATAGTGATGACATGAAGGGGGCCATTGGGATCGCAATTTTCCCTAAGATGTCCAAGGAAGAGAGACAAAACAAGCATTGTACAAAACAAAATCTTCACTCTGATGCCTCATCTAAATACAATTTCCTTGATATTGGAGGTAGTGATGAGGTGGATGCAAAAGTGGTCCGACTTCTCTATGCTTGTGGTATTATCCCATTCGATGTGCTTTGCTCGCCCTATTGACATGATCTTGTCAAAGGGAATCAATGAAGCCCCCAAAGGATACAAGAGCCCCTCCTATGAGAAAGCCAGGACTGTGTTACTTGACAAGGAAAGAACAAAAATTCAAAGAGCTCTAACACAGTTTACAAATGATTGGGGGGACTTTGGGGTATCCATTGTATTGGATGGTTGGACAAATGTTATAAACCAACATTTTATCAATGTTCTTTTTGTTTCTGCTACCAGTGCAGTGTTTCTTGCAACACATGACTGATCCTCAATCATTGTATCTTCTCAAAACGTTACAGAGATCCTATTGAAAACTATTAATGATATGTTGGTCTTTCTAATGTGATTCAAGTAATCACTGATAATGCAACAAACTGTAAGGGAACATGTAAAATCATTGAGCGAGCTCATCCACACATCTTTTGGTCTGGATGTTTGGTGCACACCTTGAACCTTTTGATGCATGATATTTTCAAGCATAGAGAATGTGGATGGATTAATGACCTGTACAAAAGATGGAAGAAACTCAACAAATTTGTCACATGTCGTACAAGATTCAATTACTTTTATGGCACTTACTCTAGGTTGCAACTACTTAAGATTGCAAAAACTAGATTTGCTAGCTATTACCTCAACTTTAGGCGCCTATTGAAGGTGAGACAAGCTTTGGGTGCTATGGTGATGAGTGATGCATGGGATGAAATGAGCATTGATAGAGAAGGTGCTAATGTAGTGAACGAGACAGTTCTTGAAAGTCAGTTTTTGTCACAGGTTCAGTATGGTTTGCAATTCACCAAGCCAATTTATAACATGATCAGGTTTGCAGATTCAAATCGGCCAATCATTGAGGAGGTGTATGAGCAAATGGATAGCATGTTGGGGCAGATTAAAGACATTGTTGAGCCTAGAGATGTCAACCTGTGTAATCACATTTGTGTAGAGGTGGAAAAATGGTGGGAAATGCTAAATATTCCACTACATGCATGTTAAGGCTAAATCTGACACCCTAGGCTTCAATTCAACTGTAGTATTGAGGGAATCAAACCTAGACTTAATTTAGGGGTTTCTATCCTAAGGTCACAATGATTTCACCCCTCTCGTTTTGGGTTGGTGCATGCCAAGCACAGGGAGGCTACCCTAAGGATGTGTTGCTTGATGGATAGGATTAAACCTGCAAAACCACAAATCATAAGGTCACAATGATTTCACCCCTCTCGTTTTGGGTTGGTGCATGCCAACCACAGGGAGGCTACCCTAAGGATGTGCTGCTTGATGGATAAGATTAAACCTGGAAAACCCCAAATCAAACAACGCACAACAAGGGCTTTGAATGAGGTTTAGTTGACCTCACCCAAAACTTGCATAAAATAATTAAAAGTGAACTTTTTTGTGGAAAACTCAAGCAGAGCGAACTATTGGAAGGAAAATGAGAGAAAATCAGCAAGAAAAGAACACTCCAATGGGGCCAAATCGACCCCCACTGAAGGATTAGCTCCAAACACATGCAATAATTTAGAAATCGATTGGAACAACAAAATTTAGGCCAAAAACAACACATAAAACTCTTTATTCATGTCAAATCAGAGGAATGGCTCCATCAGAGAGAAAAGCCATGAACTGTTACAATGATCTCCAAAGAACTGAGAATCCAGAGCTAGAATTGAGAGAGAAATGAGAGAGTATAGCGCTACTGCAATAGAGTGATCAACCTTCCAACTGTGGAGTACTGATGAATATATAGCTCACTAAAGAAGAATTTGCCCTGCTCTTTTCAAACTGGGAAAAAGGTCAACCAATAATCATCATCCAAGTGGATCCCTGTCCATTTTTCATCTGTCACTGCATAGATTCCTGCTAAATCTGGTGGAGCAAACTTTTCCAAGCTTTCTGGTTAAATGTGGGGGAAATTTGGAGAAGAACGGAGGTGGAATGAATAAGAGTAATGAAGGAATTATGGCCAAAAATGTGAGAGGGGCGCACCTTTGGGCTAAAATAAGCCATTAATGCATGCTCTAGGGGAGATAGGTAGAATGAGTGAGAGAGGAGAGGAAATGGAAAGAAAGGGGAAAAGTGGAAAAGCTAAAGCAAAAGCTGAGAAAGGGATAAAGTAGGAAAGCAGGGAAACGCTGAAAGCAGAAAACATAAAAGCTAAAAGAAGAAAAAGCTGAAAGTTGCTTTAAAGTAGAAAATAAAAAATATGCTTTTATGGCAGGAAAAGCTGAAAGTTGCTTTAAAGCGGAAACAAAAAGTTGCTTTAAAGGAGAAAAAACAAAAGGTTGCTTTATGGCGGAAAAAACAAAAGGTTGCTTTTATGGCAGGAAACTTTCTCGCTTTAATTTATCCTTATTTAGCATGTTTTGGGTGACTTGTTGGCCCCACATGGGTCGCCACCTCATCACTTGTGCCACCTCATCACTGAAAACACAAACTTGTCTAAATACCCTCGAGTTTATATTCGTCAGAAGCAAAATTGGACAAGGAGTAAGAATATGTTGTCAAATAATTGATATGAGGGGTCTATAATATCATTATGGGCAAGAAGTGTCCCAAAATACTGCAAGTCCCTCATACTCTGCCTGAAACTGATAGCTCATCTTGAAATAACCAAGAAAACATTGGAACAAGCTCTAAACTCAACTCATGTAAGCCACCATCCTCTAACTGACAAGAGTAAGAAGCAATGTGCCTGGAAGATCTCTGAATGATAGCCCTGTATGGTCTGTAAGAACCTGTGAATGCCAGCCTGAAAGGATAGACTGGCCTTTGACCATCAAAATCTCAAAGGTGAGATTTGGGGTCAACAATGCCTTAGCATATGTGTGCTAACACCTAAATACTATCTTGTATCATGGCTTTCATCACCAAAACCTGGTGGTGGGTCCAAGAAAAAACCACACCAAGATCTAGAGGTTAAAAATGGTTATAAGAAAGCATTAAAAATGGTCCTGGATAAGGAGTGTGACACCATACATAGACAATTGAGCCAGTACATCCTTAGCCATGGTGCCTTTGGGACGAACCTTGGAATTATAGATTGAGGGAATTTGAATTCTCTCTAGTTGTGGAACATGCATGGCGGTGTTGCCCCACAGCTATAAAGTTTGGCAACATGGGTGCTTTCACGGGTGGTGAACAATTCTTCTACAAAGAGGTGTTGGAGCACCTATAGTTTCATCCATAGCGTCAAAAGAAACAAGTTGAATGTAAACTAGTTAGAGTGCTTGGTTTATGTTCATTACAACTTGTGATTGTTGTCCCATTATCGTGAGGAGGCGAAGATGGATAAAAACTTGAAGTGTTGGGACAACAATCCAGAGGAGGATAATTTGGAGGATGGAGTATTGCTCTTTTGGATGATGATGATCATGTTGAGATGCCACCCCCATCCACTTCCATGGTCCCCATGTCCAGGGCTCCAAGTACAACACTAGGGGCTTTATCTTCACTTCTGTCGTGGCCGTCTACATCTACTTCTGTGCAGTTGCATGTACCACTTTCGTCCTTCTTAGGAGGCTCTGCTACCACCACGAGGAGGCCCACACAACAATCGTGGTGGTGGAAGGAGGATGGGATAGTTGTTTGCTGTTTCTCCTTTTTCATTACTTTATATGTCATTGTCAATAGATGATAGATTCATAATATTTAGCATCTATCTAAGTTTAAAGTTTAAACTTTATTGTTTTGGACTTTACTGTCTTCATACTTCAGTGCAGATGGCCTATTTTGTAAACATAACTGTTTGGTCATGATTCATGTTATTGTTAAGTTGTTAACAATTGTTGGATTATGGATAATTGATTTCATTCCATAAGTTAACGGTCTACTTTCTATTATATGGCTTAAAAATTTGTATGTTGCTTTATAAGTTTGTAATTGCTAGAATCTGATGGTTGATGCTTGAATGATTAATCATTGATCTACTATGGATGCCATTTCTATCTATATTAATGTACAAATATGCATGGTTTCATACATTCTGCAACGATTTGTCTTTTAGCATCTTTTTTTAAGATAAACACTATAAAGCATCGGTTTTCGGGACGGGGGAACGATGGGGATGGGGGGACGCGTCCCCGGGATGGCTAGAGCGCACCCCCAAATTTTTCAGGGGACGGTGGGTTGGGGATGGCAATAATATATATATATATATATATATATATATTAAAAAATATTAAAATTCACCATAAACATTTGTAGTTGCTTCAAGCTTGTAAGCATAACAAGCTATACTATACAGTATTATGCACAACCCTTACACTTGCCAATACTGAAAAAGCTCGAGCAAT
>ML780280.1:36400-88049 GCA_009831015.1 Picea engelmannii
TGCACACAAGGGAATCTCTCCCCTGCACCTCAAAACCCTCTGGTTGCTCGATATACCTCTTCCTCAACTATGCCATTAAGGCCGTCTTCACATCCATCTGGTGGATCCTCTACCTCAACTCTGTTGCAATAGAAATCATGGCCCTAATCGAAGTGTACTTGGATATTGGGGTGAAAGTCTCATCGTAATCAACTCCCTCTTTCTGAAAAAACCACTTAGCCACAAATCGGGCTTTGAACTTCTCCACACTGCCATCAGCAGCGTGCTTGATCTTGTAGATCCACTTTGAGCCTATCACTAATTTTCGCTCTGGTCGTGGCACAACCTCCCATACATCATTCTTCATGATGGAAGCATATTCTTCTAGCATGGCATCTTGCCACACCTGTTGTTGTGATGCCTCATGAAAGATGGAAGGCTGGCCCTCTAACAACTCACTCATTAGAGCCATATAGCTGGAAAATCTCCGTGGTGCTCTACTCTCGCTGACAGAAGTTCTAGGAGCACCCACGTACTCTTGAGCCTCTCTCAATGTCTGCTCAACCCTTCTGGTCTTCTTCCTCTTGGATGATGAAGGAGTATCCTGTACTGGAGGAGCCTCCTGTTCTTCATCCTGATCTATAGTTTGAGCATCTGTACCTGTAACATGTGTCTCCTCATCCTTCTAAGTCTCAAGCTCATGATCCCTTGCTGTTGTTGAACCAGTATCATGAGCCTTCCTGAGGGCTCCATCCTCCTCGAACTTCACATCCCTCCTGACAACTTTCTTCCTCACTGTAGGAATGTACACTCGATATGCCTTGGAAGTCTCATTGTATCCAACGAAGATCCCCTTTTTAGCTTGGCCTCAAGCTTCGTCCTCTTCTCCGAGGAAGTATCTAATCTCTGGTTTTCTCCCTATAAAGACCTCCTCATGAGTCTTTCTCCCCAACACCCTGTGAGGACTCTTGTTTAGTATGTAGATTGTAGTGTTGCAAGCCTCTGCCCATAAGAACCTAGGCAAATCCTAATCATACAACATTGCCTTTGCAGCCCCAACTATGGCTCTGTTCTTTCTTTCCACCACCCCATTCTGTTGAGGGTTGTACGGAACAATCAACTCCCTCTTTATCCCAACACCTGAACAAAAATTCTTGAAGGCCTTCGAGGTGTAATCGCCTCCATTGTCGGATCTCATTGTTTTGATCTTTCTCCCTGTCTGGTTTTCCACAAGAGCTTCGAACTCTTGGAACCAACTGAAAACCTCGTCCTTGGTCTTCATGAAATAGATCCAAGTCTTCTTGGAATGATCATCAATGAAGGTGACATAATACTCGGACCCACTCAAGGATACTGAAGACATGGGCCCACATACGGTTGAGTGTATCAAATCTAGAATGCCCCCTAATCTGTTGTCACTGTTTGAGAAAGTTGTTTTGGTGTACTTCCCCATAGCACACCCTTTGCATACCTCATGATGCTCTATGCTGAAGTTTGGAAGGCTTGTCACTATCTCCTTGAGCACTTTGAGTGATCCATGATGCAAATGCGCCATCCTCCTATGCCACAACTCTGCCATGTCACAAGTTTTGCTCACCAATGCTCAAGTTGACTCGAACTAAATCCTATACAACTTCTCTCTCCCGATTCTAATCACTTTGGCAGTCTTGGAGTCCTTGGGTCAAATGTACACTCTCCCATCCTGGAATGTGACCACGTAGCCCCTATCCTCCAAGGCTAAAACTGAAATCAGATTCTTTTTCATCCCCGAAACATACAACACGTCCGTCGCCATCAATGGCTTCCTGGACTGTCTCTAAAATGTCACTGTCCCAAGGCCTGCTGCCCGACACTCGGCATTATTGCCCATCTCAATGTAGAGGTCCATCTCCTCCTTCCTTAGGCTGGATAAGTAATCACACACTCCAGTCATGTGACTAGAGGCACCACTGTCAATATACCAAACTCCACTGCTGGTTGAACTGGAAAGACATGCATTGAGTGAAAACACATTCTCAAATCTGGCTGCAAAATCATCAACTTCTACTAAAGTTGAACTTGCCATCTATGACTTCTTGTTGCCCTTCTTCTTGTTTGCGCACTGGCTGACAAAGTGTTCTGGGTTGTGACATGCAAAGCATTTCACTTTGCTTAGGTCCTTACTCTTCTCACCCTTTGAAGTCTGACCCCAACTGGAGCCCTTCTTGGCTCTAGTTTTGACCTTGCCTGCTAGGGAAAGATTCTCCCCATCTTCGATCTTTGGCTGGCTTGCCTCTGAGGACCCAACTCGCAGCTCCTCCTGAGTAAAATTTTCCCACAGCCTCTCCCAGTTGGGAAGTTTCTCCCGTGCCATCACTGGGACAAACACGTCCCACTTCTTGGTGAGGCCATTCAAGGCTATTCTCGCGAGCTCAGTCTCATCCGCAACTTCTCCTACTATTGCCAGCTCATGTATTATTTGAGTGAACTTGGTGTGGTAGGATGCAACAATATCTCCCTTGGCCATCTTGGTGCTCCTGAGTTTCTCTTTCAACATCATTTTTCTGCTCTGGTTGTCTAATTGATACAGTTTGGTTAGAGATTCCCACATCTCTTTGGTTGTCTTCTTCCCTGATAGGTGAGGAATGATATGGTCCTTCACCTTGTCAATAATAATTCTTCTTGCCTTCACATCCTTCCTGATATGAGCTGCAAGCTATGCTGGATCTGTTGGGGGCGTTGGGGTTCCCTCAACAAACTCCCATAACCCCTGCTCCTCTAGCACCAGAGCCTAAGTCACCGCATTCGGCGAATTTTCGCCTTAAAGTTCAAAATTCGCCGAATGTTAAAGGGATTCGAATTAATTCGCTTCAAATTCGGCGAATTTCAAGCTGAACTCAAACCCAACTTGGAATTCGAACCTTAATAGAATCTAATCGCGAATAAATTCGACGAATTGTTCAAATTCGTCTTTGAAATTCGATAGGGAATTTAAAAAAATAAATTAAACCCTAAAGGCTGCTCCGCGTGGTTTTCGCCGCTCTGTTGACGTTGTTAGACAGTACACTTCCCACTTCTAGCTTCCTCCATCGCGAGCTCCCGACGCTGTTTCACAGACACTACACTGTCCAGGAACCAACTTTATTTGTCGTCCGCACCCGAAGTTCAAACAATCTCCACTGTCCAGGTTTCTCCGCCACCCGCGCCCGAACAGGCTCTCGAATTCATATATTTTTAAATTTGGTACTCTGTCGAATTTAATGCCGAATTTTTCACAAAAATTTCCGTTGTCGAATTTTTGTCGAACTTCAAGGTTGTTGAACTCGAACTTGAATTCGAACCAGGTGACTTAGACCAGAGCTATGCGCTCTCTCCATGGACTGAAGTTAGAAGCACCCTCCAATCTGTCCTCGAATCTCAACCCTGCATTTGCCATTTTAACTGTTGCCCTAGTTCATTCGCCCTGCTGGTAACATTCCCTCTCTACTGCAAGGAACTTCTGGTTTGCACCAGAAATTGACTTGGTTTCTTGTATTCAGAGGCTGAGCTTTGATACCATGTTAAACTTTTGAAACCCAACAATCTGATTTAATGTGCCAATAATTTTTACTAACCAAAAAATTAATTTAAGAATTATGCACAGAAAATAGAGTTGAGTTACCAACAAAGAGGGATGTTATTATTTGGCTTTAGAGGAAAAATTACAGCAGCAAAATCAGAAAATTCTTACAGAGAATTGTTGCTCTCTTATTGGTTGTCCAGCCCAACCAATCTCGTGTTGTACAACCCAGCAGATTTGGCCTTGTACGACCCAGCAAGTACGACCTGTTTGGCCTAGTAAACTCGGCCTGTATGGCCCTCTGAAATCGGCCCCTTCACTCGTTGTTGTACGGCCCAAATTCGATCCTTACTATGTTGTTGTACGACCTAGAAAATCGGCCTCTCTTGCTGCTTCTGCTGTATGGCCTGGTACAGCTGCCTTCTTCCTGTTGTTTTCCCAGCTCAAATCGGCCTCTCCCTCTGTTCAGAAGCTCACCCTCTTCCTCAACCAAATCACCCTCTTCTGTTTTCTCAATGTGTCCTCAACCCTTTACCTCAGTTCCTTTTATCTTTTTCACTTTTACTCTATTTCCCCCTTTGGATATTTCTAGAAGAGTCAAGAAAGATCTTGAAGTGAAATATTAATTTCCTCAGTGAGAAACTTAGGAAATCTGAGTAATAAAGCCAATAATAATTATGAGTAAAAAAAAAATGTTGATATGGGTATTAATTAAATGTCTTCAGCATGAATAGACACTTAGGCCTATGCTGAGACACCTTTCAAGCTACAAATTTAACACTAACACTATATCCTTGACCATTTTTGAAGAAGTTTGATCCATCTTTCTCCAAAAAGACCAAAACTCTAAAAACCATTGCCCCAAGGGCTATCTTGACTTCCCTTGGCCTCTTAAGCGTGATGAATGAGGAGGCAAACCAAGTATCTGCAATCTTCAACAATGATAGATGTGTATACTCTTTATAGATTGTGAGGGCATTGGTATGGTTTTGTACAAAATTGCGGATATGGCGTGCATCATCAATAAGACTTCCCATCCATGTCACATCTGAAGCAATAGATTTAAGTGCTAAATTCAAAGAATGAACAATGCAAGGTGTCCAAAATATCTATGGATATTTAGCTTCCACAATCATGCCAACAACCTTGCAAACAAGGGCACAATCTGTAATAATTTGCACACAAGAATCAACACCTACATCTTCAATGACTTTAATGAACAACTCACCCATATATTGTGCATCCTTGTATTTTCCAAGAGCATCCACTACTTTCAAGAAGACTGGTCCATTTAGGGAAGACACCATGAAGTTGATGAGTGGATGGCATGATGCGTTTGTCCATCCATCAAAAACAATACTGACACTGGATGAGGGCCATGATGATTTAATAGGCTCCAGGATTTTATCCACCTCCTTCGTTGCCTTAACCAACAATGTGGTTCTAAGCTTCTCTAAACTGGGAGGCACATACCTGGTTGGAGCCCATTCAACTAGAACTCGACACATCTCAATAAACAAAGGAGACCATGCGACATTGAACGAAATAAAGTTGAGATAGAAAAAAACCCAATGGTAAGATCGACCTCCTCTCGCTTCTCTAGTTGAAAGCTCTTGTCCATTGGACCATCAATTGGTGCTGGCCTCTTTCTTGCTGGCTGAATTGCAGTCCCACTCCCAAATCTGCTAGATGGCTTCCTCAAGAATGGAAGAGGATCCTCATTTTTGTTTTTCCTACTTGTTGCTGCCACCTTCCCCGAGTCAATATAATCCTCTCTTTCCATTTCTTTTTGTTTGGTAGCACTCACCGCTTTACATGCTCCAAGTCCACAATCAAAGGCCAACAAATGGCCCTTAACTCAGTAGTAGGCTCTTGTATTGAATGTTGCAAAAATTACATGTTCAAAGAACATTCTCTCCCCCAACAAATTTTTCCTTGGGCCCTTACTGTCTTGTTACCTACTTCCTTAATGGATATTTCTTTTCTTGAGCATGATATCTTGCTACAGCAGAGTTTCTTTCAGCATTGGAAGCTGCACTTGCAGCTCCACTTTCAGTAGATGAAACACAAGCAGAGAGAGATGAACTTGAAGGAGGGGGGTCAACACCAACAATGGCATTCCTCCCTTTCCTTTGACCTTTACTGCCCTTGATGATTGAGCCATGATTTCTCTGGAATGAATTTAAAACAATGCTTCTGTTGGAAAAAAGAAAAAATCTGGTTTATTAATCCACCTTCAAAGCACTTGTAATCCCTACAAATCTTGATTTTATACTTGACCTGCACAATGATAGACCATGAAAGCTCCTTCCCTGCAGTTGAAAGTGAGAAAAAAAAAGTGAAAAAATCCCTTTTAGAGGCCCCGTGGGTCTCTTTTCCAAGGACACGTTGGGACACGTGTCCTGTTTTAAGACATGTCACATTGTCCTGTTTTAAGACACATGTCACATGTCTGACATGTAGGATACAGACATGGTTCCCCTGGGAGCCGTGTCTTGTTACTTAGCTTGATGGTTATGTATTTTGTTTCAAATATGTATCACACTTGGTGCCATTTTGCTATATTCATCCTTTAGCAAAATTTGCATATTTAGTGTCTAATGTTTTGGATTTACATGAAGTATATATATAAATTTTGCATATTCTATGTATTTCTTTGTAGGCCAGTTCTTCAACCCAGTTTTCTGATCCGGTCCCAGTCTGACCCTCGGCTGGTTCCTGTCCAGTCCCAGTCTGACCCTTGGCCGGTTCCAGTTCTGATAACTATGATAATTATTATAATTAAATCCAGCTTTGTTCAGTCCATTCCAAGCATGTGAAGATGTGTTTTACATAAGTTTGAAATGGATCTTAATTGTTTACTTTGTTGTGGTGGCAGATATGGCCATGTATACCACAATCTCCAGTCACGGGTGACAAAGACTCTTCTTCATGCATTTCTTGATCCTAAGAAAGCAATGACCCAACACTATGGTGCTATTCAAGGCCTAGCAGCTTTGGGCCCTAGCGTGGTATTTGATCGCCCCCCCTGTCGAGTACTGTTTCTGTTTCCTTTTATTTTCTCCATAGTTTGTATAATGCACTTTGAAACACAATATGAATTAAAACATATGACTTTCTGTGCCATGCTAACATAGTTTGCATTGTATCCAAAAAACTTTTTGATTCTATTCAGATTGATAATGGTCTTAGTCACTAAATTATCAACTGCATCGTCTTTCATGTTTCTTCCGAAAAGTGCTTAAATATTGAAAAATGTCAGGTGTGCTTCCTTATATTGCCAAATTTGGAGACTTATCTACAACTCTTAGAACCAGAAATGTTCCTCGAGAGTCAAAAGAATGCAATGAAGCGTTATGAAGCTTGGCGAGTATATGGTGCTCTACTGGTATGATTCCACCTGTGCCTGGTGTCAATTAATAAAAAAACATTAGTTTAATAAATATATTACTTCATTGGTTACTGTGCCAGTCAGAAAAAATGTTGCCCTAATTAGAACTTCTGGTTAACAAACTTTACCAGATTAAGAAATATCAATGTTACACTTATCGTTATTGGGAATTTATAGCCGGGGGTCCAAAATTGAAATTATTGGTAATATCGGGGAAATTATCGGGAAACTTTAAAAAATACAAAAATAATAAAAAAAAATTCAACTTTTTAAACTTCTAAAGCAACATCAACATCAAACAAACACATTGTCACATAAATATGAAAATAAAACTGCAATATAAGATATATAAGATGTCAAGTGGTGCATCAAACATTGATACTGAAATATGATATCTATCTTGACTCCTGAGTCATAATTCCTAATAAAAGATAAATACCAAATCACATAAAAACAAAAATAAATGTATCTCATGAGATAATTATCATGAGGCATCTAGATACTACAAGCCTACAAGGCTAATAATGATGCACTAAGACATCAACGATTCCCTCTACCCCTTTTACGGGAAAAGGTTATCATTGGCGCTTTTCCTCTAGAAGTAGTAGGTGGACGTGTTGAGGCTGATCCTAAGGTGGTAGGTGCAACTCCTAGGGATAAGGAGTCTAAGGTGGTAGGTGCAACTCCTAGGGATAAGGAGTCTAAGGTGGAAGATATAGTGGGATGTCTTCCACCTCTCCCCCTAATTGGCAGTCTCCCGACTCTCTGTGGAGGACATGGAACTGGCTCAGGAAAACTCTCAATGTCCTCCTGCTGCTCCAAATATGTCTCTCCTGTAAGTGGAAGATCCTCTGGCTCTGATACCTCCTCCTCCTCTAACTCATCAACATCATGCTCCAACCACTCAAGTGCCTCCTCCATGACAGGCTCCTCGATTTCCACCCTTCACAGACTTGTGGTGTCAATCAAATCCAATTCAATGGCATCAGTGTCGGGTACTTTGTTTATCTGCTTCACCCACAACTTGAGATTGTAGTAGACATAGACCATGTCATTGAGGCGGTGGAAATCTAACCTGTATGAGGGACAATTTGTAATTAGAAGATGAATCATGATGTCCCATGGGCATAAATTAAAATTAGTAAGATCATAAAAAAATAAAATTTTCATTTCAGCATTTCTAACCGGTTGTGCTTCTTGGAGTGTATCTTTTCAAAAACACTCCAATTACGCTCACACTCTGAAGAGCTGCAAGTTTGACTCAGCACCCGAACGACAATTTTTTGCAACTTTGGGACTCTACTGCCATAGTTTTCCCACCAAACATCTATAGCAAATAAATGGAAAGGAAAGACAACAAATTGTATTCTCATTGAGTAACAAATATTTAATAGATAGAAAGGAAAGACATTGAAAAATTGAAAGTTTGAAACAAATTGTAGCTTACCTGGCATCGTAGTGGTCTTGTCTTGGATAGCCATCTCATACCCAAATGTCCCAGCACTCGGCTTATATATCTGAATTTATTTGGAAATCTCTGAGTGTTCAGCAGGAGTCAACACCATCCTCTGAACACATTGGAAAAATCCATCCAAAACCTCTGCATCAAACCTAAATCCAGATGCATAAGAGTATGCGGGGTTGAGGTAGAGCCCTAGTGCATGAATCAGACGATGGAGAGTGTTGTTCCATAGCTCATTAATCACACTCCATATCTCGGCTCGTTTAGTGAATCCCTCTTCCCCCTTGTCCTCATAATACCGATGGATAGCTTCCTTGGCCCTATCCATGGCCTCATACAAGTAGCCCTTTGTCGGCTTCTCACCATCAACCAAGCGAAGAACCTTTACCAAAGGTTCACTGATAGCACACAACTCTTGCACTCCCATCCAAAAACTGTGATCGTGTCTCACAAGTTGGGCTATGGCTTGCCCATCCACTTTAGTGCTATATACACAAGCACTCCACTCATCCGAAAGAAACATCCTCTGCAACTCCAACATAGAATTGTGGAGTGACTGAAGAGAAATGAAGCTTGTCACAAAACACGTGATAGCAAGACAGACCAACTCTTTGTTCTCTGTGAACTGTCTCATATATATATATATATATATATATATATATTGTAACACTCCTAGCCGACTCAACAATTTCCTTGATCCAAGGAATTTTTCCCATGTCCTCTAGCATCAGATCAGTGCAATGGGAAGCACACAGAGTCCAATATAAGGTTTGATACCTCTCCATGAGCAACTTGCTAGCAACAACATAATTAACAACATTGTTCGTATTGACTTGGACAACATACTGCGGGCCCCGGATGAAATTATCCAACAACTCTCATTATAACTGTGCATCTTTAACATATGTAGATGCATCAACAGATTTGATAAACATTGTCCCCCCTGGGAATTAACCGAGAAATTGAGAATGGACCTACCCTTCCCATCTGTCCAACCGTTTGACATAACGATGCATCCTATGATCTCCCATGATTCCCTCAGCTCGCCCAATCTCTTTGTGCAATTGGTCTTTTCCCCTTGAAGGAGAGGCCCTCTCAAGTCATTAAAAGAAGGTCCCTTGTATCCTTGACCAACAATAGCAACAACTTCAAACATGGAGTGGTAGAATGGGTTGTTCTTGGCAATGTTGAATGGTATGTCACTCCATAGAAAACATCTAGCAACAATCCCGTCGGCTTCCTCCTTTTTTTTCACCATCGACCGAATAGAAGGTTGCCCCCTAGGCACTGACCTCGGCACAAAGAAAGGTGAGGATGCTGAGGGTCAAGGCTTTGTGGAATGTGATCCCGAGGATTGGCTTTCCCCCACTCTTGAAGTGTTTCCATATCTATTTGCAAGCTCGAGCCTCGTATCTTCCCTTTGATCTCTCTTCTTATTCATTTAAAAAATGGATTGGTTAGCAATGTGGACAATTTCTGGGGAAGATGCTTTGCAAATCTCCACTTCATTCCTTGGGATTTTGGCAAGGTTGTATTTCAAGCGACTGATGCCACCAAACATTTCCATACCACATAACTTGCAATTCAACCTCATTTTGTTATGGCCATCATAAGGTAGACCATGCTCCCACATTGGGTCCAATGGTTTTGGCATTTTGAAATGTGTGGATCACTGATTAAATCTGTAAACCTATGAGACAAAAATGGGGGAGATTTAGAATCTAAATCCACAAAAAAACTTCAAAAATGCTACAATTAAACTACCATACCTACATAACTGTTAAATCCTCCATTAAAAAGGGGCAAAACAAGTTATATCTAATGGACATGCAAACCTTATACTAAATCTTGAAAAAAAAAGAAAAGAGGGCATAATTTTGTTTACATACCTAGTTCAATGGATATGCTAGATTGGAGTAGATCCCCACTCAAAAAATGCTTACTTGATGGCATCGAAAACTATGGATTTTTCCTTGTTTGCTTGATGGAAAATGGTTACAACACCATTAGAGCTCAAACCCGACAAGCATCATTTGCAAAATGAGGAAAAAGAACCCCAAAACCGGTTTTATAAGCCAAAATCTGCGCGGAAACCCAGCAGGCCGATAATTTGCCTCGACTTGTGATAATATCGGCTATTTATCGCGATAAATTAAATTATCACGATAAATTAAATTATCACGATAAATTCAATTTAGGAAATTATCGCGATAAGTGATGGAGATATTATTGGCAAGCTTGGGTTTGGTGATATTATTGCAGTAAATCCGATAATATCGCAATAAGTGTAACACTGAGAAATATTGGTATTTTAGTTCGTGATCAAACTGAAATTATCCAATTAAAAGTTTCTGAAAATTAAAAACTATGCTACTTTGGATGTTGGTGATATTACTGGTTTAAGCCATAGAGAGAGAGACCTGAATGCCAAGTTATTATACTTTTAATACATGAGGTGAAAACAGAATGGAAATTTAATGTATTCTAAAATAGTTAGTATTAGCTTGGTTTTTCTTCTCTGGAATGTTCAAGTTCACTAGTGGATCTCCTATGCACTACATGGGAGCTCTCATATATACGCTGAAAAACAAGGTTGTGCTTAGCTTTTATGTTCCTTTGTAGTTTTGGATTTTATTATTTAATTGCACAACTGTCTTCTTTCAGCATGCTGCAGGTAGATGCATGTTCGAAGGCCTAAGATTGTTTCCAGGTCTTCTATCTTCCCCTACCTGGTCTACCCCAAGGACTACTGCAAAAGTGGTTACAACATTTCATCCTGGTAAATACAGGCAGAACTTAACTGCATGCATTTTCTTATTAAAACACTTCCTTGGTATTATTTTATTCATGCTTGTTAGCAAGTTGTCATTTTCCATAAATGATGCAGCCAAAGGTACTGTTTCTTCTGGAAAGTTGTCAAGCCCCTTACGTAAGCACAGGCTTGTTGCAGATTGTTCTTCACAACAGACCTGGAAAAAACCTGTGATTGATGGCTCTATTGGCAGTCTGTCATCAGAACCTTTGCCTGATTCTGTAAAAGCAACATCTGAAGGCCGAACAATTGATAGCCAAGGAGAACCTGCTCTTGGCAAGGTTACAGGACAGAGTTCTGAAGAAAACATAACAGGAGCCAGCAGCAAGGAGAAGGGAAGGATGAGCAAGAGTGCAAGGCCTGGGAGTTCTCTAGCTGAGGCCTGGAAAGAAGATGCTGATACAGGGAAACTATTAGCATCTATGGTTGGTTTGTTTGGTGAAAGCATGCTTCCTTTCATTGGTTCAAGTGAGATGTCATTATTCCTGTAAGAGGCAATAGATTGACATGCTTTCGATTCCCTTATTGCATATGTTTTAGTAAATAGTTATTACGTTCCTTCATTCGTTTGTAAAGGTTCTATTTATCTGTAAATTATTCGAATCTGTTCTGAAAAGCCATCGGAAGTACTTTACAGATAGAGGAGCGTGATTTCCTGAAATGCATTTAATTTAGAAAATGTTTTGTTTTTTCCATCCAATTTATACAGCCTTGAAAGCCGATGTTTGAGGCATGGTTAAAATTCTTGATCTGATCCCACATAAAACTTTAAGTTGATGCTTGCAAAGCTTCCTTTTATATCTAAAGAAACTTATTGCATATAAAACTTTTGATTCCCTCATTGCATATATTTTAGTAAATAGTTATTACATTCCTCCATTGGTTTGTAAAGGTTCTATTTTATCTGTAAATAATTCGAACCAGTTCTGAAAAGCCATCGGAAGTACTTTACAGATAGAGGAGTGTGATTTCCTGAAATGCATTTAATTTAGAAAATGTTTTATGTTTCCATCCAATTTATACAGCCTTGAAAGCCGATGTTTGAGGCATGGTTGAAATTCTTGATCTGATCCCACATAAAACTTTAAGTTGATGCTTGCAAAGATTCCTTTTATATCTGAAGAAACTTCCTTTCACATGTGAATAAACCTAAATTGTGTTGAACTACTGATTATAGAATAATTTTATCATTCATGTTATGACTACAGCATGTTACCTATATGGTCTGTCAAACTTGATTATTTTGCCCATTTTAAATGTAAACTTCAATTAAATTATCTTTTATCAAACTATGCTGTATACAGAATTATATGCAGGCCTTGCCCATCATGAACGGTTATTTGTAAGTTGTAACCCTTCTTAAAGGTGAAGAATTGTATCTGTTATATGTGAGGGCAATTTGTCCTTTTAAGGGACATTCTAAAGAAAGGCTTCTGTATTTTAATCTGCATTTGAGAATAAGCCTTCCAAAATTCTTGTTTAGGTTTAGCTGAAACGGCCTCTGGTAATCTATGAAAAAAGCATTTTAGAGGATACAAGTTACTTTTAAGGACATTATATGCTTTTCTAAAGTAAGCTTTTAGAAGTCAACTTCCAGTAGGAATGGATTTTAAAGAGACAAGTTAAAAGGTTTTTGGGAGTTGGTTTTCAACACGCAATTTTTCTGATTCCATGCATATACAAGAAATCCTGTTTCTTAAGAATGAGGAAGATGTAGGTGCTTCTGTACTCTGTAGAGGGATTTGTGTGCATGTGTCCTTTGTGTTTCTTCTTAAGAATGATTGCATACAAAATGGCTCTAGTGTCTTGATCTTTGCTGGACTGAAGCTCATTTTTTAACATCATCATATTTTTGGAGAAAAGAACAATGAAATTCAATAATAATTGGGGAAAAGGTTGGCGCAAAGATTGAAAAGTTGTTGGTGGTTCAACTTTGATGCAGGGTGGAGATGCAAAGGCTGATAGCAACTCATTTTGGTTACATTGATTACACATGGTTACAAAGTAGAACAAGTTGAAAATATTAAGCAAATTGCTAAACATCTTTATTATGGATGATGAGGCATTACTAAGTTTTTATAGATGCAGGACAAATGGATGAATCCATGTAGCAAAAATAGTTTCATTATGGAATACACCATAATAAGGGTGGGCCTCATACATTGTTTGAGATTTTGTTAAATTATTCCAAACTGTTGCATCGATAGATAGGCATAGTACAAATATTTGGATAGGTTTTGGGATCAAGGTCCACTAGTACGCAAATTGCAATTTGACTTGAAGGGATAAATGATTGATACTCGATGTACAATTTATCTTTTATACTTGAATTTGTTTTTGGAAGTGATATCATGACATTATCATAGCATTGGAATTACATACACTTTACAATGAAAAAGTTGGCATGGTACCACACATTCATAGTTTTTTAAGTAATAGAGAAAAAATCATTACACGGATATTCTTAAATGCTACTCATTTTATGTTAATTTGTTGGGAGCTTGTTGGGTAAGGAGTCGCTTCTCCTTTTTTATGTATGACATTAATGTGTGAACCCTATTTTCAATTTGAATTATTACCCCCAATGGATGTATCATTGTGTTTTGTCATTCACGCCTCCATCTATGTTGATCACGTGGTAGTGGTTATCAAAGTTAGCAACCATCAAATTCTCGTGCTCTTATTGAAAATTGCTGTAATTGCACCTATTAAAGCTTATCATACACTCTAATAACTATACCTATTTGTGCCTTATGAATAAATAAATAAATAAAAAGCGTCTTAACAAAAAAAAAAAAAAAAAAGGTAAATAGATTGTTGACTTCTATAAGTTAGATTCTCTTATTTTGAGAAAAAGGATGTTTTATCTTGCATTTTATTTATTAATCAACTTGTCTCATTGTCATTACTATACTAAAGTGTGTTTGAGCGGATTCACATCTTAGACTTGGTGTTGTTACATGAGTTTGGCAAGGGAAGGAAATTATAGTCTTTGGGTGGTTAGAGCAATCAAGATCGTGATAGAGTATGAAGATGTGCAAAAAGTAGATATAGTGAGTTGATGGATTTTAGATCCAAGGAGTTGAATCGTATTGGACAAGGCATAAACCCCAACAAACGTTGTGCATATGAATTCAAGTTGCAAAGTGTTGACAATGATCCTTGTTGCAAAAGAAAAAATCAAGGTCAAATGCCTTGCACCTCATTGAATGGGAAAGCTCTCACACCAAAGGGGAGTTCAAGGTGAAAAAAGTAAGGTAAAAGTTTCAAGGAGATCAATACATTATTAAGCGTACACACATTAGTATTTTTTTGTGTGTAGCTATGGGTTTGTTCTAAGTGTTCTAGATTATGGTTGCCCAAAATTCGAAGGTCCACTCAACCAGGCACAAGTCTTTTATCTCCTCTTGATTTGTATTCCAATGGGCAAGTTGAAATCACCCAATGTATTTACACTACAAAAAAATTTGCACCGAGAATAGCAAGGTGTTCTATAGCCCAGTATGGGGGAGATGTTGTCTTTATGTTATGTGACAACTAAATAAAATAAAATAAATAATAAATGACTACATATTGTACATGACAACATCTAAAATATTCGATGAGGATTAAACTTGGAGCTATATAGCACCAAGAGAGATTAAATTTTTGAAGGTGTTTTTTTTTATCATTTAATATGAAGGAATTAATACATAACATGGAATTAAATGATAAAAAAAATTACACTTTAAGAAATTTGATCCCTCTAGATGCTTTATCCAAGAGAGATCAAATTTTTGAAGGTGTGTTTTTTTTTATCATTTAATATGAAGGAATTAATACATAACATGGAATTAAATGATAAAAAAATTACACTTGAAGAAATTTGATCCCTCTTGATGCTTTATAGATCTAGGTTCAAGACGTATATAATATAAATAAAAAACAAGTAGTTTGACTATGTTTGTGAATATTGTAGTTGAGATTTCCTTAAATTAAACAAACAAAATGAAGGAAATAAGATTTCACACAAACATCTGTGAAAGCAACACACCAATGTTTTCACTATAGAACTCTTAGAAGAAACTATGAGATAAATAAAAAATTGAATCTACATGCCCAACAAAGTGCTTACAATTGCAATTTGACACTTCATCTATGATTTCTATTCATAGGGTTACAATTATAGCCCGTGGAACTCTCGACAATAGAGGTAGAAGCTTTCCCTTATGAATCTCTTCTTCTCCTTCTCTATAAACCCTCCACTATGATCTTTCAATAAACTATTCAAATCATAAGTCAATAATCCAAGTACTTGATCTTATGATCAAACAACTTTCACTCTATGCACTTTGCCATTAAATAGGTCTTTTGTCTTGAATTGGTTATGGTCTCTTTATGTGCCTTCGACTTATTAGTTACCAAAATGGTTTGACTTCCATCTTTGGTCTTTGGTTACATAATTGTTCAATTCGTTGAGAATTGTCGATAATGTTAAGTTTTAGATGTTGAGCTCATGCACATAGTTTTATTTTTGTTTAGCATTCACTGAACCATAACCATTTGCAACAACAATACAAGCTTCAGTAAACCAAGATCACAAGAAGAATAACCATGCACAAGAACACAAGAAGTATCATGGGAAAACCCTTCTCAACCAAGGGAAAAACCCATCAATCCCATTACTATATTTCCAAGAGAAGATCCACCATCCACCACCAAAACCCTAACACACAATAGGGTGCTTCTATGACTGAGAAAACTAGCTTCTTAGAAGAGTGTGAATTGCAGTCCTCATAATTTCAGACCATGCGTTGAGTTAAGAGAGAGATGATCCACAATGGGGATCTATCTCTTATTTATACGAGAATTAACTCAACCAAAAGACATGACACTTGGCACAATAGGGTTGACCTGTACAACATAATAATATAATTAATAATTAGACAATATTAATTATATTTGCATGGTGGGGTCGACTTGTACCATTTACAACATAAATTAGGGTTTTACCAAAGTCTCACTCTGACAATATAGCAAGGGATTTCTCACGTCCTCTAGTGCTCAACCACTAGGGACATGTCCACCTGTGCTCACCCATAGGGACATCACTCAACAAATCACTCAATTTAGTCCACATGAGTACCATTTGGAGAGCCATCTCAAGCCGACTCAACTAAGTCCATAGGAGTACAAGGCAGGAGACCATCTCAAGCCAACTCAACTCAGTCCAGAGGAGTACAAGGTAGGAGACCATCTCAAGCTAACTCAACTAAGTCCAGAGGAGTACAAGGCAGGAGACCATCTCAAGTCATCTCAACTTAATCCAGAGGAGTAGACAAGAGACCACATGTCATCACAACCCAGTCCAGAGTCTGATGCACACCCATCACATGGGCTCTTTCATAGATCGTCTCAACTTAGTCGAGAGGAGAACGACTTGGAGAATGTCACACGATGCTGCAATCATCAACACTCCCTCTCAGCTAAGGAGGCATTCTCCATCAGGCCAAGTCTCTCATGGAAGTACTCGAACTTCGTCCTGGCAAGCGGTTGGTGAAGACATATGCAACCTGCTTATGTGTAGAAAGGTATTGCACATGTACTGCTTTCCTTTGCACCATATCTCAATGTGTTTCAATTTATCATTAAACACAGGATTCTCAGAGAGCTTCACACAGCTATGGTTATCGCAATGGATAATGGTGGAATCCATCTCATGTCCAAATAAGTTTGCAAGGAGCTTGTGAAGCCTCACTGCTTCATGGATTGCCACACATAATGCAATGTACTATGCTTCTACGGTACTCAAAGCCACAAAAGTTTGTTTCCTGCGGCATGAGGAAACCATGGTAGATCCCAAAGTAAAACAACAACTGGTTGTACTCTTCCGGTCCACAACACTCCATGCCCAATCTACATCGACATATCCCTGCAATCTCTTGTCTACACGATAGGCATATCTCAGGCCATAACCAACTGTGCCTCGTAGATATATCAACACATGCTTCCCTCCTATTAGTGTGTTTGTTTCAGGTGACTCATACACTGATTGAGTGCATTCACTGCATAACATATATCAGGTCTGGTGTTAACTAGATACATCAATGATCCAATCAGTTGTTTGTAAAGATGTGGATCAATCTCGCCTGACTCGGAAGAAGTCTCGTTCATCATCTTCGAATTCATCACCATCGGTGTAGGCATGGAATTGCAGTCCATCATCCCAAATTTCTTCAATATCTCAATTGTGTATTTTCCCTTGACACGGGAGAATCTCATTAGTCCTCTCACCATACTTCTAGTCCAAGAAGTAGTGCATCATACCAAAGTCCTTCATCTCGAATTCAGAAGCTAATGCACACTTGCATTCAACAATAAGGCTTTCTAAATTGGTGAGGAATAGGTTATGTTGCAAGATCAATAATCGTACAGATGGAAGTGTATTTGGGCAACATGAGCAAATGTCTCATCATAATCTATTCCCTCCACCTAAGAGAATCCTCTAGCCACAAATATTTTTTTGTATTTCTTGACACTTCAATCAATTGCATGTTTGATCCAGTTGGAAGTCACCACAAACTTCCCTTCCAGTCTCGAAACAATATCCCACACATCAT
This sequence comes from Picea engelmannii, assembly GCA_009831015.1. Classification (NCBI taxonomy): domain Eukaryota; kingdom Viridiplantae; phylum Streptophyta; class Pinopsida; order Pinales; family Pinaceae; genus Picea; species Picea engelmannii. The sequence goes on from ML780280.1 coordinate 54,182, forward strand.
TCTTCATGATGGACTGATACTCTTGAGTCATGACATCTTGCCAAAACTGTTGTCCTGATGCTTCTCCATGACAAGAAGGTTCAATATCTATGATGTGGCTCATAGCTGGAACATAACTCGAAAATCTGTGTTCTTTTGCTCTCTCGGAATGTATCACGAGGAGTTGCATGTCTCTCTGCCTCTAGCAGAGTCTGTTGAGCCCATGTAGACCTCTCTCGGCCTACTGCCATGTCTCTGGGAATCATCAGCTGGAGCTACAGGATCAACTTGATCAATAATTGTCTCCATCTGAACTGCTAAGGGGGGAGAATGTACTGTCTCTTCCTTCTTCTCAAATAGTTTGACTCCCTCTGAGTCAAGTGGCTCCTTCTGAAGTCTGAAGGATAAACATCTTCATTTTCCGGTGTTGCTAACCTGGAGACATCCCATGTCTTATCAGGTCCTCTACTACCTCTACAATACTTTGTTGGCCTCCCGTACTAGGATAATAACCAAGATGACCTCTCGTCGGGATAACAATCAAAATGGCCTCTTGTACTAGGATAATAACCAACGAAGAAAATTTTGACTCTTGTACCAGGGATCATGGTCCTCCAATAATGAAATAAGAAAATCTGGCCTCCTGTACTAGGATAATTACCAAGATGGCCTCCCATAGGGATAACAACCAAAATGGCCTCCTATACTAGGATAGCAACCAAACAAAAAATTGGACTCCTGTATCAGGGATAATTGTCCAAGTCATGAGGGTTCCCGCACTAGGGATAATACCCTTCATTATCAAAAGCAAGCTACTACATAGTAATGATGAAACCAATTAAGGAAAGTAGTACAAGACTTACCTTAGTCTGCAATCATGCTCATTCTTGCTTTTGGTCTTCATGAGAAAGACGAGATAGAGAAGAACTCCTCATCGTTCTTACTTGCATTCCTCGACTTCTTTTGAGGTGGCTAATGTTGCTTTCCTTGCACATTACTAGTTGCAAGTCTAGTCTCATAGTGACAAGGGCTTGAAGCCTTGCACATCACTAGCTGCAAGTCTAGTCTCATAGTGACAAGGGTTGCAAGTCTAGTCTTCTCGATATCTATTAGAGCTTGAATATAGCCCACGCTCAAAAGTCACCCCAAGGATCAATCTTGAACAAATTTCTAGAAATTTCTTCAAGCTTAGATATAGAACTTGTCTGATATACTTCCTCAGATCTGCCCTTTTTCACATCTCCAAATCTACCCTTGTTTAACCTCAGAACAAGAATGTCTTCAACCTCATATTTGGATGTACTTCTTGTAGCAGACCTGGAACTTGTGCCCAAGATTCAGACTTGGTCTAGCTGCTTCTCAGTCTAGTCTTCTCAACAACGTTTATGTGCTGAACTTATATTCAATGTACAATCTCAGACACACTGTTGTCAAAGTATAAAAGTCTTGGTCCTATAGAATACAACAGATACATCTAGCTCAATTTTGTATTGTATACAACCATTTCTGCTTCAGTCAATCAACCCTTATGAAATTTTCTTCAGCTCATAAACAATCTCAAGTAGGCACTACTTCAGCTTATTAAAGAGGTTTGTAGAATGTACACTGAAGTCCCAAGGACACTACCAAAACACACACCCCTTTTTATCAAGAATCAATCCTTAATTTAAGACAACTTTTTTGTCACCAAGCAAACATTCCTTGAACTGTTATCCTTCGGACCTCGACCACAGTGTAGATTTTAGGTCTCAAACCTAGTCAACAACCATCTATATTGAGCATAAGATAGATCTAAAACCCAACCTCTAATAAATTTTATACTTAGAAATTCTCATAAACAAAGATCTGAAGTTTGTAAAACTAGCTTCTGAACTTCGTACCAAGAACATACCTCAAAATCATACTAAATCAGACCTTAACTTGCCTCAAAAATTCACCTTAAAACAACACTCAAACTCTACAGTTTTAGGGCTGCTATTAGGACTCTTTTGTGGCAGCCCTAGAGGGGCCTCTCCAGCTGGTAACCACTCTAAACAATGCTCGACACAGGTTAATATGCCTGCGGCTAACCTTTAAACTTTACCACATAATTTAAAGTAAAGGTTCAACCCTTCTCTTTACATCAATGACATGGATTCTAGTAGCCTCAACCTTCCACGACCTTCCTTTATCCGACTATGCAATGGTCTTCTTCAGGGAACTGCTTTGAAACCATGTTAAGTTTTAGATGTTGAGCTCATGTACATAGTTTTATTTCTGTTTAGCATTAACTAAACCATAACCATCTGTAACAACAATACAAGCTACAGTAAACCAAGATCACAAGAAGAATAACCATACACAAGAACACAAGAAGTATCCTGGGAAAAACCTTAACCAAGGGAAAACCCAACAATCCCATTACTAAATTGCCAAGAGAAGATCCACCATGCACCACCAAAACCCTAATACACAAGAGGGTGCTTCTATGACTGAGAAAACTAGCTCCTTAGAAGAGTGTGAACTACAATCCTCATAATTTCAGACCATGCGTTGAGTTAAGAGAGAGATGGTCCACAATGGGGATCTATCTCTTATTTATACAAGAATTAACTCAACCAAAAGACATGACACTTGGCACAATAAGGCCGACCTATACAACTTAATAATATAATTAATAATTACACAATATTAATTGTCTTTGCATGGTGTGGCCGACTTGTACCCTTTACAACATAAATTAGGGTTTTACCAAATCTCACTCTCTGACAATATAACAAGGGATCTCTCACATCCTCTAGTGCTCAACCACTAGGGACACGTCCACCTGTGCTCACCCACAATGACATCACTCTCAATAGATCACTCAATTGAGTCCATAGGAGTACCATCTCAAGCCAACTCAACTAAGTCCATAGGAGTACAAGGCAAGAGACCATCTCAAGCCGACTCAACTCAGTCCAGAGGAGTACAAGGTAGAAGACCATCTCAAGTCATCTCAACTCACTCCAGAGGAGTAGACAAGAGACCACACGTTATCACAACTCAGTCCAAAGTTTGATGCACACCCAACACATGGGCTCTCTCACAGATCGTCTCAACTCAATCTAGAGGAGAATGACCTAGAGAATGTCACACGACGCTGCAATCATCAAGAGATAATGACCATCTTGATCACTCCCTATTGACACTTATCTTCAATCGACAAGCCCCTATTTTCAAGGTTCCCATTAGTAATTGCTCCATCAATCCCTGACTGTCGCATATGCTCCAATGGACAATGCTCTTGCTTTAGTCAAGTCTTGTATAGTCAACATTTGTCTAGACAATTCCTCTTTGTTGATTATGCCTTGTTGATCCTTTCAATTGGATTTGCTTAGTTTATTCTTCCACTCCAATTCAACTTTTGAAATAAATTTCCCCATTTGGGGGATTTGTTTTGCTCAAGAAATCATTAGTTATGAAGAAGAAGAGGAAATTTGTCCTCCACTATCTCCAAGTATGACCACTTGGCATTTGATGGAACTTTATCCCTTAAGCCAACTCTCAACAATGTTGATGATTGCAGCTATATGAGACATTCTCTAGGACACAAACGTGAGAGAGAGCCCCTGAGAGGGGTGTGTGGTTCCTATTTGAGACAGAGATGGAACGTAGAGATGGCTTTCTCCTTACAGAGAGTTGAGAAGAACTCCAGATGATTCTCCTATGTAATGTAATGAGAAAGGAGATCTGCAGAGTTGGATGTACTTGTGGTTGTTTACAAGGTGAACGTGTGAAATCCCAAAGTGTTGAGTGCATCGTCATGAGACATAATGCAAATGTATTATCCTCCTCTGAGCAGAGAGTTGATGAGAAACTCCAGATGACTCTCATGTGTAATGCAGTGGGAAAGAAGATATGTTGAGTGGACGTGTCTGTGGACAAGCACAGGTGAACATGATCCTAATGGTTGAGCACTAGTAAAGAAGTGGTTCTTTTGTGTAAGGCAGTGAGCCAGAGATATGGACATCCCTATGGATGTGCCCCTAGTGGCTGAGCACTAGTGGGTGTATGAGATCCCTTGCTACAGACCTGCCTGCAACCCTAATTGTAATGTAAAGGGCACATGTCGGCCCCACCTTAATGTAAAAGATAATTAATTTGGTTAATATTAATTATATTATGAGATAGAGAGGTCGACGTTGTTGTGCCAATAGACACTTTTGTTGACCAATCAAGTCTAATATAAGTAAAGGTAAATTCCCCATTGAGGAATCATATCTTTTGTGTGAGTTTGGAAATTTCAGCAAGTATACCTAAGTGCACATCTCTCTTGGGCGCTAGTCTTCTAGGGTTTGCAAGCACCCTCTTGTGTGCTAGGTTTTCTTGGTGGTGAAGGTATTTCTCTTGAAGAATATAGAAAAGGATTTTGGTTGGGTTTTCTTCCCTTGTTGAGAAGGGTTTCCTATGATACTTCTTGTGTTCTTGTGCATGGTGTTTCTTCTTGTGATCTTGGTTGTTGCAACATTATTGGTTATGGTTAAGTTAAATTCTAAAATGGAATAAACTTTATGCTTAACCTTGCTTATAGAAAAATCAACATGGTATCAGAGCATAGGTCTTGGAGAACCCATTGCAAAAAGCATTTACTAGTCTCCTCTCTTTTCTGCAGAACTGTACAACCCTCCTTTTTGAGATGTTTCAACCCTTAATACTTGAACACTTGGGATAATTTTGGCATAGGAGAGTACGACTTCCTATAGCTCACCTCCAGAGACTCTCACAATGAAATTCCTAGGGTTTCTAGGGTTTCGTTAATTTCTACAGAAATTTTAGAATTAGGGTTTCTACAACTCATTGAAGGAGCTCTTCAGCTCACCAATGTTCTCCTATATTTCAAAGGTTTATTGTTGGCAGTCATAAGTCCAACAAAACCTAAAAGTGCTAGTCTAGCTTAGCCATTAGGTTTTCTAGCCCAGTTGACAAGGGTTTGTGAAGAATCTAAAATTATGATGAACATAACTATGATGGAAGATAAGCTTGATGGATCAAGAAACTTCAAGTTCCTAGAAGGAAAGACTTTAGAGGAAGGATTATTATGGGTGATACAAAAAGGTGACACTATGACTACCCTCTTCATGAAGATGTCAAGAGGACAGAGATCAACTAGGTGTCATTGGAGAAATCATATCAACACCCTCATGTATGCACTTGTATATATATTATTTGTATAATCTTCATGAGGGAAATTGCAAGAGGAAGGAACCTTTTGCTGAAGTCATGGATCTAGAGGGATCTCAGTGCATTCAGAGGAACAACACACTGGAAGTGAAGACTCCATGTTGGATTGTTGTAATTGTCATTCCTCTAACCTATATTTCTAAAGTTTACTACATTACAAGTAGGTGTTGTAGTTGTGACAACAATCCTTAAATTGTTTTGATTCTAGAGATGTACTCATTATTCTCCTTTAGGATATATTTTTGTTTTGGTTCCTCTTGTTTTCTTGTTCCAGATAAGTTAAGAACAAAGGAAGATGTTTATCCTTCAGAGGGAGTCACTTGACTCAGAGAGAGTCAAAACTATTTGAGAAAGAGGAAGAATAGAACCATCATTGAGGCAACCAATGCAATAGTGCATGATCAGAATATTTCTATGATTCAATGGGTAGAGGCATGCATGACACAATATATGTTCAAAACAAGAGTCTTGACCAAACTTTGAAAAACATAACTCCCAAAGAAACCCTCACTGGAGTGAAACCTTAGATTGAACACTTCAGGATATTTGGGTGCTCAGTGTATTTTCATGTACCCAAAGAGAAGAAGTCCAAGCTAGACCCTTCAGGGAGAAAGGACACATTTATGGGATAACAGTGAATCTTCGAAGACATTCTAGATCTACATCCATAGCTAGAGACAGATTGCGACAAGCAAAGATGTTTTCCTTGAAGAAGAGATAGCCTTTCAAAGATCCAGAGAAGATCAAATGGAGATTGACAGTGAGACAATACCTTCTCTCTCTTCAACATTTTAGAGGGAAACATACATTATTCCAGTTGATCCAGTTACTCCAGTTGATATGCCCAGAGATATTGCAGTAGGACATAAAATACCTTCCTAGGCTCACTCTGCAGGAGGCAGAGGAACATACAAGCCCCTCAAGGCACATCCCGAGAAAGCAAAAGAGATTTTCGAACTATCCTTCAGTCATGAGCCACTTCATTGATTCTGAGCCTCTTTTTCTTGGAGAAGCAACAAGAGAACATGTATGGCAAGATTCCATAACAAAAGAATACCAATATATCTTAAAGAATGATAAGATATTGTTCAGAGACCAGAAGGGAAGTCTATGGTGACTTCCAAGTGGATCTATAAGATCAAGCATGTTGTTGATGGAAGTGTTGAGAAATACAAAGCGAGATCTATAGCCAGAGGATTCTCACAAACAAAGGGAGTTGTCTATGATGAGACACTCAATCCAGTAAGCCCGATACACTTCCATCCGTACTACCATCCATGAGTTGGAAACTATATAAGATTGATAGATTCTTGATGAAGTTTGGGTTTCAACAAGAGTGTTGTTGATCCAAACCTATATTATTACAATGTTGGTGATGAGAGTATGATTTTGATGACTTATTCAGAAAGTCGTGTTGTTGGATACAAGTAAGCTTTGACTTTTGATTTTGAGATGAAGGATCTGAGTATGATGCACTACTTCTTGAGACAAGAAGTATGACAGAGGACCAATGAGATTTTCCTGAGTCGAAGAAAATATATAGTGGGAATATTAAAGAAGTTCAATATGACAGAATGCAAATCCACACTGATGGATTTGAATAAAAAGATTGATGATAATTCAAAACAAGACTGATCCACAACTGATTGGATCACTGATGTATCTGGTTAACACCAGACTTGATCCATGCTATATAGTGAATGTACTTAGTCATTCCATGAGTCAACCAAAACAGACTCACTGGAAAACAACAAAACATGTATTGAGATATATTCGAGGCATAGTTGGACATGGTTTGAGATATGCCTCCAGTGTGAACTTGAGCCTGTAGGATATGCTGATACAGATTGAGCAGAGAGTACATTGAACCAGAAGAGAACATCCGGTTGTTGTTTTATCGTGAAGGTTGTCATGGTTTCCCGGTGCAATAGGAAACAAAACTCTGTGGCCTTGAATACCAAAGAAGCAAAGTATATATCATTAAGTGTGTGAAGCAGTGTGGCTTCATAAAATTATAACAAATTTACTTGATCATGAGATTGATACTATGATGATAACCAGATTTTTGTGTAAATCTCTTTGAGAACCCAGTGTTTTATGATAGATCAAAACACGTTGAGATAAAATATCATTATATCAGAGACACGATGCAGAGGAAAATAGTACACATGCAATACTTTCCTACATATGAGCAGATTGTAGAGATATTCACCAAATTAGCTTGGTGAAGGATACCTCCCTAGTTGAGAGGGAGTGTTGATAACTACAACCAATAACAAAGTTCAAAATACATATGTGTGAGACTTGGCATGATGAAGAATGCCTCCCTAGCTGAGAGGGAGTGTTGATGATTGCAGCTATGTGAGACATTCTCTAGGACACAAACCTGAGAGAGAGCCCCTAAGAGGGGTGTGTGGTTCCTATCTGAGACATATATGGAACATAGAGATGGCCTCCTCCTTACAAAGAGTTGAGAAGAACTCCATATGATTCTCCTGTGTAACACATTGAGAAAGGAGATCTGCAGAGTTGGATGTGCCTGTGGATGAGAACAAGGTGAACGTGTGAAATCCCAAAGTGTTGGGTGCATCATCATGAGACAAAAATGAAGATGATGTATTAGCCTCCTCTGAGAAGAGAGTTGATGAGAAACTCTAGATGAATCTCCTTTGAATGCAATGGGAAAGAAGATCTGTTGAGTGGGTGTGCCTATGAACGAGCACAAGTGAATGTGATCCTAGTGGCTGTGCACTAGTGAATAAGTGGTTCTTCTATGTAATGCAGTGAGCCAAAGATATTGACATTCCTATGGATGTGCCCCTAGTGGATAAGCATTAGTGGGTGTATGAGATCCCTTGCTATATTGTTCAAGAGTAAGACCTGCTTGTAACCCTAATTGTAGTGTAAAGGGTACGGGTCGGGCCCACCTTAATGTAATTGATAATTAATGTAAAAGATAATTAATCTAGTTAATATTAATTATATTATGAGATAGAGAGGTCGGCCATGTTGTGCCAATAAACACTTATGTTGACAGGTCAAGTCTAATATAAGTATAGGTAAATTCCCCATTGAGGAATCATATCTTTTGTGTGAGTTTGGAAATTTCAGCAAGTATACCTTCTTGGGAAAATTGTGCACCTCTCTTGGGCACTAGTCTTCTAGGGTTTGCAAGCACCCTCTTGTGTGCTAGGTTTTCTTGGTGGTGAAGGTATTTCTCTTGAAGAACATAGCAAAGGATTTTGGTTGGTTTTTATTCCCTTGTTGAGAAGGGTTTCCCATGATACTTATTGTGTTCTTGTGCATGGTGTTTCTTCTTGTGATCTTGGTTGTGCAACATATTGGTTATGATTAAGTTAAATTCTAAAATGGAATAAACTTCATGCTTAACCTTGCTTATAGAAAAATCAACAGACAATCCTCGCTTACCTTTGTGGGTCTCTTGAAGCTTCCTTTGTAATATGGTGTAATATACCAACTCAACTTGAATTTCTAGCCCCAAGTCTTCAAAATGCTTCAGATTATCAACATTGATCGCATAGAAAATACTCATATACAACGACAACTTTAGTTAGAAATGTTCTCTTCCACATGTTTCACAATCTTTAATGGACCATACCTCCAGGAATCATTCTTGTATAGCAATCCTCCTTGCAAGTGGTAGTCTAGGTTCTTCTCTCCATGTTGCAAAGCTACCATGATTGGGTGAAATCCCTTGTTGTCTTTATACTAGATTTGCAAATCATCCAAGGGAAAAGGTTGTAGTTTCATAATGGTGATGATAATATTGGCTCCTCTAGGTGGCCTTGACAATAAATCAACAATATTATTAGTAGCCCCCTTCTTGCACTTGATTACAAGGTTGTACTCTTGCAAATAAGACATCCACTTAGTTTTTTGTTGCTCCAACCCTATTCTTCATTAGCCATCAATTTATGTCATTTCCTATTTTTAGGGATTTTAAATTTTTTTAGTAGTTTTATCTATAGATTAAAATTGATTAGTTGACCAGTGATTAGTCATCAATTAGTCAGCACATTACTTGAGGAGTTACATATAGGACCATACTTTATGTGTGTTGGCATGTGTTTACCTATTCTTGGCACATGTGGGGTGCATCACTTGGGGAGCTACACTTTTCTATTGTTAGACATTGTTACATGCATGATCCAGATTTTATGAGAAGAACGAAATGAATACATATTATTATAGATTCTTAACACAAAATAACAGAGATATAGTAAAACTGGTTTTCTATTCAACAATGAAATAAGCTGAAACTGTAAATGCAGCGAAAACAAGCTTGTTGGAATGGTGGCAGCTTATCTTTGAGAAGAGATGTGACAGTTGTGCTCATTCACAAGAAGATCATTACAATGAGGATCTCAAGGAATTTTACAATAAACAGGAATGCCAAAAGCCCTAGACATCCAAAAACCTAACCCTAGGAGATGAAGTGCCAAAAGTCATGTGGGCCCCGTTTGGGTAAGTTAGTACATTAACTTCCCGGGGTCGTAACTTTTGCATACGATCTTCGTTTTAGGTGTATGATAGACCGTTGGAAAGGTATAATCAAGGAGATTCATTTTGGGGGCTCAATCATGCCATAAGTTATCATTGAGAAGCTCTATCTCGAAAAATCTTCATTTAGGCCCTCAAAATGGCCCTAGAAGTGAAAACTGCTAAAAATAGTAAATTGCCAAAATTGTCAGAAAACTGTTTTGAGCCAGTTGGAAAAGGTGGGTGGCTACCGATATCCATATGAATCAATCCTCTCTCCTTAGGAATCAATTGTCTCCATTGCGTTGAGTTCCCCCATCAGATGAGGAGATTTCTGCTGAATTTGGCCTCGGGGAGCCACTTGCCTTGGTGCAGGAGCTGCCCTTCTTTAACGACTCGATAAAGCTAGATCCTTTGTTGTTGAGTTTCCTTGATATATGTGTCCACAATCTGATCGTTGGATGACTTTTGGATGTAGTCGGGGTTGATCTGTGTTGGTGTTAGTTGTTCTGCTACGTCTGAGGTGTCCAATAATGGTGGGAAATAAGGGCGAAGGAGATCCACGTTGAACACTGGGTGCAGGCCAAGGAAAGGAGGAATGTTGAGCTCAAAAGAATTATCCCCCACAGCCTTGGTGATGGTGTATGACCCATAACAGAGTGGGCAAATCTTTTGATGGGGTCCTGTAAGGCGTTCTTTCTACAAGTGCAACTAAACTTTGTCTCCCACCTGAAACTTATGTGGCACCCGATGTTGATCATGGCGTTGTTTGTACTTGTCATTGGACTTTTGTAGGATATCTTGAACTTGTTGGAGGATGTGATGGATTCGCTCAATGAACCGGGTGGCTTTGTCAGCTTCAGTTGAAACAGGATATGAGTTGGTTGAGGTGACCGCAAGGGGAAGTGCAACATCTATGGGACCCAATGGTTGGAATCCCAACCCCACACCCAATGGTTGGAATCCCAACCCCACCTGAAAGGGGTTGTGGCCGGTTGAGATATGCAGGGCTCAATTGTAGCTATGATGGACATAGGGAAGGCTCTCATCCCATGTGCAAGGGTGCTTTGAATTATACATGCGAAGGATATGCACGACCATTCGATTTACGACCTCAGTTTGGCCATCTGTCTAGGGGTGGAAGGTTGTGGATTTGGTTAGCTTGGTTTCCAGCAGTGACCAGAGGATCGACCAGAATGTGCTGAGAAATCGAATGTTCCTATCTGAGACAATGGTTTGTGGGAGTCCAAAATGTACCCAGACCCGTTCAAAGAAGATCTTGACAGTGGCCTCTTCTGTGATGCTCTTCTTGTAGGCAACCATAACCACCATCTTAGAAAAGCGGTCAACAACCACAAAACACAGTCATTTCCCCGCTTGGTGGACGGGAGGCCCGACATGTAGTCCATTGAGATGGATTCCCATGGCCTATCAGGAGTAGGAAGAGGGGTGTACAGGCCATGTTTCTTAGTGGTTGGTTTGGCAATAGCACAGGCAGTGCAGGACCTGATATACTTGTTGACCTCTTGTCGGAGTTTCGACTAGTAGAAATGTTTATGTAGCATCGCCACTGTCTTTTCGATGTCGAAGTGTCCTGCCACCCGACTGTAGTGAGCTTCCCAGATCAGCTTCACTCGCTCGCTTGATGGAACACAAATATGGCCCAGACGACACAACAACCCATCCTGAAGATAGAAATTATCGACAACTATGTTTGCACCCAACATTTGGTAGGTGGTGGCGAAGTCTGGGTCTGTCTCATAGAGTTGGGGCCATCCATAGGTCTCATGGCCGCAAGAGTCTAGCACCATGGTGAGTGTCGCGACTAGTGGTATGCTGAGGCAATCAGTGATGCGATTGGTGCTTCTTGTTTTATACTTGATGCTGAGGTAGAATTGATGCAAGTATGTGGAACATTTTTTATGGCGGTCATTCTTCAATTTTCCTTGTGTTTGCATAAACTACAGTGGTTTATGATCAGTGTGGATGACCGTCTCCTTCCCAAGAATGTAATGTCTCCACTGGCAGCAAGCTTTCACAATGGAGTACATTTATTTGTTGTAAGTAGGGTACTTACGGAAAACATCAGATAGTCTCTCACTATGATAGGCGACGGGGTGGTCGTGCTGAGTGAGAACGACACCCACAACATAGTTTGAAGCATCTGTCTCGATCTCAAAGGGATGCTGCAGGTATGGTAGTGAAAGTACTGGGGATGAGCACAAGCGCTGCTTCAAATCATCGAACGCTTGTTGTTGGGACCGACCCCACGCAAATTTTTCCTTACCACCACCCCTGGTGATTTGGCTAAGGGCCCATGCAATATGGGAGAATCCCAACACAAACCTACGGTAGAAATTGGCAAGGCCCAATAAGCTCTGAAGCTCAGTGAGTGTGGTTGGGGCTGGCCAGTCATGGATGAATTGGATCTTGGCTAGGTCCACATGTACACCATGCTGATCAATGATGTAGCCCAGGTAATGGACCCTGCCCATGCCGAAGGAGCATTTTTCCAAGTTGGCGTATATCTTGTGCTGACACAGGGTGTGCAGAACCTGCTGAATATGTTGCAAGTGTTCGACCCAAGTCTTGTTGTAAACGAGAATGTCATCCAGATACACCACCACAAAATTATTAGTGAATGGTCGTAGGATATCGTCCATCATCCTCATGAAAGTGGTCAGAGCATTTGTCAAACCAAAGGGCATGACCAACCATTCAAAAAGGCCTTCCTTTGACTTGAAGGCGGGTTCCATACATCTGTTTGTTCTATTGGGACCTGGTGGTTGCCAGACTTCAGATCAATCTTACTAAAGTATTTATCTCCCATGAGTTGATCAAGGAGGTTGTTGATTTGGGGAATCGGGTACCTATTTCTGATTGTTATTTTATTCAGAGCCCGGTAATGAATGCAGATTCGCCAGATTCCATCTTTCTTATGTACCAGTATGATCGGGCTCCCGCAAGGTGATGAGTTGGGATGGATGTGCCCCTTGTGGAGCAGTTCTTTGATTTGTCGCTTGATCTCCCCATTCTCTAACAGAGAGCGACGATAGACTGGCCCATTGGGCAGCAATGCATCGGGGGTCAGATCGATGGGGTGCTTGACCTGGCAGTGCAGAGGTACCCCGATAGGTGAGGAGAAGATATCCAAGTATTCTTCCATGACCTTATCTACTTGCTTCTGCTGTGTGGAGAGATTGGCCGCAGAGACCCTGGATGTGGCTGTGATCTTTCGCTTATTCCGAGATCGAATCACGAAGAAGACAAACTTCCCCGTCTGAGAGATGTAGAGGTCAATGAAATAGCACTAGGTGGGACTGCCTCAGGTATCCTATACAATTTCCTTTTCAAAGTAATAATAACACTACAAGGCCTAGAATCATATACAACATGACGTTTCCATAAATAAGGTTGGCCCAAAAGAACATCACAAACTTCGAGAGGAGCAAAATCACAAAATACCTCGTCTTTGAAGGGCTTGATGCCATATGACAGTCGAGACTGTTGGCTGACGCAGAGATCGCTTCCTTGGAGGATCCATCCAATGGTGTAGGGTTGTGGGTGAAGCGTTGTGGGCAGGGCCAACCGCTTGACGACCTCTATAGAGATGAGGTTCTTTTTGGCTACCGCTATCAACGATGAAGTGCAGCGGGGTGCCTTTTACCCACATTTGTGAATGGAAGAGGTGCTCTCCTTCTTCTGGCTCGCCTAGTTCACTAGGATGGAGCTTGGTGGTAGAAACGATGGAAATGGGTTCCACATTAGTGATCCGTCTTCCTCTTTCTAGTTCTGGCTCAGAGTCAGAATCCACATCTAATTCATAAGCTTTCACTTCGGCCACCAGCGACTGCTTTGAGCGACAATCAACAGTTTTATGCCAAGGGATCTTATGGAAGTCATACCACTTCCGAGTATCTTGCTTTGTGTTTCCAGTGTCCTTCTTTGCTTGCGGCTTGGACTAGTTGTCCTGATATTATCCATCTTTTCTTTGTCTTTTGTTTTGTGGGTTGGGGCCGCCCTTTCATGGATTTTGTTGTGAGGGGTTCCCAGGCCCAAATTTCTGCGTTTTTTGTTTGAGCTTCTTCTTGATTTTGATGACATATCGGTAGGCCACGCCCAAGGATGAGATGTTTAGAAATTCCATTTCGATCTGGATGTATCTATGCAGAGCACCACAATACTTGAGCACCAGATGTCACTCTGAATCTTTGATACCCAGCTTGGTGCGCAGGGTATGGAAGATATTTGTGAAATCTGGCACTGCTTGGTCTCTTTCTTGCCGCAGTGTGGTCCATTTGGTATATAAGTGGTCATAACTTCCGATAGGGTACTATTTTTCCTTAATAGCATCCCTGAGGGAATCCCAGGTGGCTGTGACTGTAAATAATTATGGTTCCTTTGTTTCCTTTTGCTCACAGAACGTTTCCCACCAATCTTTGACATGGGGGATGGCTTTGAGGAGCACAAAAGTAATCTTTTCTCTATTCGAGAAGTTATGGATAGAAAAATAACCTTCTAGTAGATTCAACCACTTGTCTACAACATCTGCGTCTATATGAACTTCAAATATATGAATATCAAAGTTTATTTGTACCTTGAAGGGGTGGCGCCTCCGCTCGAAGAAGATGTGTCGCATGTTGGTAGCCGCCGAAGGATTTGCGCGAAACTATCCATCATCTCGTTTATTTGTTGTGTGAGGGCTTCCTCAATCAAAAGATTGAAAGGATCTCCTATCCCATCAGCTTTATTTTCTCCTTCCATGAGAGGTCGCTTGGGCGTGCGAGAGATTTTGTCCTTATGATAAACAAGCTCAAAACCCAACTCTTTGTACTCTGACCTCGTTGGGGACATGCATTAAGACGACAAGGAGAAAACCGCTCTGATACCACTGATATGGATTTTATGAGAAGAATGAAATGAATACAGATTATTACAGATTCTTAACACAAAATATCAAAGATACAATAAAACTGGTTTTCTATTCAATAATGAAATAAGTTGAAACTGTAAAATGCAGCGAAAACAAGCTTGTTGGAATGGTGGCGGCCTATCTCTGAGAAGAGATGTGACGACTACGCTCATTCACAAGAAGATCATTACAATGAGTCTCTCAATACCTTTTACAATAAATAGGAATGCCCAAAAACCTAGACATCCAAAAACCTAACCCTAAGAGATGAAGCGCCAAAAGTCATGTGGGCCTCGTTTGGGTAAGTTAGTACATTAACTTCCCGGGGTTATAACTTTTGCATACGATATCCGTTTTAGGCACATGATAGGCCGTTGGAAAGGTATCTTCAAGGATTTTCATTTTTGTGCCTCAATTATTCCATAGGCTATCATTGAGAAGCTCAATCCCGAAAAGACTTCATTTAGGCCCTCAAAATGGCCCTGGAAGTCAAAACTGTTAAAAATAGTAAATTGCCAAAATTGCCAGAAAACTGTTTTGAGCCAGTTGGAAAAGGTGGGTGGCCACCTATATCTATAAGGATCAATGCATGGACCTCTCTCTTATTCTATAAAAATAAATGGAGGGTACATTAGCAAACATGTAGTCATCTTCTTATTCTACATATTTTTATCTCACTGATTTTGATTTGTAGATTTAGTATTTCTCATATCTACACTTTATCACTTGTCATTTCTTTCTTGATTGCTCTGAAATTCTAATAGGTAGTGACCACAATCTTGAGTTATACTCCTATTCTTTTAGTTTTCAAAAATATGAAGTTTTGATGTGTTTCTTAACGTTTTCAGTTTCAGTGGTAGGGTAAAATCTTTAAGTGAAAATATGCTATCATGAATTATAAAATTTAACATGGTATCAAAGTTAATTGCTAAAATTCATTTCTCTAGTGAATGAAGATTGTAACAACCCATGAGAGGGAGTTGATAATAGAGAATTTCGGAGGTGTAATAACCAACAAACTCTAGTTATCTGGAGCAATCCATGTTTTATAAAGACACAAGGACATGTGAGAGGTTGAACTATTTTTATGCATGTGAAGAGCGAAATGAAAAATGTGGTTGATTTTCACTCAATTATTTTTTTGTTTGAGCTTTGATTAAAGGCACTGTGGGAATGGAAAAGTTTAGAATGCTAGGTCTTAGAGAGTGTGACCATTTAGGAGCCTCCAATTTCACCCATCAAAAGTGCAAGTTGCAAAGGCTTATGGAGGGAATTGATTTTGGGGGTATAGTCTTGGGAAACGTTATAGTGCCCACTAATCCTCAACAATTATCTCAGTACGTGAAAATGCTTGCTAAGGAGAAGATGATTCTTTTGGACTCCATGAAGGATCACTTGATTCCTTACATTGAAGGGAAATCAACAAAGAAAATGTTTGATACATCGACAACTCTATATTAGAGTGTTAATATTTCTAGAACTATGCTCTTGAACAACAAGCTCATTCAAACTCAAATGAGTAATTTAGACACCATAGTGAGTAACTTTACAAAGATCATTGAATTGTGAATTGTCGCTTTACTATAGGTATGAAGATTGAAGATGGGGAATTAGTGTCTTAGATTATTAAATGGTTTATCTCTTGATTAGGAAACCTAACCTTTGTTCAGGGTGTGTGTGCATGGAAAACCTCCTAACTAATGAGAAACTTTGGGACATATTTGTCTAAGAAGAAGCTATGTCAGCCTGAAGAGAAGATGACTAAGACCTTGTGCTTATCAAGGTGGAAATAAAAGGGGACTTGAAAGGGTACGAAGGATGAGACATCTTCTTCAGATCATGGTGCTAAGGATTGAAGTCACACGATGTGTTACAAGTGTCACAAGAAAGAACACTTTTCTAATCAATGTCAAGGGAAGAGAAAAGGAAAAGGTGAGAAACAACAAACATAGTTTGTAGGAAAGTAGATAATTCACTAAAAGTGGATGAGTTTGCATCCAAGCTCGAAGCCACTTTCTCTATGGTTTCATGTATTTTTACCAATACCACTTTCAATGTTGGTTGGTATGTGAACAATGGAGTGTCATGGCACATATCCATTGATCAAAATCAACACCATCTCGTTCATGATGCCTTCTAGTGAAGTTTTCAATATGGATGATGTTCTTTTTATGCTAGGATGAACGAAAAATCTACATTCCATCTCAACAATTATAGATATGAATTGTATATTTTAGTTTACTAATCAATAGTGCACCATAAATATTGTAGCCAATAACTTACTCAATTTTTGGCCAAAGGAGTGTGCGAAATAGGTATTTATAGGTTCCTCATTGCTACTACAAAATATGAGGCCTTAGAGCATGATAATGGAAAGATGTGCGAGCTATGGCACAACCGTCTTGATCACTTGTGTTAAAATTTTAAACACACTAGAAAGATTCAGACATTATTAGAAATAGACTCATGTAAAACATATGCTTTTATTACAATGAAGTCATTTAATATAAATGGGGTTGATCCCCTACCCTATTTAATAATTTCAAATTCTCAATTCATTAGTCACTTACATGAACTTGAGTGTTATATTAGATTATAAACACTACTCAACAATTATACTCCAACACCCCCTCTTAACTTTACAATATAAAAAATTACAACAAAAGCATAAAACTAAAATTCTTCTTAAGTAAGTTTACTCTTCCATAGTTTTGGAATCATGCAGATACTTCATCAAGAGAATTCTTGACTTCTTTGAATTCCCAAATCCCAAACTTGAGAATGGTGCAACTATCTAAATTCCCAAGTTTCAGAACTTGTGGAAATCCCAAATAACTTGGACAACAATCCATATTGAGTTAAACCTTCTCTAATTACTTGATTAAATATGGACTCTTTAAAAGAGTTTACACGCACACTTTTAAATATTCCATATTTAATTGCAAATAAACTCATCAAAATCTAGCATATTCTTTAAAAATAATTCTTCCATTGTAAAAACCTCTCTTACCTCTTTGATTTCTATCTAGTGAGTAGAGATTGAGAGAAATTATTGAGTTGATACACTCTTTTGTATGTAGTGTTGATGATTGTAGCTACGTGAGACATTCTCCAGGACACAAACCTGAGAGAGAGCCCCTGAGAGGGGTGTGTGGTTCCTATCTAAGACAGAGCTAGAACGTAGAGATGGCCTCCTCCTTACAGAGAGTTGATAAGAACTACATGTGATTCTCCTATGTAACACAGTGAGAAAGGAGATCTACAGAGTTGGATGTTCATGTGGCTAAGCACAAGGTGAACGTGTAAAATCCCAAAGTGATGGGTGCATCGTCATGAGACAGAGATGAATATGATGTATTAGCCTCCTCTAAGCAAAGAGTTGATGAGAAAATCCAGATGAGTCTCTTGTGTAATGCAGTGGGAAAGAATATCTGTTGAGTGGATGTGCAAGTGGTCGAGCATAGGTGAGCGTGATCCTAGTGGTTGAGCACTAGTGAGAAGTGGTTCTTCTATGTAATGTAGTGAACCAGAGATATGGACATACCTATGGATGTGCCCCTAGTGGTTGAGCACTAGTGGGTGTATGAGATCCCTTGCTATATTTTTCAAGAGTTAGACTTGCATGTAACCCTAATTGTAATGTAAAGGGTACAAGTCGGCCCCAATGTAATTGATAATTAATGTAAAAGATAATTAATATTGTTAATATTAATTATATTATGAGATAGAGAGGTCGACCATGTTGTTCTAATAGACACTTATGTTGACAGGTCAAGTCAAATGTAAGTAAAGGTAAATTCCCCATTGAGGAATCATATTTTGTGTGAGCTTGGAAATTTCAGCAAGTACATCTTCTTGGGAAAAGTGCGCACATCTCTTGGGCGCTAGTATTCTAGGGTTTACAAGAACCCTCTTGTGTGCTAGGTTTTCTTGGTGGTGAAGGTATTTATCTTGAAGAATATATCAAAGGATTTGGTTGGGTTTTCTTCCCTTGTTGGGAAGGGTTTCCCAGGATACATCTTGTGTTCTTGTGCATGGTGTTTCTTCTTGTGATTTGGTTGCTGCAACATAATAGGTTATGGTTTAAGTAAAAGGATAAAAATAGAATGAAATTCATGCTTAACTTCACCTATTGAAAAATCAACATGGAATCAGAGCATAGGTGATGAAGAACCCCTTAACAAGCATTCAAAAAGATAAACTGTCCTCCTTCTGCAGTTTTGTATGGCCTCTAGGGTTTCTGCAGAAATCCGTACGACCCTCATTTGATAAGCCTTTTCACCCCTTTACAAGTGGAATTTGGAGCTAAAACTTGGACCAAGATGTACGGACCTCTTCAGCGCATCTCCAAAGACATTCAAAATAAAATTTCGAGGATTTTGAGTTTTTGGCCCTAAGGTTTCTAGGGTGCTGAGATTTTCTGCAAAATCTTGATCTTAGGATTTATGCAACTTCTTGAAGAAATGTTTTTCAACTCAACAAGCATTCTTGTGACACTATCAAAGTTGATTGTTGGCAATCATAATCCCAACAAAATCCAAGGTTACTAATCCAACCTAATCATTAGGTTTTCTAAATCCAGTTGGCGAGAGTTTGAAGAATTCGAACAAATGAAGAACAAAACTTTAGGAGAAGATAGGCTTGATGGAGCAAGCAACTTCAGCTCCTGGAAATCAAGGATTCAGGTCACCCTTGAAGAAGATGACCTTTTGGATGTGGTAGCTAAAAATTTACCAGATACAACTATCGATGAAGAGAAGAAGATAAGAAAGGAAGAAGATGTCAAAGAAAGAAAAATAATCATCTACTCAGTAAGAGATCATCTCTTAGCTCGTATTGCCAACCTGAAGACAACTTATGAAATATATGAAGCATTAAATGAAATGTTTGAAAGTGACAACACCCTTAGAGCTCTTACCTTGAAGAGCCAACTTCAAAGTACCAAGATGATGAAAGGTGACACAGTTGTTATCTTCTTTATAAAGACATCAGATATTAAAGAACAACTAGAATCCATTGGAGAAATCATGTCTGATAGAGAACTTGTCTTATCCACTATCAACAACCTTCCAAAATATTGGGAGCCTTTTCTTAAAAGTATCAGTGGAAGAGAAAGTCTACCAACCTTTGATCGTCTATGGGAAGATTGTACTAAAAAATAACTTAGACTTAGAAATAGAGGAGTGGAAGACTCCCCAGAAGAAAATCATGCTCTTTCACTTCATACAAAGAAAGGAGGAATATTCAAAAGAAACTTTCGAAAAACATTCAAAGATGAAAAGTCTTCATCAAACCCTAGTTATAATCAGAGAAGATATGTTTCAGAAATTCAGTGCTTGATCAGATGTGATAAATATGGGCACTATGCAAGAAATTGTCCAACCAGGAAAAAGGGAAGACATTATGCTTCTATCGCTGACATTGATCCAAATCCACCTCAAAAGAATGAATATACGAGAGAGGAGAAGTACTTCCTATAAACTAAACATGACTGCAAACCCAGGTAAAACATTTGATCTCTAATTTTATAGTTGATTGCATTCTAAATAAATGAAGGGCATTATCCCTAGTATGGGAGCCCTCAAAGACTTGGACCATTATCCCTGGTACGAGAATCCAAACCTTATTTGATTGATTATTATCGTGGACAAGAAGACATAAAATATCTAACAGGAAATAAAAGAATATTCTCTTCCTTCAGACTTTAGAGAGAGTTACTTGAATAAGAGGGAGTCAAAAAAAAATAAAAGGAAGAAAGAGTTAATATCCTAAAGAGTTGAGAGGAAGACAAACAATATTCCAACAAATTCAACTACTTCCTTGATATGACCAGAGATATTACAGTAGGGCATAAAAGGCATGCCGAGGGTCGACAATATTGATGATTGCATCTATGTGAGACATTCTCCATCTTACAAACTTGAGAGATGTTGATGATTATAGCTATGTGAGATATTCTCCAACTTACAAACCTAAGAGAAATCCCCTGAGAGGGGTGTGTGGTTACTATATGAGATAGAGATAGAACGTAGAGATGGCCTCCTCCTTACAGATGATTCTCCTGTGTAACACAATGATAAAGGAGATCTGCTGAGTTGTGCATGCCTGTGGCTGAGCACAAGGTGAACGTGTGAAATCCCAAAGTGTTGGGTGCATCGTCATGAGAACATAAATGAAGATGATGTATTAGCCTCCTCTGATTAGAATATTTGGTGAGAAACTTCAGATGAATCTCCTATGTAATGCAGTGGGAAATAATATCTATCGAGTGGACGTACATGTGGATGAGCGCAGGTGAACGTGATCCTAGTGGCTAAGCACTAGTGAAGAAGTGGTTCTTCTATGTAATGCAGTGAGCCAGTGATATGGACATCCCTATGGATGTTCCCCTAGTGGATGAGCACTAGTGGGTGTATAATATCCCTTTCTATATTGTTCAAGGGTCATACCTTCTTGTAACCCTAATTGTAATGTAAAGGGTACATGTCGACCCCATCTTAATGTGACTCGTAATTAATGTAAAAGATAATTAATCTGGTTAATATTAATTATATTATGAGCTAGTGAGGTCAGCCATGTTGTGCCAATAGACACTTTTGTTGATAGGTTCAATCTAGTATAAGTAAAGGTAAATTCCCCATTGAGGAATCATATCTTTTGTGTGAGTTTGGAAATTTCAGCAAGTACATCTACTTGGGAAAAGTGCGCACCTCGCTTGGGCACTAGTATTCTAGGGTTTGAGAGAACCCTTTTATGTGATAGTTTTTCTTGGTGGTGAAGGTATTTCTCTTGAATAATATAGAAAAGGATTGGTTGGGTTTTCTTCCCTTGTTGAGAAGGGTTTCCCATGATACTTC
Source organism: Picea engelmannii (assembly GCA_009831015.1). Classification (NCBI taxonomy): domain Eukaryota; kingdom Viridiplantae; phylum Streptophyta; class Pinopsida; order Pinales; family Pinaceae; genus Picea; species Picea engelmannii. The sequence continues at coordinate 75,632 of ML780280.1, forward strand.
TCGTGTACTTGTGCATGGTGTTTCTTCTTGTGATCTTCGTTGCAAAAAATTATCTATGGTTTAAGTAAAATGATAAAATGGAATGAAATTCATGTTTGAGCCTAGCTTATTGAAAAATCAACATGGTATCATAGCATAGGTCTTAAAGAATCCATTGCGCAAAAAAATTTCAGTCATCCTCTCTCTCTTCTGTAGAAACCGTACAAACCTCCTAGGGTTCCAAGAAAATATGTACGACCTACTCTTCTGTAGTTTTTCAACACTTGGCACTTGGATGTTGGGGATAAAAATGGAATAGGAGTGTACGACCTCCTTCAGTGCACCTCCAACAAGCTTCAAATCAAAATTTCGAGCATTTTGAAATTTTGGCCCTAGGGTTTCTAGGGTTTCGCTAATTTCTGCAGAAATTTCAGTATTAGGGTTTTTGCAACTCATTGAAGAAGCTCTTCATATCAGTAGTGTTCTCCTATATTTCAAAGGCTTATTATTGGCAGTCATAAGTCCAACAAAACCTAAAATTTCTAGCCTAGTCTAGTCGTTAGGTTTCCTAGTCCAGTTGACAAAGGATTGTGAAGAATCTAAAATTATGATGAACAAAAACTATGATGGAAGATAAGCTTGATGGATCAAGAAACTTCAAGTTCTTGGAAGACAAGACTTCAAAGGAAGACTTGTTGTGGGTAATACAAAAAGGTGTCACTGTGACATACTTTCTTCATGAATATGTCAGAGGACAGAGATAAGCCATGTGCCATTGGAGAAATCGTATCGGCACCCTCAGGCATGCACTTGTATATATAGTATTTGTATCATTGTCATGAGGGTGTTTGTAGGATGAATGAACCTTTTTATCAATTCTTGGATCCAGAGGGATCTCAATGCATTAAGAGGAACAACACACTAGAAGTGAAGACTCTAGGTTTGATTATTGTAATGGTCATTCCTCTAACCTATATTTCTAAAGTTTACTACATTACAAGTAGGTGTTGTAGCAGTGACAACAATCCTTAAATTGTTTTGATTCTAGAGATGTACCCATTATTCTCCTTTTGGATATATTCTTGTTTTGGTTCCTCTTGTTTCCTTGTTCCAGACATGTTAATAACAAAGGAACATGCTTATCCTTCAGAGGGAGTCACTTGACCCAGAGAGAGTCAAAATTATTTGAGAAAGAAGAAGAATAGAACCATCCTTGAGACAATCAATGCAATAATGCATGATCATAATCTTTCTATGATTCCATGGGCAGAAGCATGCAAGACACAGTATATGTTCAGAACAAGAGTCTTCACCAGAATTTGAAAAACATAACTACTGAAGAATCCTTCACTGGAGTGAAGCCTGAGATTGAACACTTCGGGATATTTGGGTGCCCAGTGTATTTTCATGTACCCAAAGAGAAGAAGTCCAAGCCAAACCCTTTAGGGAGAAAGGATACGTTTATGGGATAACAGTGAATCTTCAAAGAAATTCTAGATCGACATCCCTGGTCAGAGACAGATTGAGACAAGAAAATATGTTGTCCTTGAAGAAGAGATAGATTTTCAAAGATCCAGAGAATATCAGATGGAGATTAACAGAGAGACAATTCCTTCTCCCCCTTCAGTAGTTCAGAGGGAGACAGACACTATTCCATCTAATCCAGTTGCTCCAGTTGATATGTTCAGAGATATTGCAGTAGGGCATAAAAGGTCTTCCTAGGCTGACTCTGTAGGAGGTAGAGAAACATACAAGCCTCTCAAGGCACATCTCGAGAGAACAGAGAAAATTTTCGAGCTACTCTTCAGCCATGAGCCACATCATTGATTTTGAGCCTTCTTTTCATAGAGAAGCAACATGAGAACATGTATGGCAAGATGCAATAACATAATAATTCCAGTATATCCTAAAATAATGATGTATAATATATTTTTCAGAGACCAAAAGGAAAGTTTGTGATGAATTCCAAGTGGATATATAGGATAAAGCATGCAACTGATAGAAGTGTAGAGAAATACAAAGCGAGATCTACAACCAGAGGTTTCTCACAAACAAAGGGAGTTGTCTGTGATGAGACACATGATCCAGTAAACCCGATAAATTTCCATATATATTACCATCCATTAGTTGGAAACTATATCATATGGATGGATTCTTGATGAGTTTGGGTTTCAACAAGAGTGTTGCTTATCCAAACCTATATTATTACAGTGTTGGTGACGAGAGCCTGATTTTGATGACTTATTCAGAAATCCTTGTTGTTAGATACAAGCAAGCCTTGACTTATGAATTCGAGATGAAGAATATGACTATGATGCACCACTTATTGGGACAATAAACATGACAGAGGACCGATGAGATTTTTCCTTAAGTCAAGGAAAACATACAACAAATATATTAAAAGAAGTTCAGTATGACATAATGAAAAACCATCGTGATGGATTTGAAGAAAATGACGATGATTCAGACGATATTGATCCACAATTGATTAGATCATTGATGTATCTGGTTAACACCAGACCTAATTCATGTTATGCAGTGAATTTTCCTAGTCAGTCCATGAGTCAGCTGATACTGACTCACTGGATAACAATAAAGCATGTATTGAGATATAAATACGAGGCCCAGTTGGATATGGACTGATATATGCCTCTAGCGTGAACTTGAGTTTGCAATATATGTTGATACAGATTGAGAAGAGAGTAGAGTGGATCAAAAGAACACATATGGTTGTTTTCTTACAATAAAGTTTGTCATATGTAGAAGGAAACAAATTTTTATGGCCTTGAGTACCACAGAATCAGAGTATATAGCATTGAATGTGAGAATCCATATGGCTTCACAAACTTCTGATAGATTTACTTAACCGTGATATGGATCCTATGATGATAACCAAGAGTCGCGTGTAAATCTCTTTGAGAACCCAGTGTTTTCCGATGGATCAAAACACGATGAGAGGAAATATCCTTATATCAGAGATATGATGCAGAGGAAAATAGTACACATGTAGTACCTTCCTACACATGAGAAGATTGCAGACATCTTCACCAAATTAACTTGGTGAATTATGCCTTCCTAGTTGAGAGGGAGTGTTGATGACTCCAACCAAGACAAAGTTCAAAGTACATTCGTGTGATACCTGACATGATGAATAATGCCTCCCTAGCTAAGAGGGAGTGTTGATGATTGCAACTATGTGAGACATTCTCCAACATACAAACCTAAGAGATATTGATGATTCCAACTATGTGAGATATTCTCTAGCTTACAAACCTAAGAGAAATCCCCTGAGAGGGGTGTGTGGTTCCTATCTAAGAGAGAGCTAAAACGTAGAGATGTCCTCCTCCTTACAGAGAGTTGAGAAGAACTCAAGATGATTATTCTGTGTAATGTTGTGAGAAAGGAGATCTGCTAAGTTGGACGTGCTTATGGATGATCACAAGGTGAATGTGTGAAATCCCAATGTGTTGGGTGCATCTTCATGAGAACATAAATGAAGATGATGTATTAGCCTCCTCTGAGAAGAAGAGTTGACGAGAAACTCGAGATGACTCTCATGTGTAATGCAGTGGTAAATAAGATCTGTTGAGTGGATGTGCATGTGGATGAGCACATGTGAATGTGATCCTAGTGGATGAGCACTAATGAAGAAGTGAATCTTGTGTAATGCAGTGAGCCAATGATATGGACATCCCTATGGATGTGCCCCTAGTGGATGAGCACTAGTCGGTGTATAAGATCCCTTGCTATATTGTTCAAGATTCAGACCTTCATGTAACCCTAAATGTAATGTAAAGGGTATAGGTCAGCCCCATATTAATGTGATTGGTAATTAATGTAAAATATAATTAATATGGTTAATATTAATTTTATTATGAGCTAGTGAGGTCGGACCTGTTGTGCCAATAGACACTTCTGTTGATAGGTTTGGAAATTTCAGCAAGTACATCTACTTGGGAAAAGTGTGCACTAGTATTCTAGGGTTTAAGAGCACCCTTTTGTGTGCTAGGTTTTCTTGGTGGTGAAGGTCTTTCTGTTGAATAATATAGCAAAGGATTGGTTGGGTGTTCTTCCCTTGTTGAGAAGGGTTTCCCAGGATACTTCTTGTGTACTTGTTCATGGTGTTTCTTCTTGTGATCTTGGTTGTTGCAACAAATTGTCTATGGTTTAAGTAAAATGATAAAATGGAATGAACTTCATGCTTAAGCCTAGATTATTGAAAAATCAACAAACAAAAATCTGCTAGAAGACAAAGAAACTTACAAGTCCCTCAAAGGACACCTTGAGAAAGAAAAATACTTGTTCAAAGCTACCCTTCAGTCATGAGCCACTTAATTTATTTTGAACCTCCTTGAAGAAGAAACAAGAGAACAAGTATGGAAAGATACCATAACAGAAGAATGCCACTATATATTAAAGAGTGTTGTATAGGATAGTGTTCAGAGACCAGAAGGAAATTATGTGGTGACTTCCAAGTGTATCTATAATATCAAGCATGTAGCTGATGGAAGTGTCAAGAAATACAAAGCAAGATTTACAACCAGAGGATTCTCACAAACATAGGGAGTTGTCTATGATGTGACATTTGATCCAATAAGCCCGATACACTTCCATCTGTAATACCATCCATGAGTTGGAAGATATATCAGATGGATGGATTCTTTATGAGTTTGGGTTTCAGCAAGAGTGTTTCTCATCCAAACCTATATTATTACAGTATTGGTGACGAGAGCCTGATTTTGATGACTTATTCAAAAAAGCCTTATTGTTGTATACAAGTAATCCTTGACTTATGATGAAGGATATAAGTATGATGCACTACCTCTTATAAGTATGACAAAGAACCAATGATATTTTTCCTGAGCCAAGGAAAATATACAATGGGAATATTAAAGAAGTCCAGTATGCAAAACCACCGTGATGGATTTGAAGAAAAATGAATGATGATGATTCAGACGAGATTGATCCACAACTGATTGGATCATTGATGTATCTGGTTAACACTAGACCCGATTCATGCTATGCAGTGAATATGCTTATTCAATGCATGATCCAACCAAGATATATTCACAACATAACAGTAAAGCATGTATTGAGATACACATGAGGCACAAATAGATATGGCCTGAGATATGACTAAAAATGTGAAAAGGAGTTTGCAGGGATATGCCTATACAAATTGAGCAGAGAGTACAGTGGAATGAAAGAGAACATCCAATTATTGTCTTACTGTGAATATTTTCATGATGCAACAGGAAACAAAACTATGTGGCCTTGAGTACCACAGAAGTAGAGTATGTAGCATCAAGTGTGCGAAGCAATATGGCTTTACAAGTTTCTGTCAGATTTACTTGATCATGAGATGGATCCTATGATGATAACCAAATTTGTGTCTAAATATCTTTGAGAACCCATTGTTTCATGATATATCGAAACACGTTGAGATAAAATATAATTATATCAGAGACATGATGCAGAGGAAAATAAGTACACATGCAGTACCTTCATACACATGAGCAGATTGCAGACATATTCACCAAATTAAATTGGTGAAGTATACCTCCCTAGTTGAGAGGGAGTGTTGATAACTACAACCAATACAAAGTTCAAACCCTATGTAATGTAGTGATCCAATGATATGGACATCCCTATGTATGTGCCCCTAGTGGATGAGCACTAGTGGGTGTATAAGATTACTAGCTATATTGTTCAAGAGTCAGACCTTCCTGTAACCCTAATTGTAATGTAAATGGTACATTTCAGCCCCATATTAATGTGATCCATATGGATATTGTTGGCCACCCACCTTTTCCAACTAGCTCAAAACAGTTTTTTGGCAATTTACTATTTTTAGCATTTTTCACTTCCAGGGCCATTTTGAGGGCCTAAATGAAAGTTTTTTGGGATCGATCTTCTCAATGATAGCCCAAAAAATGATTGATGCCCAAAAATGAATCTCCTCAACGATACCTTTCCAACGGGCTATCATACGCCTAAAACAAAGATCGTATGCAAAAGTTACGACCCCGTGAAGTTAATGTACTAACTTACCCAAACGGGGCCCACATGACTTTTGGTGCTTCATCTCCTAGGGTTAGGTTTTTTGAATTCCTGTTTATTGTAAAATTCCTTCATAGCCTCATTGTAATGATCTTCTTGCGAATGAGCACAACCATCACATCTCTTCTTGGAGATAGGCCGCCACCATTCCAACAAGCTTGTTTCCACTGCATTTTACAGTTTCAACTTATTTCATTATTGAATAGAAAACCAATTTTACTATATCTCTGCTATTTTGTGTTAAGAATCTGTTAATAATCTGTATTCATTTTTTTCTTCTCATAAAATATGGATCATTGGTATTAGATTGGTCTGCTCCTTGTCACTTAATGCATGTCCCCAACGAGGTAAGAGTACAAAGAGTTGGGTCTTGAGCTTGTTTCTCTTAAGGAAAAAATATCTCTCATGCCCAAGTGACCTCTCATGGCAGGAGAAAATAAATATGACGGGACAGGAGATCCTTTCAAACTATTGATTGAGGAATCCCTCACGCAATAGAGGAACGAGATGATGGATAGTTTCGCGCAAATCCTTCGGCAGCTACCAATAGGTGACGCATCTTCTTTGAGAGGAGGCACCACCCCCTTCAAGGTACAAATAAACTTCAATATTCCTATATTTGAAGGTTAGATAGACGTAGATGTTGTAGACAAGTGGTTGAATCTACTAGAAGGGTATTTTTCTGTCCATAACTTCTCAAATAGAGAAAAGATTACTTTTGTGCTCCTCAAAGCCATCCCCCATGTCAAAGATTGGTGGGAAACGTTCTGTGAGAAAAAGGAAACAAAGGAACCCTCATTATTTACAGTCACAGCCACTTGGGATTCCTTCATGGATTCTATTAAGGAACAATACTACCCTATCAAAATTTATGACGACTTATATACCAAATGGACCACACTGCGACAAGAAAGCGACCACGCAGTGCTAGATTTCACAAATATCTTCCATACCTTGTGCACCAAGATGGGTATCAAAGATTCATAGAGACATCTAGTGGTCAAGTATCATGGTGCTCTGCATAGATACATCCAGACCGAAATGGAATTTCTAAACATCTCATCCTTGGGTGTGGCCTACGGATATGCTATCAAAATCGAGCATAAGCTCAAACAAAAGACATGGCAATTTGGGCCTAGGAACCCCTCACAAAAAAATCCAGGAAAGGGTGGCCCCAACCCACAGAAAAAAGGAAAAAGAAAAGATGGACAGTATCAGGACAGCTAGTCCAAGCCACAAGCAAAGAAGGACACTGGAAAGACAAAGAAAGATACCGGGAAGTGGTGCGACTTCCATAAGATCCCTTGGCATAACATTGTTGATTGTCGCTCAAAGCAGTTGTTGGTGGCTGAAGTGAAAGCCTCTGAATCATATGCAGATTCTGACTCTGAGCTAGAACTAGAAAGGGGAATACGGATCATTGACACGGAACCCAGTGCCACCGTTGCTACCACCAAGCTCCAACCTGGTGAACCAGACGAGCTAGAAGAAGGAGAGTGCCTCTTCCATTCGCAAATGTGGGTAAAAGGCACCCCGCTGCAATTCATCATGGATAGCAGTAGCTAGAAGAACCTCATCTATGCAGAGGTCATCAAGCGGTTGGCCCTGCCCACAATGTCTCACCCACAACCCTACACCATTGGATGGCTTCACCAAGGAAGCGATCTCCGCGTCATCCAACAGTGTCAAATATCATACGACATCAAGCCCTTCAAAGACGAGGTATTGTGTGATTTTTCTCCTCTCGAAGTATGTGATGTTCTTTTGGGCCAACCTTATTTATGGAAACATCATGTTGTATATGAGTCTAGGCCTCGTAGTGTTATTATTACTTTGAAAAGTAAATTGTATAGGATACCTGAGGGAGTCCCACCTAGTGATATTTCCTTGATCTCTACTAAGAAATGCAGGAAGGTCATCCTCTCAGACGGGGAAGTTTGTCTTCTTCGTGATTCGCTCTCAAAATAAGCGAAAGATCACAGCCACATCCAGGGTCTCTACGGTCGACCTCTCCACACAGCAGAAGCAAGTAGATAAGGCCGTGGAAGAATACTCAGATATCTTCTAGTCACCTACTAGGGTACCTCTGCACTGCCAGGTCAAGCACCCCATCGATCTGACCCCCAGTGCATCGCTTCCCAATGTGCTAGTCTATCGCTGCTCTCTATTAGAGAATGAGGATATCAAGTGACAAATCCAAGAACTGCTCCACAAGGGGCACATCTGTCCCAACTCATCACCTTGCGAGAGCCTAATCGTGCTAGTATAGAAGAAATATGGAACATGGCGACTCTGCATTGATTACCGGGCTCTGAATAAAATCACAGTCAGAAACCAGTACCCAATTCCCCAGATCGACAACCTCCTTGATCAACTCATGGGGGCTAAATACTTCAGTAAGATTAATCTGAAGTCTGGATACCACCAGGTCTTGATAGAACAGATAGATGTATGGAAGACCATCTTCAAGTCAAAGGAAGGCCTTTTTGAATGGTTGGTCATGCCCTTTGGTTTGATAAATTCTCCAACCAATTTCATGAGGATGATGGAAAATATCCTGCGACCATTCACCAATAATTTTGTAGTGGTGTATCTGGATGAAATTCTCATTTACAACAAGACTTGGTCCAAACACTTGCAGCATATTCAATAGGTTTTGCACACCCTACGGCAGCACAAGCTATACGCCAACTTGGAAAAATGCTCCTTCGGCATGGAAAGGGTACATTACCTGGGCTACATCATTGATCACCATGGTGTACATGTGGATCTAGCCAAGATCCAAGTCATCCATGACTGGCCAACCCCAACCACACTCATTGAGCTTCGGAGCTTCTTGGGCCTTACCAATTTCTACCACAGGTTTGTGTTGGGATTCTCCCATATTGCCTGGGCCCTCAGCCAAATCACCAGGGGTGGTGGTAAGGAAAAATTTGCGTGGGGTCGGTCCTAACAACAAGATTTTGATGATTTGAAGCAACGCATGTGCTCATCCCCAGTACTTTCACTACCAAACCTGCAACATCCCTTTGAGATCCAGACAGATGCTTCAAACTATGTTGTGGGTGTCGTTCTCACTCAACATGGCCACCCCGTTGCCTATCATAGTGAGACACTATCTAATGTTGTCCGTAAGTACCCTAATTACGACAAAGAAATGTACTCCATTGTGCAACCCTGCCTCCAGTGGAGACATTACATTCTTGGGAAGGAGACAATCATCCACATTGATCATAATCCACTGCAGTTTATGTAGACACAAGGAAAATTTCAGAATGATCACCATCAAAAGTGGTCCACATAATTGCAGCAATTCCACCTCAACATCAAGTATAAAACATGAAACACCAATCATGTCATTGATTTCCGTAGCAGACCACTAGTCACGTCACTCACCACGGTGCTAGACTCTTGTGGCCATGAGACCTCTGGATGGACCCAACTCTATGAGGCAGACCCAGACTTTGCCACCACCTACAAAACGTTGGGTGCAAACATAGTTGTCAATAATTTATATCTTCATGATGGGTTGTTGTGTCGTCTGGGCCATATCTGTGTTCCATCAAGCGAGCGAGCGAAGCTGATATGGGAATCCCACTACAGTCGGGTGGAAGGATACTTCGACGTCGAAAAGACAATGGCGATGCTACAAAAACATTTCTACTGGCCGAAACTCTGACATGAGGTCTGCAAGTATATCAGGTCCTGCACTACCTGTGCTATTGCCAAACCAACCACTAAGAAACATGGCCTGTACACCCCTCTTCCTACTCCTGACAGGCCATGGGAATCCATCTCAATGTACTACATGTCGAGCCTCCCATCCACCAAGCGGGGAAATGACTGTGTTTTTGTGGTTGTTGACTGCTTTTCTAAGATGGTGATTCTGTTTGCCTGCAAAAAGAGCATCACAACAGAGGCCACTGCCAAGATCTTCTTTGAATGGGTCTGGGTACATTTTGGACTCCCACAAACCATTGTCTTAGATAGGGACAATCGATTTCTCATCACATTCTAGTCGAGCCTTTGGTCACTACTGGACACCAAGATAACCAAATCCATAGCCTTCCACCCCTAGACAGATGGCCAAACCGAGGTCGTAAATCGAATGGTCGTGCATATCCTTCGCATGTATAATTCAAAGCACCCTCACACATGGGATGAGAGCCTTCCCTATGTCCAACATAGCTACAACCAAGCACTGCATAGCTCAACCGACCACATCCCCTTTCATGTGGGGTTGGGATTCCAACCATTGGGTCCCATAGATGTTGCAATTCCCCTTGCGGTCACCTCGAACAACTCATCTCCTGTTCCAACTGAAGCTGAAAAAGCCACCTGGTTCATTGAGTGGATCCATCACATCCGCCAACAGGTTCAAGATATCCTACAGAAGTCCAATGACAAGTACAAACAACGCCATGATCAACATCATGTGCCACATAAGTTTCAGGTGGGAGACAAAGTTTGGTTGCACTTGCAGAAAGAACGCCTTACAGGACCCCATCGAAAGCTTCGCCCACTCCGTTATGGGTCATACACCATCACCAAGGCCATGGGGGATAATTATTTTGAGCTCAACATTCCTCCTTTTCTTGGCCTACACCCAGTATTCAATGTGGATCTCCTTCGCCCTTATTTCCCACCATTATTGGGCACCTCAGACATAGTAGAACACATGACACCAACATAGCTCAACCCTGACTGCATCCAACAGGCATCCAACGATCAGATTGTGGACACACGGATCAAGGGAACTTGACAAAAAAGGATCCAACTTTATCGAGTCGTCAAAGCAGGGCAGCTCCTGCACCAAGGCAAGTGGCTCGCCTGGGGCCAAATTCAGCAGAAATTTCCTCATATGATGGGGGAACTCAACACAATGGAGACCATTTCTTCCTAAGGAGGGAGTATTTATCCATATGGATATTGGTGGCCACACACCTTTTCCAACTGGCTCAAAACAATTTTCTGGCAATTTTGACAATTTACTATTTTTAGCAGTTTTCACTTCTGGGGCCAATTTGAGGGCCTAAATGAAGAATTTTTGGGATCTATCTTCTAAATGATCTCCTACAACATTATTTAGGCCCCAAAATGAATCTCATCGATGATACCTTTCCAACGGGCTATCATACGCCTAAAACAGAGATCGTATGCAAAAGTTACAACCCTGGGAAGTTAATGTATTAACTTACCCAAACGGGGCCCACATGACTTTTGGTACTTCATCTCCTAAGGTTAGGTTTTTGGATGTCTAGGGTTTTTGGAATTCATGTTTATTGTAAAAGGCCATCATATCCTCATTGTAATGATCTTCTTGCGAATGAGCGCAGTCGTCACATCTCTTCTCAGAGATAAGCCGCCACCATTCCAACAAGCTTGCTTCCGCTACATTTTACAGTTTCATCTTATTTCATTATTGAATAGAATACCAGTTTTACTGTATCTCTGTTATTTTGTGTTAAGAATTTGTTAATAATTTGTATTCATTTCGTTCTTCTCATAAAATCTGGATCATAATGTGACTGGTAATTAATGTAAAAGATAATTAATCTGGTTAATATTAATTATATTATGAGCTAGTGAGGTCGGTCGTGTTGTGCAAATAGACACTTTTGTTGACATGTTTAGTCTAGTATAAGTAAAGGTAAATTCCCCATTGAGGAATCATATCGTTTGTGTGAGTTTGGAAATTTCATCAAGTACATCTACTTGGGAAAAGTGCGCACCTCGCTTGGGCGCTAGTCTTCTAGGGTTTGAGAGCACCCTTTTGTGTTCTAGGTTTTCTTGGTGGTGAAGGTATTTCTCTTGATTAATATAGAAAAGGATTGGTTGGGTTTTCTTCCCTTGTTGAGAAGGGTTTCCCAATATACTTCTTGTGATCTTGTTTGTTGCAACAAATTGTCTATGTTTTAAGTAAAATGCTAAAATGGAATGAAATTCATGCTTAAGCCTAGATTATTGAAAAATCAACATGGTATCAGAGAATAGGTCTTGAATAACCCATTGCACAAAAAACTTTCAACCATCCTCTCTCTCTTCTGTAGAAACTGTATGGCCCTCCTAGGGTTCCCATAAAATCTGTATGACCTTCTCTTCTAGAGGTTTTCAACACTTGGCACTTGGACATTAGGGATAAAAAGGGCGTACGAGTGTACGACCTCCTTCAATGCACCTACAATAATATTTAAATCAAAATTCTGATCATTTTGAAATTTTGGCCCTAGGGTTTCTAGGGTTTCGCTAATTTTTGCAGAAATTTTAGTATTAGGGTTTCTGCAACTCATTGAAGTAGCTCTTCAGATCACCAGTTTTCTCTTATCTTTCAAAGGATTATTTTTAGCAATCATAAGTCCAACAAAACCTAAAAGTACTA
>ML780280.1:100031-117850 GCA_009831015.1 Picea engelmannii
GAAGACTTATTGTGGGTGATACAAAAAGGTCTCACTGTGACATACCTCCTTCATGAAGATGTCAGAGGATAGAGATAAGCCATGTGCCATTGGAGAAATCATATCAGCACCCTTGGGTATGCACTTGTATATATATTATTTGTATCATTGTCATGAGGGTGTTTGCAGGACGAAGGAACCTTTTGTTGAAGTCTTGGATCCATAGGGATCCTAGTGCATTTAGAGGAACAACACATTGGAAGTAAAGAATCTAGGTTTGATTATTGTAAATTTCATTCCTCTAACCTATATTTCTAAAGTTTGCTACATTACAAGTAGGTGTTGTAGTTGTGACAACAATCCTTAAATTGTTTTGATTCTAGAGATGTACCCATTATTCTCCTTTAGGAGGTATTCTTGTTTTGGTTCCTCTTGTTTCCTTGTTCCAGAAAGTTTAAGAACAAAGGGAGATGCTTATCCTTCAGAGGGAGTCACTTGACTCAGAGAGAGTCAAAACTATTTGAGAAAGAAGAAGAATAGAACCATCCTTGAGACAATCAATGCAATAATGCATGATCAGAATCTTTCTATGATTCCATGGGCAGAAACATGCATGACATAGTATATGTTCATAACAAGAGTCTTCACCAGACTTTGAAAAACATAACTACCGAAGAAGCCTTCACCGAAGTGAAGCCTGAGATTGAACACTTCAGGATATTTGGGTGCCCAGTGTATTTTCATGTACCCAAAGAGAATAAGTCCAAGCCAGAACCTTCAGGGAGAAAGGATATGTTTATGGGATAACAGTGAATCTTCAAAGAAATTCCATATCGACATCCCTGGTGAGAGACATATTGAGACAAGAAAATATGTTGTCCTTGAAGAAGAGATATATTTTCAAATATCCAGAGAATCTCAAATGGATATTAACAGTGAGACAATTCCTTATCCCCCTTCAGTAGTTCAGAGGGTGACAGACACTATTCCAGCTAATCTAGTTGCTCCAATTGATATGTTCAGAGATATTGCAGTAGGGCATAAAAGGTCTTCCTAGGCTCACTCTGCAAGAGGTAGAGAAACATAAAAGCCTCTCAAGGCACATCCCAATAGAAAAAAAAGATTTTTTGAGCTAATCTTCAGCCATGAGCCACATCATTGATTCTGAGCCTTCTTTTCATAGAGAAGCAACAAGACAACAGGTATGGAAAGATGCCATAACAGAAAAATACAAATATATATTAAAAGAATGATGTGTAATATATTGTTCAGAGACAAAAAGGAAAGTCTGTAATGACTTCCAAGTGGATCTATAAGATCAAGCATGCAGATGATACAAGTGTCGAGAAATAAAAAGTGAGATCTACAACCAAAGGTTTCTCACAAACAAAGAGAGTTTTCTATGATGAGACACTTGATCCAATAAACCCAATACACTTCCATCCGTATTACCATTCATGATTTGGAAACTATATCATATGGATGGATTCTTGATGAGTTTGGGTTTCAACAAGAGTGTTGCTTATCCAAACCTATATTATTACAGTGTTGGTGACGATAGCTTGATTTTGATGAATTATTCAGAAAGCCTTGCTGTTAGATACAAGAAAGCCTTGACTTCTGATTTCGAGATGAAGGATATGATTATGATGCACCACTTCTTGGGACAAGAAGTATGATAGAGGACCGATGAGATTTTTCCTAAGTCAAGGAAAACATACAACATAAATATTAAAATAAGTTCAGTATGAAAACATGCAAAACTACCATGATGTATTTGAAGAAAATGATGATGATTCAAACAAGATTGATCCACAGTTGATTGGAAAATTGATGTATCTGGTTAACACCAGACCTAATTCATGTTATGTAGTGAATGTGCCTAGTCAATCCATGAGTCAGTCGATATTGACTCACTGGATAACATTAAAGCATGTATTGAGATATATATAGTTGGTAGAGTTGGATATGGATATGGGCCGAGATATGCCTCCAGTGTGAACTTGAGTTTGCAGGATATGTCGATACAGGTTGAGCAGAGAGTAGAGTGGACTGGAAGAGCACATTCAGTTGTTTTCTTACCGTAAAGTTTGCCATGATTTTCTGATGCAGTAGGAAAGAAAACTTTATGGGCTTGAGTACCAAATAAGCAGAGTATATAACATCGAATCTGAGAAGCCATATGGCTTCACAAACTTCTAATGGATTTACTTAACCATGAAATGGATCCTATGATGATAACTAATAATCGTGTGTAAAGATCTTTGAGAACCCGGTGTTTTATGATGGATCGAAACATGATGAGATGAAATATCCTTATATCATAGATATGATGCAGAGGAAAATAGTACACATGCAATACCTTCCTACACATTATCATATTGTAGACATATTCACCAAATTAACTTGGTGAAGAATTCCTTCCTAGTTGAGAGGGAGTGTTGATGACTCCAGCCAAGACAAATTTCAAAGTACATATGTGTGAGACTTGGCATGATGAAGAATGCCTCCCTAAAAAAGAGGGAGTGTTGATGATTGCAGCTATGTGAGACATTCTCTAGCTTACAAACCTGAGAGATGTTGATGATTGAAGCTATGTGAGATATTCTCCAGCTTACAAACCTGAGAGAAATCCCATGAGAGGGGTGTGTGGTTCCTATCTGAGATAGAGCTGGAACGTAGAGATGGCCTCCTCCTTACATAGAGTTGAGAATAAATCCATATGATTCTCTTGTGTAACACAATGAGAAAGAATATTTGTTGAGTTGGATGTGCCTATGGATGAGCACAAGGTGAACGTGTGAAATCCCAAAGTGTTGGGTGCATTGTCATGAGAACATAAATGAAGATGATGTATTAGCCTCCTCTGAGTAGAAGAGTTGATGAGAAACTCAATATGAATCTCCTGTGTAATGCAGTGGGAAAGAAGATCTGTTGAGTGGACGTGCCTGTGGACGAGCATAGGTGAACGTGATCCTAGTGGCTGAGAACTAGTGAAGAAGTGGTTCTTCTGTCTAATGCATTGAGCCAGTGATATGGACATCCCTATGGATGTGCCCCTAGTGGATGAGCACTAGTGGGTGTATAATATTCCTTTCTATATTTTTCAAGAGTCAGAACTTCTATAGCCAGAGGATTCTCACAAATAGAGGGAGTTTTCTATGATGTGACATTTGATTTAGTAAGCCCGATACACTTCCATCTGTAATACCATCCATGAGTTGGAAGCTATATCAAATGCATGGATTCTTGATGAGTTTGGGTTTCAACAAGAGTGTTGATGATCCAAACCTATATTATTACAGTATTGGTGATGAGAGCCTGATTTTGATGACTTATTCAGAAAGCCTTATTGTTGGATATGAGTAAGCCTTGAATTTTGATGAAGGATCTAAGTATGATGCACTACCTCTTGAAAGTATGACATAGAACCAATGATATTTTTCCTGAGACAAGGAAAATATACAGTGGGAATATTAAAGAAGTCAAGTATGACAGAATGCAAAACCACCATGATGGATTTGAATAAAAATGAATGATGATGACTCAGACAAGATTGATCCATAGCTGATTGGATAATTGATGTATCTGGTTAACACCAGACCTTATTCATGTTATGCATTGAATATGCTTAGTCAATTCATGAGCCAACAAGGATAGATTCACAGCATAACAATAAATCATGTATTGAGATACACATGAGGCACAGTTAGATATGGCGTGAAATATGCCTCCAATTGTGAAAATGATTTTGCAGGGATATGCCTATAGAGATTGAGCAGAGAGTATAGTGGACCGAAAGACAACATCCATTTATTGTCTTACTATGAATATTTCCATGATTTCCTGATGTAGCAGGAAACAAAACTCCATGGCCTTGAGTACCACAGAAGTAGAGTATGTAGCATTGAGTGTGTGAAGAAATATGACTTCACAAGATTTTGACATATTTACTTGATCATGAGATGCATCCTATGATGATAACTAGAGTTGTGTGTAAATATCTTTGAGAACCCAGTGTTTCATGATATATCGAAACACGTTGAGATAAAATATCATTATATCAGAGACATGATGTAGAGGAAAATAAGTACACATGTAGTACCTTCCTACACATGAGCATATTGCATACATATTCACCAAATTAAATTGGTGAAGGATACCTTCCCATTTGAGAGGGACTGTTGATAACTACAGCCAAGACAAAGTTCAAACTATGTGTAATGAAATGAGCCAGTGATATGGACATCCCTATGGATGTTCCCCTAGTGGATGAGCACTAGTGGGTGTATAAGATCCCTTTCTATATTGTTCAAGAGTCGGACCTTCCTGTAACCCTAATTGTAATGTAAAGGGTACAACTCAGCCCCATCTGAATGTGACTGGTAATTAATGTAAAAGATAATTAATCCGGTTAATATTAATTATATTATGAGGTAGTGAGATCGGACCTGTTGTGCCAATAAACACTTTTGTTGACAGGTTCAGTCTAGTATAAGTAAAGGTAAATTCCCCATTGAGGAATCATATCTTTTGTGTGAGTTTGGAAATTTCAGCAAGTACATCTACTTGGGAAAAGTGTGCACCTCGCTTGGGCGCTAGTCTTCTAGGGTTTGAGAGAACCCTTTTTTGTTCTAGGTTTTCTTGGTGGTGAAGGTCTTTCTCTTGAATAATATAGAAAAGGATTGGTTGGGTTTTCTTCCCTTGTTGAGAAGGGTTTCCCAGGATACTTCTTGCGCATGGTGTTTCTTCTTGTGATCTTAGTTGCTGCAAAAAATTGTCTATGGTTTAAGTAAAATGATAAAATGGAATGAACTTTATGCTTAATCCTAGATTATTGAAAAATCAACATGGTATCAGAGCATAGGTATTGAAGAACCCATTGCACAAAAAACTTTCATCCATCCTCTCTCTCTTCTGCAGAAACTGTACGACCCTCCTAGGGTTCCCAAAAGCTCTATACAACCTTCTCTTCTAGAGGTTTTAAATACTTGGAACTTGTACTTTGGGGATAAAAAGGGCATAGGAGTGTACGACCTCTTTCAGTGCACCTCCATAAAGCTTCAAATAAAAATTATGAGCATTTTGAAATTTTGTCCCTAGGGTTTCTAGGGTTTCGCTAATTTCTGCAGAAATTTCAGTATTAGGGTTTCATCAACTCATTGAAGGACCTCTTCAGCTCACCAGTGTTCTCCTATATTTCAAAGGCTTATTTTTGGTAGTCATAAGTCCAAAAAAACCTAAAATTTCTAGCCTAGTCTAGTCGTTAGGTTTCCTAGCCCAGTTGACAAAGGGTTGTGAAGAATCTAAAATTACGATGAACAAAAACTATGATGGGAGATAAGCTTTATGGATCAAGCAACTTCAAGTTCCTGGAAGACAATAATTCAATGAAATACTCATTGTGGGTGATACAAAAAGGTGTCACTGTGACATACCTCCTTCATGAAGATGTCAAAGGACAGAGATAAGCCATGTGCCATTGGAGAAATCATATCAACACCCACAACTATGCACTTGTATATGTATTATTTGTATCATTGTCATGAGGGTGTTTGCAGGATGAAGGAACCTTTTGTTGAAGTCTTAGATCCAGAGGAATATCAATGAATTCATAGGAACAACACACTAGAAGTGAGGACTCCAGGTTTGATTATTTTAATTGTCATTCCTCTAACCTATATTTCTAAAGTTTTCTACATTAATAGTAGGTGTTGTAGTTGTGCCAACAATCCTTAAATTGTTTTGATTCTAGAGATGTACCCATTATTCTCCTTTAGGATATATTCTTGTTTTGGTTCCTCTGATTTCCTTGTTCAAGACAGGTTAAGAACAAAGGAAGATGCTTATCCTTCAGAGGGAGTCACTTGACTCATAGAGAGTCAAAACTATTTGAAAAAGAAGAAGAATAGAACCATCCTTGATACAATCAATGTAATAATGCATGATCATAATCTTTCTATGATACGGTATAGGTTCAGAACAATATTCTTCACTAGAATTTGAAAAACATAACTACCGAAGAATCCTTCACCGGAGGGAAGCCTGATATTGAACAATTCAGGATATTTGGGTGCCCAGTGAATTTGCATGTACCCAAAGAGAAGAATTCCAAGCCAAACCCTTCAGGGAGAAAGGATATGTTTATGGGATAAAAATGAATCTTCAAAGAAATTCCATATTGACATCCCTGGTCAAAGACACACTGAGACAAGAAAATATCTTGTCCTTGAAGAAGAGATAGATTTTCAAAGATCCAGAGAATCTCAGATGGATATTGACAGGGAGACAATTCCTTCTCCCCCTTCAGTAGTTCATAGGGAGACAGACATTATTCCAGCTAATCCAGTTGCTCCAGTTGATATGTTCAGAGATATTGCAGTAGGGCATAAAAGGTCTTCCTAGGCTCACTCTACAGGAGGCAGAGAAACATACAAGCCTCTCAAGGCACATCCTGAGAGAACAAAGAGATTTTTCGAGCTACTCTTCAACCATAAGCCACATCATTGATTTTGAGCCTTCTTGTCATACATAATCAACAGGAGAACATGTATGGAAATATTCCATAACAGAAGAATACCAGTATATCTTAAAAGAATGATGTATAAGATATTCAGAGACCAAAAGGAAAGTTTGCCATGACTTCCAAGTGGATCTATAAGATCAAGCATGCAGTTGATAGAAGTTTTGAGATATACAGAGTGAGATCTACAACCAGAGGTTTATCACAAACAGAGGGAGTTGTCTATGATGAGACACTTGATCGATTGATCATGATACACTTCCATTTGTATTACCATCCATGAGTTGAAAATTATATCATATGGATGGATTCTTGAGGAGTTTGGGTTTCAGAAAGAGTGTTGTTGATCCAAACCTATATTATTACAGTGTTGGTGATGATAGCCTGAGTTTGATGACTTATTTAGAAATCCTTGTTGTTATATACAAGCAAGATATGATTCCACAATGGGGAATCATGCCTTACTTATATTAGATTTGACCAATCAACAAAGGCGTCTATTGGCTCAACAGGCCCGACCTCTCTAAGTCACTTTATAATTTATTATTATTATTATTATTAACAATATTAATTATGTTTTACATTTATTATTAATCACATTAAGGTGGGGTCGACTTGTACCATTTATATAAAAATTAGGGTTACAGGCAAGTCTGACTCTTGAAAAACATATAACAAAGGATCTGCTACACCCACTAGGGGCACATCCATAGGGATGTCATAGATCTGGCTCACTGCATTACACATAAGAACCATATCTACACACGTTCACCTGTGCTCATCCACATGCACGTCCACTCTACAGATCTCCATTCCCACTGCCTCACACAGGAGAATCATATGGAGTTTTCTCATCAACTCTATTGCTCAGACGAGGCTAAGACATCATCTTCATTTTTTTTCACGTGACGATGTGCCCAACACTTTTGGGATTTCACATGTTCACCTTGTGCTCAGTCACAGGCACATCCAACTCATTAGATCATTTTTCCTACTGGATAATCATCTATATTTCTTCTCACTTTCTTCATGGAGGAGTTCATATCTACGTTCCTAGATTTGTCTCAGGGAGGAACCATGAACCCTTCTTAGGGGCTTTCTCTCAGGTTTTTAAGTTGAGAGAAATACTTCACATAGCTGCAATGATCCACACCTCACGGGTTTGTAAGATGTAGAATGTCTCACATAGTTGCATTCATTAACACTCCCTCTTAGCTAGGGAGGCATTCTTTATCATTCCAAGTCTCGCACGGATGTATTTTTATTTTTTTGTCTTGGTTGGAGTTATCGTCACTCCCTCTTAACTAGGGAGCCATTCTTCACGAAGTTAATTTGGTGAAGATATCTGCAATCTGCTCTTGTGTAGAAAGGTATTGCATGTGTATGATTTTCCTTTGCATCATATCTCTGGAATAAGGATATTTCATCTCATCATATTTTGATCCATCAGGAACCACTGGATTCTCACGAATCATAGGATCCATCTCATGGTCAAGTAAATATGTTAGAAGATTTGTGAAGCCACATTTCTTCGTACACTTTAAGCTTATATACTCTGCCTCTATATCAGGAACCATGGTAGCATATCAACTATGCTCTGTATATATCTCAATACATTTTTTGTTTAAATGGCTAGGCACATTCATTGCATGGTATGAATCAAGTCTAGTGTTGACCAGATACATCAATGATCCAATCAGTTGTGGGTCAGTCTCATCTGATTCATCATAATTTTTCTTCTTTAAATATATCATGGTGGATTTGCTTTCTATTATACTGCACTTCTTTAATATTTTTACTTTGTATTTTCCTTGATTTGGGAAAATCTCATCGGTCCTCTGTCATACTTCTTGTCCCAAAAAGTAGTGCATCATACTCAGATTCTTCATCAGAAGTCAAGAATTACTTATAACAACACTTTCTAAAAAAATCATTAGTATCAGGCTCTTGTCACCAACACTGTAACGATATAGGTTTGGATCAGTAATACTGTTACTGAAATCCAATATCAACAAGAATATATCTATCTGATATAGTTTCCAACTCATGTATGGAAGTGTATCTGGTTCACTAGATCAAGTGTCTCATCACGGATAACTCCCTCTATTTGTGAGAAACCTCTGGCTATAGATATCATTTTGTATTTCTTGACACTTTCATCAGTTGCATGCTTTACCACAGACTTCCCTTTCTGGTCCCTGAATAATATATTATGCATCATTCTTTTAAGATATACTGGTATTCTTCTGTTATGTAATTTTTCCATACTATTTTTCTTGTTGTTTCTCTAAGAGAAGGAGTCTTAACATCAATGAAGTGGCTCGTGACTGAAGGATATCTCGAAAAAATCTTTTGTTTTCTCGGAATGTGCCTTGAGAGGCTTGTATGATTCTCTTCCTCTTGCAGAGTGAGTCTAGGTAGGCATTTTATGCCCTACTGCAATATCTATGAACATATCAACTGTAGAAACTAGATAACCTAGAGTAATGTATATCTCCTTCTAAATTTTTGAAGGTATTGTCTCATTGTCAATCTCCATCTGAGATTCTATGGGTTTTTGAAAAAATTATCTCTTCTTCGAGGACAACGTCTCTACTTGTCTCAATATGTATCTGACTAGGGATGTATTTGAAGATTCACTCTATCATTTCTTCCTAAAGGATATAGCTTGGACTTCTTCTCTTTGGGTACATGAAAATACATTGGTCACCCAAATAAACTGAACTGTTCAATTTCAGGCTTCATTCCAGTGAAGACTTCTTCGGGAGTTATGTTTTTCAAAGTCTGGTGAAGACTCTTGTTCTGCACATATATTGTGTCATGCATGCTTCTTCCCATGGAATCCTAGAAGGATTTTGATCATGCTTTGTAGCATTGGTTGTCTCAATGATAGTTCTATTCTTCTTCTTTATCAAATGGTTTTGGCTCCTTCTGAGTCAAGTGACTCCCTCTAAAGGATAAGCATCTTATTTTATTTTTTTACTTACTTGGAACAAGAAAACAGACAGAACCAACACAAGAATATCTCCTAAAGGAGAATAATGAGTACATATCTAGAATCAAAACAATTTAAGGAAAATTGTCACAACTACAACACCTATTTGTAATGTAGAATTTTTTTAGAAATATAGGTTAGAGGAATGMCAATTACAACAATCAAACCTAGAGTCTTTACTTTGAGTGTGTTGTTTTTCTGAATGCACTAAGATCCCTTTGGATCCATGACTTCAGCAAAGGTTCCTTCCTCCTTTTGTCATCTTTCTTCCATTCATTGATAGTTTTATTTGGTAAAAACTTTAACCACAATAATTGTTCTTGTCTGTCAAGAACTTTGAAGTTTGATTGATTCATCAAGCTTGTCTTCCATCATAGTTTTTTTTTTTTGTTCATCATAATTTTAGATTCTTCACAACCCTTTGTCAACTAGGATAGAAAACCTAACAACTAGGTTAGGATAGAACTTTTAGTTTTTATTGGACTTATGAATACCAACAATAATCCTTTGAAAGATAGGATAACATTGGTGAGCTGAAGATCTCCTTCAATGAGTTTGCAGAAACCCTAATTCTAAAATTTATGCAGAAATTAGCGAAACCCTAGAAACCCTAGGGACAAAGATTCAAAATGATCGGAATGTCACTCTGATATTCTTTGGAGATGAAATATAATAGGTCGTACTCTTCTATTCCAAAAGTATCCCCAATGTCTAATTATTAAGGGATGAATTACCACTGAGAAGGGGGCCATACGGATTTTCTGGAAACCCTAGGAGGGTCGTACGGTTCTGCATAAGAGGAGAGATGGATGATAAAAGTTTGTAGCTTGTGCAATGGGTTCTTCAAGACCTATGCTCTGATATCATGTTGATTTTTCATTAGCTAGGTTAAGCATGAAGTTCATTTCATTTTATCATTTCACTTAACCATAAATGATAATGTTGCGGCAACCAAGATCACAAGAAGAAACACCATGCACAAGAACAAAAGAAGTATCCTGGGAAACCCTTCTCAACAAGGGAAGAAAACCAAGCCAAATCCTTTGCTATATTATTTAAGAGAAATACCTCCACCAAGATAAACCTTAGCACATAAGAGGGTGCTTCAAACCCTACAAGACTAGCACCCAAGAGAGGTGTGCACCTTTTCCAAGTAGATGTGTTTGTTGAAATTCCCAAACTCACAAGGAAAATATGATTCCACAATGGGGAATCATGACTTACCTATATTAGACTTGACCAATCAACAAAGGCGTATATTGGCTCAACATGGCCGACTTCTCTAAGTCACTTTATAATTTATTATTATTATTATTATTATTATTATTAACAATATTCATTATCTTTTACATTTATTATTAATCACATTAAGGTGGGGACGACATGTACCCTTTATATAACAATTAGGGTTACATGCATGTCTGAATATTGAACAACATATAGAAAATGATACGATACACCCACTAGGGGAACATCCATAGGGATGTCATAGCTCTGGCTCACTACGTTACACAGAAGAACCATATCTACACAAGTTCGCCTATGCTCATCCACAGGCACGTCCACTCTACAGATATCAATTCCCACAACCTCACACAAGAGAATCATTTGGAGTTTTCTCATCAAATCTTCTTATCAGAGGAGGCTAACACATCATCTTCATTTATGTTCACATGACGATGCGCCCAACACTTTTGGGATTTCATACGTTCACCTTTTTCTCAGCCACAGGCACCTCCAACTCATCATATCGCTTTTCCTACTAGATAATCATCTGAAGTTCTTCTCACTCTCTTCATGGAAGAGGTCATATCTACCTTCCTAGCTCTGTCTCAGGTAGGAACCACGAACCCTTCTTAGGGTCTTTCTCTCAATTTTGTAAGTTGAGAGAAAGGATTCACATAGCTTCAATGATCCACACCTCACAGGTTTGTAAGCTGGATAATGTCTCACATAGTTGCAGTCAATAACAATATATTCTCCATATTACAAACCTGAGAGAAATCCCCTGAGAGGGGTGTGTGGTTCCTATCTGAGACAGAGTTGGAATGTAGAGATGGCCTCCTCCTTACAGAGAGTTGAGAATAACTCCATATGATTCTCCTGTGTAACGTAGTGAGAAATGAGATCTATTGAGTTGGATGTGTCTATGGCTGAGAACAAGGTGAACGTGTGAAATCCCAAAGTGTTGGGTGCATAGTCATGAGAACATAAATGAAGATGATGTATTAGCCTCCTATGAGTAGAAGATTTGATGAGAAACTCTATATGACTCTTGTGTAATGAAGTGGGAAAGAAGATCAGTTGAGTGGACGTGTCTGTGGATGAGCACAGGTGAATGTGATCCTAGTGGTTGAGCACTAGTGAAGAAGTGGTTCTTTTGTGTAATGCAGTGAGCAAGTGATATGGAGATCCCTATGGATGTGCCCCTAGTGGATGATCACTAGTGGGTGTATAATATCCCTTGTTATATTGTTCAAGAGTCAGAACTTCCTGTAAACCTAATTGTAATGTAAAGGGTATAGGTCGGCCCCATCTTAATGTGACTGGTAATTAATGCAAAAGATAATTAATCTGGTTAATATTAATTATATTATGAGCTAGTGAGGTCAGCCTTGTTGTGCCAATAGACACTTATGTTGACAGGTTCATTCTAGTATAAGTAAAGGTAAATTTCCCATTGAGGAATCATATATTTTGTGTGAGTTTGGAAATTTCAGCAAGTACATCTACTTGGGAAAAGTGCACACCTCTCTTGGGCGCTAGTCTTCTCTGATTTGAGAGCACCCTTTTGTGTGCTAGGTTTTATTGGTGGTGAAGGTATTTCTCTTGAATAATATAGCAAAAGATTGGTTTCTTTTTCTTCCTTTGTTGAGAAGGGTTTCCCATGATACTTCTTGTACTCGTGCATGGTGTTTCTTCTTGTGATCTTGGTTGCTGCAACAAATTGTCTATGGTTTAAGTCTAATACTAAAATGGAATGAACATTATGCTTAAGCCTACATTATTGAAAAATCAACAGACAAAACTCTGCTAGAAGACAAAGAAACTTACAAGTCCCTCAAAGGACACCTTGAGAAAGAAAAAGAGTTTTTCAAAGCTACCCTTCAGTCATGAGCCACTTCATTTATTATGAACCTCCTTGAAGAAGCAACAACAGAACAAGTATGGAAAGATACCATAACAGAAGAATGCCACTATATCTTAAATAATGATGTATAAGATATTGTTCAGAGACCAGAAGGGAAGTGTGTGGTGACTTCCAAGTGTATCTATAAGATCAATAATGCAGTTGATGGAAGTGTCGAGAAATACAAAGAAACATCTATAGCTAGAGGATTCTCAGAAATAGAGGGAGTTGTATATGATGTGACATTTGATCCAGTAAGCCTGATACACTTCCATCCATAATACCATCCATGAGTTGGAGGCTATATCAGATGGATGGATTCTTGATGATTTTGGGTTTCAGCAAGAGTGTTGTTGATTCAAACCTATATTATTACAGTATTGGTGACGAGAGCCTGATTTTGATGACTTATTCAAAAAGACTTATTATTGGATACAAGTAAGCCTTGAATTCTGATGAAGGATCTAAGTATGATGCACTACCTCTTGGAAGTATGACAGAGAACCAATGAGATTTTTCCTGAGCCAAGGAAAATATACAATGGGAATATTAAAGAAGTCCAATATGACAGAATGCAAAACCACCGTGATGGATTTGAATAAAAATGAATGATGATGACTCGGGCGAGATTGATCCACAACTGATTGGACCATTGATGTATCTAGTTAACACCAGACCTGATTCATGCTATGCAGTGAATATGATTAGTCAATGCATGAGCCAACCAAGACAGATTCACAGCATAATAGTAAATCATGTATTGAGATACACACAAGGCACAGTTAGATATGGCTTGAGATATGCCTCCAATTGTGAAAACGAGTTTGCAGGGATATTCCTATACAGATTGAGTAGAGAGTACAGTGGACCAAAAGAGAACATCTAGTTATTTCTTACCATGAAGATTGCCATGATTTCTTGATGCAGCATGAAACAAAACTCTGTGGCCTTGAGTACCAAAGAAGTAGAGTATGTCGCATCGAGTGTGCGAAGCAATATGGCTTCACAAGCCTCTGATAGATTTACTTGATCATGAGATGGATCCTATGATGATAACCAAATATGTGTGTAAATATATTTGAGAACCCAGTGTTTCATGGTATATCGAAACACGTTGAGATAAAATATCATTATATCAGAGACATGATGCAGAGGAAAATAAGTACACATGCAGTACCTTCCTACACATGAGCAAATTGCAGACATATTCACCAGATTAACTTGGTGAAGGATACCTCCCTAGTTGAGAGGGAGTTTTGATAACTACAACCAAGACAAACTTCAAAGTACATCCTTGTGAGACTTGGCATGATGAATAATGCCTCCCTAGTTGAGAGGGATTGTTCATGATTGCAGCTACATGATACATTCTTCAGGACACAAACCCAAGAGAGAGCCCTTGAGAAGGTTGTGTAGTTCCTATATGAGACAGAGTTGGAACATAGAGATGGCCTCCTCCTTACATATATTTGAGAATAAATCCAGATGATTCTCCTATGTAACACGGTGAGAAATGAGGTCTACAGAGTTGGACGTGCATGTGGCTAAGCACAAGGTGAACGTGTGAAATCCCAAAGTGTTGGGTGCATCGTCATGAGAAAGAGATGAATATGATGTATTAGCCTCATATGAGTAGAGATTTGATGAGAAAATATAGATAACTCTCATGTGTAATGGATTGGGAAAGAAGATCTATTGAGTGGATGTGCCTGTGGACGAGCACATGTGAACATGATCCTAGTGGCTGAGCACTAGTGAGAAGTGGTTCTTCTGTGTAATGCAGTGAGATAGAGATATGGAAATCCATATGGATGTGTCCCTAGTGGTTGAGAAGTAGTGGGTGTATGATATCCCTTGCTATATTGTTCAAGAGTTAGACATGCATGTAACCCTAATTGTAATGTTAAAGGTACAGGTCAGCCCCACCTTAATGTAATTGATAATTAATGTAAAAGATAATTAATCTGGTTAATATTAATTATATTATGAGATAGAGAGGTTATCCATGTTGTTCCAATAGACACTTATGTTGACAGGTCAAGTCTAATATAAGTAAAGGTAAATTCCCCATTGAGGAATCATATCTTTTGTGTGAGTTTGGAAATTTTAGCAAGTACATCTTCTTGGGAAAAATGTGCACCTCTTTTGGGTTCTAGTATTCTAGGGTTTTCAAGAACCCTCTCATGTGCTAGGTTTTATTGGTGGTGAAGGTATTTCTCTTGAAGAATATATCAAAGGATTTGGTTGGGTTTTCTTCCCTTGATGAGAAGGGTTTCCTAGGATACTTATTGTGTTCTTGTGCATGGTGTTTCTTCTTGTGATCTTGGTTGCTGCAACATAATAGGTTATGGTTTAAGTAAAAGGATAAAAATGGAATGAACTTCATGCTTAACCTCACCTATTGAAAAATCAACATGTAGGTCTATGTCTTTCTTATCATTGAAAGGTAATCAATGCTATGTTTTTTTCATTGGTGATTCCTCTTGGAAACCCTAGATTTATTTTATAATAACTAAGGATGAAGTATTAATAAATTCAATGAGTGAAATCCTTGGTTCAAAATAAAACATGGAAGAGGATCAAGGTGCTTCATTTTGATAGTGAAGGAGAGCACATCTCCAAGGATTTTGAAGCAAGGATTAAGAGGGAGTTTACAATACCATACATCCCATAGTAGAATGGGCTTGTTGAATTTAAGAGCATATCCATCATCGAGACAATAAAGGCCATGATTCATGACATGGAATTAACCATGTGTATTTGGGAAAAAGCATCTTATAGTGTTGTCTACAACTTGAATTGATGTTCAAATAATATTTTGAATGAAAAAACATCAAAAGAAGATTCCATAGTGAGAGGCCACATGTATCTCATTTTTTAGTATTTTGTTTTCCACTTTATATTCATATTTTTTATGATAAACAAATTGAGTTTGAGTTCTTGAGTATCAAGGGGATATTTGTTGGATATAGTGAGACTTCAAAAGGGTATCAGATCTACATTCTATTCCAACAAAAGATAGTCGTCAAAAGGGATGTGAATTTTGATGAGGATGGTTGGTCTTCAAGGTCACATGAACCTTATACAATGATTGAAGAAGGTGAAAATCTTGATGTTCCAAATCACATATAAAATTAAATAAAAACACACTCAAATATGCAAGAATCCATCCAAAGAAAACATGCCTCGCTACCTTTTAGTCTAGCTAGAAAGCCAATATGGCTTTCCCATATATTGTAGGATGCATAGGAACAAGTTGGAGCACCTAGATCAATATTTTGGGTGAGTTGTCCACCTAAGAAGTTTCCTACTTATTTTGCATTAATGACTTAGATTTTTTTGACATGGCCTTTGAGATTTAAGGAGGTTTTTAAAAAGAAGGTATGGCGTGATGCCTTGACATAGTACAAATCCATCCTCAAGAATGATGCCTGGGAGATAGTTCCAAGATCCACTAGAAAATTAGTGATTTGTTCCAAATGGTTGTGCAATATCAAAGACATCGTGGATGGGAGAATTTAAACGTACAAGGATATGTTTGTTGCCAAAGGATTATTTCAGAAAGAGGGGGTTGACTATGAGGAAATGTTTGATCCGGGTGCTAGGTATACCTCTGTAGAGCCATTATATTTTTAGTATTTTGCTTGGGTTGGTATTTATAATATTAGGATGTAAAGACCACTTTCTTGAATGGAGTGATTGGGGAAAATTCATATATAAATCAATGAAGAGGCTTGGACATCCATGGGTGAGAGACCCATGTTTCCAAGTTGAAGAAAGGCCATTATGCATTGAAGTAGGCACAACAAGCATAGTAATCTGATATCAATGAATATTCATTGAGCTTTATCTTTCCAAGACTTGTGCATACTCTAATATTTGTTTTTTATTTGATAAAGATGATGTGTTTATCTTGGTCCTATATGTAGATGATATTATCATTACAATGAATTCTTATCAATTCATTTTGTGGTGTAAGAATAAATTGTCTAATGATTTTGACATGAAGCACGTTGGTCTACTACATTGTTTTTTGGAACTAGATGATTGTCGGGTTGCACATGAATTCTTCCTTGGACAAGGGAAGTATACTATGGAGATTTTGAAGATATTTTATATGTTGGATAACAAACCCATTTCTGCCCCTATTGTTTCAAATATGAAGTTGACTCGTGACAACGATTCATATTTGGTTGATCCTACAATGTAGAGAGAACATAAGGGAGCAATGGTTTTGGATCACATTCCCAAATTTTCACGGGTGGTTGACATTCTGACAAAGCCCCTAGCAAAGGGGAAGTTTGATATTTTGAGAGAGAAGTTTTCTTTGGTGGAGAACAAGTTCCTCAAAAGTAAAAGTGTTTTCTTTCATATTGCTCCAAGTATGTTCGCCATTAACCAACAATTTATGTCATTTCCTTTTTAAGGGATTTTCTACTTTTTAATAGTGTTATTTATAGACGAGAGTTGAGTGGTAGACTAGTGATTAGTCATCAATGATTTAATTAGATTTAAATAATGATTTGACAACTTGGCATGTGTTTACCTCTCTCTTATTTTATAAAAATAGATGGAGGGCACATTAGCAAATAAGTAGTCATTGTAATTATTATTTTAGTCTTAATACAAATCTATGTGATCATTGCTACACATTTTTAGCTTGTTATGCAATGTCCACTCTCTTGATGTATACTCCTATGCTTATATTTTTCAAACAATTAAAGTTTTAATTTGTGTTTGTCAATATTTCCAGTTTCAATTATAGGGTGAAATCTTAGTGCACATATGTGATTATGAATTACAAAATTTAACACACTCGCTATCTCTAGATTATTAAAAAATTTATTAGGTTTGCAAAAACTGCATTGGGAGTGTGGGTCACACTATCATTTCCTAAGAGATGTAAGCTCTGTAACAGTTCATTGTTTGGTGTAAATCCCACAACTCCTTGTTGTAGGTAGGACAAATCAATATCACTATGTTTAAGGTTGTTGATACTAAGAGGGGGGTGAATCAGTATCAAGTGCAATTTAAAAACCTTTTTCAACGTATACTTAAACCATTCAATTATATCCAATGAACAATAATCAATAGTATAAGAGTTACACCAATACACCACAATACACCATGCACAATATATGAGAAATAATCAATAGTTTTTGTTCAAGGGAAGTAATGACTTCCAAAGGTAG
>ML780280.1:150924-162679 GCA_009831015.1 Picea engelmannii
GGTCATCAATGCAACCTGCCCAATCTACATCTGTGTAGGAAATAAGTGATAGATCCTTTCCTTTTGGATACCATAATCCAAACTCTTATGTTCCTTTGAGATATCTGAAAATCCTCTCCACTGCTAATACATGTGATTCCTTTGGTTATGTTTGAAATCGTGCCACATGTCCAACTGCCTACATTACATCTAGTCTGGAAGTTGTCACATATAGTAGGATACCAATCATTGACCTTTATTTCCTCTGATCTGTAGACTTTGAATCATCATCTTTGCTCAACTTGAAACTGGATTGCATGGGAGTGATAACTGGTTTGCAATCTTCCATTCCGAACCTATTTATCATTTATCTGATATACTTGGTTTGAGAAATAAAATTCCTTGGTTTCTTTGACATATCTAAATACCTAGAAAGAAGGATAGTTCTCCAAGTAATGACATTTCAAATTCTTTATGCATTTCCTTTGCAAATTTTCGGCTTAACCTGTCATCAGTACTTCCAAAAATAATATCATCAACATAAACTTCAATTAATAAAATACTATCTTGAGTTACCTTGATGTAGAGGTTGTTGTCTTCACTTCCTTTTATGAACCCTGCCTGCTGTAGATATTTATTCAGTCTAGAGTACCATGCTCTAAGAGCCTGTTTTAGACCATACAATGTATTATTTAATTTACACACATAATCTGTGTTCTCTGACAACTGAAATCTTTTTGGTTGTTCAATGTAGACTTATTCTTCAAGTTCCCCATTCAAAAAAGCGGATTTTACGTCCATATGATACACTCAATATTTTTGGAGCATGCATAAGCTAAAAGCAATCGGATTGATTCCATTCTGGCAACTGGGGAAAATTTCTCTTCAAAGTCGATTCCTTCAACCTGTGCATATCCTTTACATACCAATCCAGCTTTGTTCCTTGTAACCTGTCCATCTTCATTCAATTTATTCTTGTATACCCACTTTGTGTCGATCACATTCTTATCCTTTGGTCTTGGAACCAATTCCCAAGTGTTATTTTTCTCTATTTGATCCAATTCTTCATCCATGGCCTTATTCCAAAATTTATCCTTGTTGGCCTCTTCAAAACAGTTTGGTTCAATCGTAGATGAGAGTGCTAGGTTCATTTGTTCTGGTGAACGGATTCTTCTTCTAGTCTCAACTCCTACATCTTTGTTTCCGATAATCTAATCTAAAGGATGATTCGTATGTACTCATCTACTAGGTGTCTTTGGAGGCACTTGTTAAACTTGCTCCTTTGCTTCTATTGGATCATCTTCATCTTCCACTTCTACTTCTTTTTCATCTTCTGCTTCTTCTTCGTAAAGTTGTTCCATTGACTCATTTTCTTCTTCCTTTAATTCTTCTATACATGTTTCATCAATTGTTACATTGATGCTTTTCACAACTTTGTTCAATCTCAGGTTGTAACACTTGTATGATTTCCTTGTACTTGAGTAACCAACAAGTACTCATTTGTCCACACGAGAGTCAAACTTTCCCATTCTTCCATCTTCTCTTTTGATGTATCATTTGCTTCCAAAAACTCTGAAGTGATTCACATTTTTTGGTCTTCCTTTCCATAGCTCGTAGGGAGTTTTTTCAGTGTTGTTTATGAACATTACTTTGTTTTGAATGTGAACTGTTGTATGCATTTCCTGTGTTCAAAAGATATCTTTCAATTTGGAATCCATTAGCATTGTTCAAGCCATTTATTTTATTGTCATGTTCTTTCTTTCAAAAACTCCATTATGTTGGGGTGTCCTAGCAATGGAGAATTGTCTTTTTATTCCATGCCTACTACAGTAGTCCATAAATTACTTTGAATTGAACTATCCTCCATTATCAGATCTCAATCATTTGATTTTTGAATCCATTTCATTTTCAACCATTTCTTTGTAGACCTTGAAGTTTTCAAAAGCTTATGACTTATACCTAAGAAAGCAAACTGCAGTCATTCTTGTATAATCATCAACTAATAACATAAAGTATTTCTCACCTTTTAAACCCTTTGTCGTAGTTGGTCCAACTAGATCAGTATGCACAATTTCTAGTGGTCTTGTAGTTGAATATTCTTTTGATTTAAACTTGGTCTTTGTTTGCTTTCCTTGTTGGCAATGCTTGCATAAAGTGTTGATTGGTTTCGTGATCTGGAGCATTTATCTAACTTCTTCCATTTTTCTTACTTTGACAAGGTTATCAAAATGTATGTGACCCATTCTTTTGTGTCATAGCCAACTTTCATCTTCCTTTCCTAGGCAACAATTTTCATTTCCAGTTTCACTTAATACATATATGTTACTTGAAGTTCTCACGGCTGTTGCAATCAATTTTCCCGAACCTTCTTTTCTTATCTCACACTTTTTTGAATCGAAAGTAACTTTATGACCTTGGTCACACATTTGACTCACACTTAGAAGATTACGTTTCATATCTTCTACTAGTAGAACATTTTTTTCCTTGGTATTCTTGTTCCCAATTCCTATTATGCATTTTCCAATGATTTTAGCTGAATCATCATTTCCGAAGGAGACTGATCCATCTCTTTCCTTTCTTAATGTAAGAAACATGTCTCTATCATTTGTCATGTGTTTTGAAAAACCACTTTCAACATACCAACCAAGTTTCTTCTTCTTAGCTTGTCGAGTGAGTGTGCATTCTTCATTGCTATATTGATTATGCTTTCTTATCCGTGTCATTTTCTGAGGTTCCTATCTGTGACTATTTTTGTTATGTTGTGGTTCTCTAGGAGGGACTTTCATTCTGAAATATTTGGCCATGTGTCCAAAGTTGTTAAATTTGTAGCATTCCACTTCAGTGCTCAAAGATTCAAACATATTGTAACTTCTTCTCTATGTTTCACTAGGCCTTCTTGGATAACCCTTTTGTGTATGACTTTCAAATTTGTTTATGTTCATGTATTTATCTCTTCAATTCATAGCTTTATGTCCAAAATTATTACATACATAACATAAACCAAAAAATATAGTTTGATACCTGGGAGTTAAAGATCTTCTGAAATGAGGTATTCTTATGAATCCTTCTTCTTCATGAGGCCTATATGTTTATGTCAGTCGTTGATTTTGAAATCTGAATCTTCTCGGTGGAGGAGTGTCCCTGTAATTTTCTTTCTAGACCTTCATATCCCCTTTTTTTGTTTCTGCATAGCTTTTTGGATATGTTTCTTTTTATATTGTTTTGGATCTTGATCCCTTTTCTGTCTGATTGTATCCAAGTCTGGACTTTTCATGATGAAGTTTTTGACTGTTGATAATGTCATTCAAAACTTTTGAGTTGTTCTTCATATTTTTCTTTTGAAGATCATTTCTTAATGTGACAATTTATGCTTCCAAATTTCCAATGATCATGTCTCTTCATTATAGTTTTTATTTTAGTGCTTCTTCAATTATTTTATCTTTTCAATTTGAACCTTCAAATTTGTGTTCATTTGTTCTAGTTCCTTAGTGTCTTCTTTCTTGTCTAGTTATGCTTGTAGTTTCTTGTTTTTCTTATTTTCTCTTCTAATAACTTCTATGACACACAACAATTCTTCTCGGTAGTCAACTTCTGCCTCTTCGTATTCTTCTTTGGACTCTTCATATTATTCTTCGGAGTCTTATGTATCAAAGTCTTCTACTATCATGAATAGAAATCTTTCTGTCTCACTGTCACTAACTTCATCTTCATCTGATGATGAGATGTCTTCCTTGGTGCATAAGCTTTTCTTGAAAACTTTCTTTGTGGTTCTTTTGTATTTATATGTTTGTTTTATATTTGAGTAACCTTCATCATTTCTCTTTTTCTTGTGAGGAAATTTGTTAGCAAAATGACCAATATCATCACAATTAAAACAAATCAAAGGAAGCTTACCTCTATACCTACCGTTGGTACCTTTGTTCAATCTTATGATAAAGTTGGCCACTTCTTCATCATCTTATGAGACGTCATTGTTGTTGCTATGTTCTTTTTATTTTTTATTTCCCTTTTGCTTTGACCTTTTGGATGCTTTGAAGGATGCTTATTTTATATCTGGATTTTCCTGTTCAGTTATCATTTCATATGTTGTGAAGATTCCATGTAGTTCATCCACGCTTATTGAGTTTATATCTATTCTTTCTTCTAGTGTTGATATCTTAGGGTCAAATCTCATAGGAAGAGATCTTAGTACCTTTTGAATAATTACAGATTCTTTGATTTCTTCTCCCAATCCCAAGATTGCATTTACTGTTTCATCGAATCGTAAAAAGTAAACTGCAATGTTCTCATCTTCCTTCATCTTTCTTTGTTCGAACTGACCTCTGTAAGTTTGAAGCTTTGTTGCTTTGACTTTTGAATCTCCTTCATAAATGTTTCGAAGTTTGTCCCAAATCTCTTAAGCAGATTTACAATGTGAAACTTTGGTGAATATTGATTCTCCAAGACCATTCAAAAGTGCACCTATGGCTTTGGAATTATTCTGACTGAGTTTCATATCTTTGTCATTTGTCGGAAGAACTGTTGGTGTTGTGTATCCATCTACAATTGATTGTCAAATTTCAAATCCATGTTCTTGTATATATGTCTTCATCCTTATGCTCCAAAAGGCATACTTATGTCCATCAAACTGTGGTATTCCATTTTTATACATGTTGTTTCTCTCCATGATCTACCTTTCGATAGTTAAACTTATTTCTTAAGGAACCTGCTCTGATACCATTTGTTGGATTACTAAGAGGGGGGTGAATCAGTAATAGAGAAAGTTAATCATTTTTAACCATATAATGCAAGTGTTATATCAATGTAGCATTATCATCCAATATTTGTAGAGTAAATAAACAATGAACAAATGAACAATCATACACATACACAGTACACCAGTGTTTTTACGTAGAAACCCAAAGCGGGAGAAAACCACTGAATGTTTTTTCTTATATGTCTTGAAGAATTACATTCATTGGAAGCACCAACTTCCTTTGTTTTCCAGCTACAACTGGAAGGAGACTCCAACCCCCTAGTTTCTCAGGCTACAACCTAAGGGAATCTCCAACTCCCCAATTCTCTAGCTACAACCAGAAGGATGCAACAACCCCCTATGTTTTTTGGCTACAACCACCTGGCCTTGCCCCGTCCAACCACCCTGATGTATAAGTAAAATGATGGAACCATTGTCACACTATCATTGTGAGATATATTGTTGTAAACTTGTACCAATAAATCTACACCAAACAACGTGTACCAATAACCTGAACCATGTATCAACCTATACCATAAACAAGTGCATCAACCATGCACCAACCTGTACCAAACAACCTATAATCAACTTGTACCATAAACAAGTGCATCAACCATGCACCAACCTGTATCAAACAACCTATAATCAACTTGTACCATAAACAAGTGCATCAACCATGCACCAACCTATACCTCAACCTGAAAACCTTCCTTAACTTTAACAACAAGAGACTATAATTTTCATCAAACTTTACTTTAGTCTCACATGACTAGTTTTGGATTAGTCAACAACCCTAACTTCAAATAATCATAAATATGTACCTGTAATGAATAAAGATATGAAAATAGTATACAATGTTCTTCAATATGTTTTATGCAATTCCTCCAGGTGTCACTACTTGGAACCTCTCAGAAAATGAGTTATAGCAAAAATGGCATACCTTGTTGAATTTTGGCTTATTCTAGAGAGCGAACTTGTAAAGTGTGCCCCGCACGGAATATTTGTTGTATGGATATGAAAATTTTACACAGAATACTACAGACTGTACTCTAACCAACACATTTGGTCTTAATGAATTTGGATCTGTTATGAAGAAGTTATGACATTTTTACCTGAAACACCTATTTTAGACTAGTTTCGGGACTAGCCACAAACCCTATTTTCCACGGAGTGTAACTCCAAAAATACAGCGACCCACAAGCCGAAATGCATACCACAACTAATTGGATATGTCTTCTCAATGGCCTCCCAATTTCACGGTCTGAATCATTCTAGAAAAAAAATTATTATTAAAATTTATAAGCATCATCAAAAGAATTTATCCTCCGTTGAATTCCGGCCTTCTTTACTTCACCTTCCCTCTAAAATCCAGCTTATATATCCTTTGGTTACCTCATTCACCTGTAGA
The DNA here is from genome assembly GCA_009831015.1 of Picea engelmannii. Classification (NCBI taxonomy): domain Eukaryota; kingdom Viridiplantae; phylum Streptophyta; class Pinopsida; order Pinales; family Pinaceae; genus Picea; species Picea engelmannii. The sequence goes on from ML780280.1 coordinate 157,047, forward strand.
TATTCAATATTCTCAACTTTAATTAAAATGAGAGAGCCTTGCCTCTTATTTATACTCTTCAAGTAGTTTCCTTAGAAGCATCTTCTAGGCCACTTTATCCACATAGCCACTTTGTCCACATAGTCACATATGTCCAAATTTTCCCAAATTGTCACTTGTCCATGTATCCAATAGTCACTTGACCACTTAACCCATTTTCCTCATTTTAGGGTTAACCTTCATATAACCACTTTCCATAATTAGAAAGTTCTCCATTTACTTTATTATTTAAATAATCCTCCTTGACTTTGTCACTTCACTTTATTATTTAAATAATCCTGTTTTATTTTGTCACTTCATTTTATTATTTAAATAATCGTCTTTGACTTTGTCGCTTCACTTTATTATTTAAATAATCCTCTTTAACTGTGTCACTTCACTTTATTATTTAAATAATCCTTTTTGACTTTGTCACTTCATTTTATTATTTAAATAATTTCTTATTTGCAAGCACTTTGACTTGTTTGACCTTTTGGGGTTTCAAGACAATCATATGAGGGTCCTTCAACTTCGTAAGGCCATAAATCTCAAACCGTGAGGAGTTATGTGACGTTCCACATACCACCGGAAATGGCATCACATGTACTATCCATATAGAATAGTCTTACCTGAAAATATATCAAAACTCATACCATTATACATCAAACAAAATTGGGTCCATTACCCAAACCTTTGTGCTACCAGAATTCGCTATCGGACTTTGTTCAAGGATTGACATCAATGACAACCAACCCAATTAATCAACAAACTTTATGGGTGAGGACTATAAAATCTTAGTTTGGAAATAACCATTCAGTTAAGACAACCAAGGCACCATAGGGGACTACAAAATGTTAGTGTTGGACATGATTGTCTCTCTTTCATAGTTTATTCATTGGATAATGTTTAAAAAGAGAAAGAGAATGAAAGAAGAAAATGAGAAGAAAAATAAAAATCAATTTATTTTGCAGAAATAATGATGCATTGGGCATATCTTTAGTTTCTAATGACTTTTTTCTCTATTTTACCCCCTTCTACATGTTGATTTGAACCCGTGATCTTGAAAAATAAGAAGAATATCCCTATTCTAGAGTGTTGGGAGATAAACATGAGCCCGCAAAATCAGGTTAAAATTTGTTATTGGGTAAAACCATGAAGGTGGGTAACACTTTTGTGAGAATCGGGTCTCCAAAATTTCTAGCGACATTTTTTCGGTCGAACCACTAATTATTTTGGTTGAAATACAAGTGTTTTCGGTCGAACCTTTAGACGTCAAATCGAATGGTACTGTGACCATGCCCTCAATTTTTGTGTACCATATTAGCTAGATGAATTTTTTTCATCTGGTAACATATTTTCGACCGAAATATTCTTTCGACTGAAAACGTATTAGCAGGATGGATTTTTTCATCTGGTAACATCTTTTCGGCCGAAATATGTTTTGGCTGAAAGAATCTTTCGTGTGAAAACTATTTTCATCCGAAAACACCTTTCAGCCGAAAACGATTTTATATATCGCTCACACATCGGTCAATCCACCCTTTTTCGAACTACTGAGAGTCTGGTGCATGAGAGGTTGGCGGTTGTTGTTGGTCACAGTTAGCATTGGTCGTGCTTGTTATTGGTCATGGTTGGTGTTGGTCGTGGTCGTTGGTCACAGTTGTTGTTGGTCACGGTTGGCGTTGGAGCTAGACTCCTTAATAGTACTCAAATATTACTCTTCTGCTTCGTTGAGTAGAGTCATATCTTTATATCCATTTCAATTCATATATGCTGGTAAATTTCAATTCATATCTATTGATAGAGTCGAATCTTTGGTAAATTTGTTGAACCAAGTAGAGTGATAGATTGAGCATTGTTTCAAAATGTTTTTCAACTAATACGAGGTCTCTATTATTAAGGTACCTATGTATGCTCTATATGTCATATAATACAAATTTCATAAGAATATATTCTTTGATTAGGTGATATTATTTCAAATGAAATTCATCACCAATTGGAAATTTTCAAAAATAGTAGGAGGTTCTTTATGGCTTTCTACTTATTTTTTTCTTTGGTATTTTGTAATGATTTTGAGAGACTAGTATTGTGGGGATACATAATTTTTAAGATAGGCCTAGTGAAATTTGATATTCAAGTATTTTAGGAACAAAGCCTCATTTCATATCTGTAGAATCCAAGATGCATTTATGGAAAGGTTTAGGCATATCTTGATTGGGAAGGAACCTAAGCACCTAACCGTGGAAACCTAAAAATTCGACACAAGAAAGGATGATTATTCTTATGATGAGAATTACACCTGTATTAGGTTATATCTATTTAATGGAAAAACCTACCTCCTTCCCAAATTTGTGTGTGACTATTTCGTTTTTATAGAGGTTTGTAGATAGTATGTAAAATGTTCCATATTATTTGACTAGAAGAAGAAAAAATATTTTTTTCCACTCCTTTTTACTTTGTGGGGATTATTGTTAGGATCATATCATATTTAGCTAAGATGGAATAAGGTTTTAGTTCACCCTGAATCCACCTTCACCCTGTTCATCAACCCCTTTCATCTAAGCCTTGGATTCAATTTGTAAATCTAAATATATGAGTTGATTTTCAACATACAATTTGGCTATTTTTTCAATGTAATCAATGTACCGAAATAATAAGAATGTGTATCTTTAGTTGGATCGTATAAAACCTTAACATGGCATAGGATATGTGTTAGAAATCATGAATAAATGAATAAACATGTCATTGGTAGTTTGATAGAGGACTGGCATTAAGAGTCAAGTCTGAGAGATGGCATTAGGACTCCAATCTATTAGATAGTTGATAGTATTAATTTTAGTTTAATAAATAGAACAAGATCCAAATTTGTGAGAATTTGTTGAGCCTCATACATCCCACTTAAATCATGTAATCTTCTAAAAAAATTCAATGTACTGAATTAATAAGAATGGTGTCTTTAGTTGACTCCCATGCCATAGGATATGATCAATATAAAGTTTCATATTTAAGAGTTGATTGATAGAAGTTAAACTTTTCTTCTTTCTGCTTAGAGATTGGGATGTCAGAGTCTTTATAACCTCTACATATTGATCTTGGATTGTGTGCAGCAATGTGAGTTACCCTTTCAAAAAACCTGGCATTTGACCAATCCATACAATTCATATATGTTGAGTAGAGTCATATCTTTGGTAAATTTCAATTCATTTATAGCCATACCTTTGGACTAAACCTTGAAAGGCTTGTTTTATTTGTAGAGTTACTTATTTATCTTTTCCATTTGTGGCACAATTACATACCTACTTTATTTGTTTTATTTGAAGTTGAAAATCCACTCATTACCATTTTTAATATTAAATAAATTTGACATGTATATTTCACTAGCATCACATTATATAATAACAATGGTCATTGTTTTCTTTCTTTCTTGTATTATATTCCATTTCTGCACTGTAATGCAAATTGGCATGCACAACACTATGTTACGATGAGGCAACTTTTCTAACCTTATTCAACCTATATGGTTTCACAATGCTTGTTGCTTGCACCTACGGTGCTTGTACCTACGGTGCTTATACCCATATCAAATTAGTGTAATGATAGAATCCATGTTTACAGAAGTTGTATTAATCAATGGGATTCGATCTATGCTTGATTATGGATAATATGTCGCTTACACCTTACTTACTATGGCTTAAATTTCCTGTATTTCATACATAGAGTAAAGGTTTCAATGCTATTACTAGTATGATTATAGAGCACTTGTTATACCCTATTAACTAGTAATCACTATTGTTATGCTTACTTATTACGGAAAGAGACAATCAATACTAATACTAATCATATAAAAGGGAATACTAGATACTTATAAACCTGTCATAAATAAGATTATGATCGTGATTACTTGCACAACATTCTATACAATACATTGGTTTCACTATTACTCTCTGCTTCTTGGATAGGTGTATAAGTGTTTCCATAATAATCATATATGTATTAGTGTTCTACTACAGATCTCAACTTATGTGGAATACATCACTAATTACAGTATGTATTCATTACGTAAACAACGTACTAAGCATTACAGTCACTCTAACCCATTGATTGCTTTGCTTATCTTCTATCTGCCTAATAAATCCCATACTAATATAAGCTATTGTGAACCCTATTGATATTCCCTATTAAATCTTATAGGTTTGTAGTAGTTTTTACAAAATAGCCTTATCACACTATGTACTTGAACTTAACATAACTCCTTGTAAGCTCATTTCCACGTACCTTATTCCCATAATCATTACTACTAATCAATATGAAAAGTAAACACATAGGTATTAGATTTGTACAAGCCCATTGAACCAAGCCTTATTCACTCTTATCTCAATAATAGCACTCAATTCAGCCTATTCAATGGAAACAACAGTATTAGTTACGAACATATTGAACTTGTTGATATTAACTAAGTAGTAGTTAGTTTACCATAATGATTCAGCTGTGTTTACTCATAGTTAATCCCTTCTTCATAGTTTGGTTTTGAGATCAAACCTTGTGTTCAAAATACAAAATTGGAGATCAAACAATGTAGCAATCCCAAAGAAAATGAAAGAGATTCCTAGGGTGGTGGGTGGGGAGAGGATGTATCCATTCCAATGATTCCGTGATGTTTTTTGTTCCTTGATTGTCGATAGATTTTATTCTAATGAAAATTAGCATTATAACCCAAAATCAGATAAAAAAATAAATATTGAAATGAATGCCAAGTCAAGTCAAGGCCTGGCCATGCCCAAAGCAAAAGCTGACACTAATACCAATAAAGAAGTTTTATGTTATTTTTCCTTGTTTCAATTTTACTAGATGCATTTATTAAAGTTATTTTAGTAATTTGCAAGTTCATATATCCTATATCTTAATATTCTATAAGGTACTAGTTAAATTAGCATTCCTTCATATTGCATCACCATCTAGGTTTAGTGTTGATTAAGGTTGGTTGTCATTGCTATCAACCCTTGAAGAAATCCTTGTAGCACAAAGGTTGGGTAATGGACCTAAGATTGTTTGATGTAAATATGACTTGGTATTGTCTTTTCATGGTTGATAATAAGTAGAAATGTATGAACTCCAAATTGGTCCCCTTATGGTGAAATCACTCACAGGAAGACGCTTTGCGTATTGAGTTATCCTAGAAGTATGGTTAGAGAACCCATGCTTATTTTTGGAATAATGAGATGAAAACCAGTGAATTTTTCAGTGAAAATATCCTAGATGGATATTTCTTAGCATGTCATTTTCGGTGGTATGTGGAATGTCACATAACTCCTCACAGTTAGAGAGTTATGGCCATGAGAAGTTGGAGAACTCAGGTTTGGGTAATGGACCCAAGTTTGTTTGATGGATAATGGTATAAGTTTTGATATATTTTTAGGTAATACTATTCTATATGGATAGTACATTTCATTCCATTTCTGGTGGTATGTGGAACGTCACATAACTCCTCACATTTTGAGAGTTATGGCCTTACGAAGTTTGAGGACCCTCATATGTCATCTAGAAGCCCCAAAAGGTCAAAGTAGTCAAAGTGGTTTAAGAGATTTTAAAAGGTAAATAATAAAGTGAAGTGATGA
>ML780280.1:174254-202695 GCA_009831015.1 Picea engelmannii
GTGACTCAACCGACCATAGGAATTCCATCATCTTATGTGGTTGATGATATTCAAGTTATCACATCACAGGTATTACATGTTTCAAAATTTAAAACTACAATTTAATGTGTTCAAATCATTTAAATTTAGTTTTCAAATTTACAAATTTGAAATGTGTTTTAGGGCAATGTGGAGAAGAGAGCGTGGGAGATTGGGATTGAGGAGGATGCATCCATACTTGAGAAGGATTTGTCTATTCATGATGATGCTTAATTAAATGTATGTACATTGCACATTAGTGGGTTTTAGTTTTTTTATGATGGGCCTTTTATGTATAATTATTCAATCTTATTTGTGTTGAATATGCATATTTTTTTTTACTTTTTTCAAATTTATGTTTGATCGAATTTTTAATTAATCATTTCCTATTCATAGAAGGGTTACTCAATTAGTGTTTATATAACTTTTCAATGCTTCGATCAATCATTTTGAAATATATTGAAACTCCTATATAAGCTTATCGTCATCTAAAATGGTACATTCAATCTTTTATTTATGTTTAGATCATGATGCAAACCTAATTCTGAAATCTAGCATTTGATTATATTAGAACACAATATAGATCCCCCACGTCAGAAAGAGGGAAGATTATAAATTCACTTGGATGCTCATCTTATTTAAGATTAGATCATTATTCAACCCGAACTATTCTAGATTTAAAAAGATGATTACATGATCTTATTTATATGTTTAAACTTTAGATCATGATCCAGGCAATTTTGAACTTGAGCATTTTATTATTTGAGAACAGACTCTATCCCACATCACAAAAGGGGAAGATTCTAAATTTTCTTTGATTGCATTCCTTTCCTTCTTGTCCAAGAATGGCATAATATGGAGATTTGTGTTTTCTGCATACAACGAAGTGAATTCCTTCTTGGGGTATTGTCAAACTCTTAACTAATTTCTTACTAACCACAAATCAACATTTGTAGATTTACAAATAATCTATGTATGTGCATGATCTCACTTATGTTTAGATCATGATGAAGGCATATTTCAAATAGCATTTGATTATATGTAATATGAATACATCCCATGTAGAAAGATGAAATATTTTAATGGTTTTTGAAGAATGACTTAATATATGTGTAGATTTGTGTTTTCTACATGTACATGAAAGATTATATGAGAACATTTATTCCACCGCAGAAAGAAGAGATAAGTTTTTTTTTGGAAAAATCATTTTTAATATGGAGATTTGTGAATTTTCATAGATATAAGTATTTTCTTGGAAAAATGGCTTAATATAGAGATTTGTGAGTCCTTTAATTTGAAAGGGATTTTGATTATATGAGAACATATATTCCACTGTAGAAGAGGAGATAAGTATTTTTCTAGAAGAATGGCTTAATATGGAGATTTGTGAACTTTCTGCATATACAAGTGAATTTATTTTCAGGGTATTATCTAACTCTGGACACTAAAATTGGTTACCAAACACAAAATTTTTCTCTTTAAAAATTTGATAGATATGATCTTACTTTGTTTAGATCATGTAGGCAATGTTGAAAGAGAATTTGGTTATAAAAGAAAATTAAAGATTTATGCAAAGAATGGCTTAATATGGAAAGTAACTATTTTGGAGAGTAACTATTTTTGAAGTGATGCAAGTTTCGTTTAAAAAAAAATGCCAAAAAAATATAATATTTAGAGAGGGCAATAATCTTAGATCTGTGGAACTTTGGTTGGTTATGTTATTCTTGTTCACATGGTTATGTTAATCTTGATTATCTACTTCTCATTGTTATTTAATAAAGTTAAATATCTTTAAAATATTTGTTAATAAGTATATGCTAATTTGTGTTATTGGTTTTTCTTTTTATTGTTACAGTAATGTTTACATTATTGGTAGAAAAGGAGCACGTGGATTTTGGAATATGAAACTTCAATAGTTTTGGTATGTCAATTTTTCTTTAACCACAATTTGTTTTATTTATCTAAAATGGTATGTGTACATTTTAATTTTATTTAAAAAATTTTAATTTTAAATTTGAGAAATGTTTTTTTTCATGTATGAAGAGATATATCTCAACGATGGCTTAGAGTTGAAGTTTGGAGTTAAATGCTAATTGCCTCTTAGTTTTTATTATTTTTTGTTAATTTTGAGACCAACACCACTTAATGGTGATATCATATTTAGATATTGACATGAAGATTGATCATACTTAGATCTTATGTTGGGGTTTCAAAATGCTACTTGATATAATTATACTCTTTTTTTCGAAAAGTTTCTTTTTGGGGGCTAATCATTTTCTCTAGCTATTGAGAACCTCAATTCATTATAAATTTTGGTAAACAATGGCTATGATAATTAGTAAAAATGGTGAATACTTGATATGATTATCTTCTTGTTTTAGAAAAGTTTCTTTTTGGGGGCTCGTCATTTTCTCCGGATATTGATAACCTCAATTCATTATATTTTTTGGTAAGCAATGGTTATGATAATTAGTAAAAATGGTGAACACCATATCGACAAGGACACAATACAAATCCTAAAACTCATGTTTTTTTTTTCCATTATTGCTAGGAAATAAACTAAATCGTGAAAATTTTTAAAGTTTACATCGTTGATAGATGATAAGTATAGTGCTTCATTCTATGGTTGTTTTGCATGCCAAATTGAAATACACAGCAACCATAGGGTTGTTGTGCATGTCAAATAAGGGGGAACACAATTATGCATCTATTGCATGGATATTTGAATACACATTCTTGTAGAGCTTATGTACTTCTCAAGCTTCCATAGATTCATTTTGCATGCATATGCATTGCATCAAACTTATCGTAAATTTTAACCATTGTTCATTTCATTTTGTAAATTCTGAAATGTATGTCACTTGTTTAAAGAAATCGTAATGGTATGTCATCTTCAATTATTCGTTCATAATCGGCTTTGGACATTTTTCATTTTCTAACTTTTGTTTTTATTTCTTGGTTGAACTTCTATTAAATTTATGCGTGTTGCACATAACAAATGACTATATTGACAACTTATGACATCCGAATGATAGTCTTGAAAGTGAACATGACTATCGGTTTGATGGGTTTCTTGAAAAAAATACCCTTTCAATACTATGGATCATCTTTCATATATAAAACTGTTATCATCAAAATCTTCTAATATCCTCATCTTTTGTTTTGTGTATCACATCAAATAATATTTCAAGTTTTTAGTGTTGTCTACAGGTGCAACCATGACAAAGACACCTCCTGCAAATAATTTGATATGTTCGACCAAGTAGTTTGTGTTATATTAGCACACATGCACATGTCATTAAACTCGTTTACTATATATATAAATTTTATATATCCAACTTACAAGTACATCTACAAGTTGTTTAAATATTTAACAAACATATTTTCAAACAATTGAAACATAAAAATCACCTTCTCTAACAAGATCAGAAACTCTATCGTCATCAACTGACCCTATAGTTTCATTTGATTCCATCTCCTCTGAGCTTGCAAGTGGAATTTTCTCTTTTATATTAAGTTCGGTATGTCTCCAAGCTTTAACATATTCCGCATTTTTGTTTTTGCAAATCTTTATGGATTATGTGTCCTCTAAGAAAACTAAACAAAAACAAGATTCATTTCTTTTATCAAATGCAAACACATTTTGATAGCATTTTGTTTTACCTTAATGCACTTTTTGTGTCCCATGTATTGTATCGGCTTCATAAAGGATTGATCTATTTACATCTTGGATTCCAACATACAAAAAAAAACTACACAAGACAAGAACTTATTAACTTGAAATCTATTAAGAAAATGATTGAAGATCATATAAATTTGAACACGTGAATAAAAATATCTCGTGTACATGTGTAACATGTATATATATAAACACATGTGCACATCCCTTGATGGATTATTTTCATGGCTTAGCTTCAATTTGCACCATTCAACAACTTGATCAGTGGATTCAAATCAATTGGCATGAGGGTTCATATGATACCTTTGAAGTGCTTGTGTTACACATGCCCCTGCACCGTCATGCTCTCATTTTCCATGAACAGTCTCAAAAAAAATCCAACAATGTGTAATGTTTGATTTCTTATGAAGACGACACAACCAATAGAATGATCATGAATATTTGAGCTGACCTGCACATCCATCTGACAATATCCAATATCGATCGAATCCAATCCCACGTTCTTTCAATGAATCATAAAATTTATCAAAACAATGTTGTACATAATGTGTATCATGTGCTCGATCATCACTTATATAAAAGTGATATTCTTTAATAACATTTTGATTGCCATTGGTGTCTTCTATGTTATCAAGACTCTGTTGAGCATGTTTATATAGAACATGGACAAATATAGTGATTTGATCAAAATAATAATATTCACTCTATATTTCTTTTTGTGCAACGAATGTGTAATTCTCTGCAAAATCAACTATAGACAAAATTGTCCCTGGTGGAAACACTTCACGGGATTGTTTGAATTGTAGGTTTTTCCACCGAGCTCTATGTGAATGTTTAGTGTATTTATAAATTTCTTCCTCAAACTTCTTCAAAAAATCTATCACACAGATTTTATCTACTTTCAAATCAATCCTTTTGGAAATAGCATTTGAAGAATGTGGAGCTATGTTGCTTATATATTCATATCTCTTCCAATTGACTGTTATATTAGAAAATGATTGATCATTCATATCAATAGGATACTTTGAGTGAAACAAACTTAGATTTCCAAAACGATCACATTTATTTCCACCAATACATTTGTTTTGGTAAAATAATTCATCACCTTCTCTTTCACATATAATTTCAAATATAAAAGCACGTAATGTGGAAGGAGGAGGTGAACTTGGCCATAAAGTCTTACCAAAATCAAGAAAAGTGTCATAATATAACTCAAATTCCACATGATAATGACAACAACAAGTGTCACGAACAGTGATGGGTCTAACAAACCATGGTTTTTGTTGCACAAATGTATTGATGGACATTTTAACTTCTTTGTGCTCTTCTTTGAACTTATTGAACTATTATATTTGTGTCATTATTGTTATATGTTTTGGATGTTCTTCGTATTGTTTTCGTGCTATTATTTGTCGCAACACATCCCTTGTATGTGGTGAAACGCGAGATTCTATCAACCAACAATTACAGGTTGATTCTTTAACATTTTCTGCAAGTCTATCTATGTAGGGTTGTCTAGAAATAATTGTCCAACAAGCAAGTTCATCATTTGCATCTATTTGCAATCGAAATTTTCTATGTTTATACAATGTTTTTCTTGAGATTTCTATCACTTTTTCCATGTGCTGTGTCAAACGCTCTTTTATATTGCTAGATGAAACAATTGTTGTTTGTATCACTCTATGTGCAACATTGACATCTTTTTTTCGAGATTTTCCAAAATCTTTTAATACACTAGTTATATTGTCATACATTTTGTTTCACCTTTGTATCTTTTGTCAACTTTTGAATACCCAATAATGATGTAGTTTCTTTTAACTTTCTTGACTTTATTAGATAGAGTAAAATTTGATCTTGTATTGTTACTAATTCATCTTTGAAAAAAGTATTATACATATTTTTAGTTCGATATATTATATAATGCTTAGATTATTTCTTCCCAAATTTGTCAGTATCAACATTTTCTAATATTTCATCATCAATGTTGATAGATTCTATTGCATATTTAAATTTAAAGTTTATATTAAAAAACAAAACTTGAACAAAAATTCACTAAAATATATACAAGTGTTCATCTTGTATTATCTAAATTTATGTGCATACCTATAGGTGATTCGACTTCATCGACATTATGAGACAAATCTTTTTATGTTTTTTTAAAAACATCAAATCCGAATTACGATCAATTATATTAAACATTAATTTAAATTTGAATTCTATACTTTTAATATAGACAATATGTACATGCATACCTGGTTGGACTTCTTCTTGTTGAAAATCTCTATTTACATCATCATTGTTTCTTTCTTCAATATTTTCATGTTCTCGTTTCTTTCTCCAATAATGCTCTTTCATTTTTTCGTTATGGTGAGTTTAGTCTCGAGTGCGATCAAATTTTATCTTGCACAAACTTTTGTTTCCCATGAGTATAGTTATTTGTAAAAGTTTTTAAAAAATCAACATTTCAGAATAGTCTCAGAAAAACTTCATTGTCACAAAAATTATTAAAAAATAATATCAAAAATGTTATGTTCAACAAAGCCTTCACCTTGAAAATATGTTCAAAAAAGCCTTCACTTTGAAAAAAAATTCAACAAACCCTTCACCTTGAAAATATATGCAACAAAGTCTTCACCTTGAAAAAATGTTCAACAAAGCCTTCAATATATAAATTGTTATTCCAATAAAAACTTGAACTTCAAAAAAAAAAATTGCATTCAAAACGTCAACCACCTTGTTCAAAAGAACGAAAAAAGAAGATTCAAAATTTTGCTTAGGGGTTCCACATATGCAAAACCATGAAATGAGCGAGTGAATTGTGTTAAATTAGTTCGGTCGAAAGTGTATTTATAAGATTTTGCGCCAACTGAAACGAAACGACGTGTCTCTTCATTTTTTTTCCGGTTGGCAAAATTCTTTCACCCACCTTTCGACCGAAAGATTATTTTTTAGCCAAAAAGCGAGGAAACCGTTTATTTTCGATGGATTCCGTTAGAAAAATATATTTCAACCGAAAAAAAAAATTCCGACCGAAAGATTATTTCGGTCAAAAACTTGTGAATGGGACTATTTGCAGGAACCTGAGAATTCCCTGCAACTTACTTGAACTTTGGAGGTTGCGGACTCCTACAAATACTCAGAATTTAGTTTCGAAATTGATACCATCATTTGCAAAATTGAATCTACTTTCAATGGGCATAATTTGTTTTCATTTTCATTATTTTTATCTAATTTTATTTAATTTTATAAAAAAATCACTGCATAATATTTTCAAGTGACATTATGATTCAGTGAAATGAAATATCCATATCTCTAAAAATTCACAGTGGAAAATTTAGAAAAATTTAAATTCAAAATCCTTAAACTGGTCTCTTCAAAAGAGTATTTTTAGATTTTACTTTTAAGTAAAAATTAAGATAGATACAAGGTTGGGAAAACATGTGTCTAAATCTGCAACTTTTTCAGTTTGGTCAACTTCAAAGAATTCTAGAAATTATAATATTCATATGTTAGATTCAAAATTATAATCATAAGAAAATAGTCTTTGTAGATTATTGCAGTATATTTCGTTTGTCAAAAACAAAAGTTTAATAATAGATACATTGTTGGAGGGGAAATAACTCATTATCATTCCTTTCATTTTTAAGGAACATACTATGAAACAATTTCCAAATTGACATATCAAATCTCAATAAAAATAATTTGAAAAATAGTCAGTAGAAAGCTAACAAAATTCTTCACAAGTTTTGTTTTTACTGTAAAGTGAAATTCTAAATAAAAAAAATATTTGTGTATACCAGAAGTTGAAGAACTTGTGAAAATATAGTTTTTTTCTCATAAAACAAGCAAAATAGACACCCATCTTCATGATTTTACTTGCACTTTTGTCAGATTAAATTAAAGTAACAACTTTTTAGCAATTTACCAAATTCATGGGAAAATTTGACACTATTGTGTTTATATTATTTTTGGCTATAGCAATTTCCTTGGAAACCCATCACAGACTTTGATTCATTAACTACACAAATAAGCTCCAAATTTGGCACATTCCAAGCTATATATAACATCCCAAGTGAAAAATAAACATAATAGTAAAAGAATGAGCTAATTTGGTGTTCATCAGTCTAGCATGGCTATAATACCCCTTTGTAGTGGGTAAGAATAGAACCCGTGACCTCCTTTTAACTTTTATAAAACTCCACTACACTTTTTAATTATCATTAAACCCACTTAAACCAAGGTCAAAACCCTTTTTAAATAATAAATTAAAGTGGTGGAAAATGGTGATTGATTTGTGTGTTTTGGTAGAAACATAAAATATATAATTTTTTTATACCCAAGGTGGGGCACCATATGCATGTTAGGAAAGAAAATCATATTATGTGATGTTAAATTTTATTTAAAAAAAAAAAACTATACGACCCACCTTCCTATGAAATTATGATTTGTATGGTTAAGGTGTGACTTTGGTTATTTCGTATGGCCTCCATAGAGGAAATTCACATTATATACCATATCATTTAAGTTACTAGGATAGTTCTAATTACTCACCATTGCATCTGCCATATTTGGCATTAAAATGAAAACCCTCTCGATTACATAGGAATTAGAGAAATTAAATGATTTAAGATGATAATTTAATATGATGATGTTAAGCATAATGGTAAATGGTTTTGGAGGGAAAGAGAGAAAACTATTTTTTAATTGTATTTTCAACTTATCTCCTTGTATATTTACTTAAATTTCAAGTGTAGGCACCCATTGGCTGCAATATTGAATTTCACATCCAACGAGTACTCATTGTGCGTACTTCTTATAGACCTACAGTGAGATAAGTTGGAAACACATGAAAAAAACATATTTCTTTTCAAGAAACATGTTTTTTCCCATGTATTTCTAGTTTATGTCACTATGGGTCTATCAAAAGTATGCAGAGGGGATACTCATTGGATACAAAATTTAATTACACATCCAATGAATGCTTACACTTGAAATTTCAGTAAACCTATAAATAAATAAGTCAAAAATATGATAATAAAAAAAAAGGTAGTTTTCTTTCTTTCCCTTTGAAAATTTATAACTTTTATTTTATTATTTTTCTTAGGAGACCCACTTTATCAATCAAAATTTATCTAAAATTTATCTATTGACCATTAGATAAGATTCATTGGAAATCGCATATAACCGCTCATGGTGAAAGGACTTAATCAACTCCCTTTCCTTTACCATAATGTTGATTTTAATTTGGGCCATTGGTGAATTTGGTCAGGACCATCCTTCACCATACACAACCCCCCTCACATTCAACTTTCTCTCTCCTTGAACCCTGTGATGCATTCTTAGTTATTGGATCCAGTTTTTCAGGAGTTTTCTCCATTGTTCACGAGTGGACAACCTCAACATTCATCTTTCGAATCCTTCCTTTAATTAAAAAAATGACGAATTTGCTTGACATTGGAACCCGACACTTGTTGGAAGGGGTTGTCACTATTTTCAAGATAATGCCAATAAAGCTCAAAAAATGCAAAACTGTACATTATGCAACTTATGTAGGAGAAAAGACTTGGCTACAATTTCATTTTATCATCATGAGAGTTGTGATTGACTTTGGGTCATGAAAATTCATACATAGGTTAGTCTTAGGCATAATTAGACTTTCCCATGGGACTTCTAGAATAACAGAGCAAATTTAGAGAATTTTGTAGTGCAAATTCATGAGCAATGTTATTATGTGCAAACTTCATCTATATTTTTTCCCCACGGTGGTGCGTCATGGCTCTTGAAAACTAAGACAAACAATGCTCATGCCTAAATTTGAAAAAGCATGTCTTAGTTATGGGTTTGAGGCATTGGAACTCAATTTCTAAGCACGTGAATGTGGCCCATGTTCATAAAATTTCTATTTCCTATGTGCTTTGCATAGGGTTGAATGAACTATGTCATATGTAGTCCCTAGATTTATCGACAATATCCTAAAATAGTTTCTCGATTGGAAGACCAGATAAAGAACTATCCAGATGATTCTTCCATAGAAAACAAACCAAAAAACCCATTTAAAGCATGTCTCTCCTTGTTTCTTGAGTTTTATAAGACTATGTCTCTTGCATATGAAGTCTAAATGACACATAGAAAGAAGCAATGCATAATAGACATGGATGGATTTCCAATGATTTGTTGCACAATGGTTTTTTATGCCTTTCTAACATACTTTTAAAGTAGGATGAGAAACTTAACATCAATGTGATTTTTAATAGCTACATTTTTGTATTTTTGGAGGTCAAAATTGAATCTTGTCATCTCCCTGGTGTTCGTGACCTTTAAAAACATATATAAGCCAATCCTTACCTTTATATAGAGCATTCTACCCATAAGCATAATTTTTCATAAAGTGGGTCCCATTGCATTTTTATACTTATGTAGTTGTGAATTGGATTTTGTCACCTCCAACATAATAAGCTACTACATAAAATGAATAATTTATTAGTGTGCCTCCATGGAAGGGACACTTCGAATGGGGTTTTGATGTTGGAAAATAATAGACACAACATGGCATGCAATTTGGTTGGGCTTCAAAACCTCGTGAAGATGATCCTAACTTTAGGATCGAAACTAGTAGAGGATGATCTATTAATGCAATGCAATTTTCATTTTTTTATATCTACTACAAATTAAAATGAAAAATTTATTAAATTAATATTCAATAATGAAATATTCCAGGTATTATCATTCACTAGATTAAAACCCAGTGAGTAGATGAACAATGGAGTCACTAATATTTGTTATTAGATTCCCAAGGAGAAATTTGTCTTCGATAATGATGTTGATTCTTATGTTGTCCTATAGGTTGTTCCCTCTCTCTCATAGGGGCTCAATGTTAGGGAATAATGTGCAAGAGCACCTTCTTTTTCCACTCTAGGTATTCAAACTAGCCTAGGGTCAAAGGGGGGGTACCCTCAATTTTCCTAAAATTATTATCCTTCCCCTTATATAAGAATTTTTTTTATCAGTGAAGCTTAGACTGGTTTTATTGCAAGAGCATGATGGTGCATGGTGCTACCTCATCAATTTATTTAAAACAAAACAAAGTATTTTGAGTTATAGTTTCTGGGTGAAAAAGAATCCAAACAACAAGGGGATTCAATATATTTCAACCATAGGAATGATCTTTTGAACCACATTGATGCAAGAGCATCGTTGGCAAGCGCGCAGAGGCAGGACCACTCAACACGTGTGAGTTCTTCCAGAAATTCAACGTTGACAGTTGTAGCTGATTTTCAAATCCGTCTTCACTCAGCGCCGGAATTCACCTTTGGAGGCACGCTTGAACCGGTGCCAAATTTTACCCTTTGAGGAACGTTTTGAAAACTGTAAACAAAGCAGGAGTTTCCACTTCGGATCTGGGATGCGACTGAACTAAGATAGCATAGGATGAATGTTAGAGTAGGCAAGTAGCCAGGGGAAACCCTAGAAACATTTTTGAGTTATGTAGAAGTTTGTACACCCAGTTAGGGAGAGCTGGAATACAGAGAGAAATTAGTTGTAAGAGAGAACTGCGAGTTAGCAGGAGATCTCGGTGTTTTTTGAGTTACTGTAATTTTGAATGTATTCTGTAGCCATTGGGCACTTGTGAATATAACAGAATGGAAAATTGACCCAAATGTATGGTGTGTGGACTGTGTGCATTTTTCCTGTCTTTTCTGTTTACATGAACAAGGGGATGGAACTGTGAGTTTTTCCAGTTTCAATTGTTTCTCTTCATTGGAAGCTCTGCAAGGTGTGCATCGAGCCAGAGAGGAACGTGAGGAGACCAGGAGGAATTTCTCTGCGAGAAATATCGTGTATCTGAGTTATCGAAATCCCTCAGACGCAAGGAGTGCACGGGAAATCGAAGTCTGAACCAGACAAAGCTCAGGAGGGATAACGCTTTGGAAAGTGTTATCGAGATCCAGGAACTCATTCCCTGGAAGGAGCGAAGACCAAGTCTTCGAAGACTCAGAAAATATTCTAAGTCTGAAGTGAGTAAAATCTCAGGAGGAAGAATGTCGTCGAGCGTTGGATCGCGACGGAAGATCCCGCAGACCGTCCAATTTGAGGGAGAAGTGCAGGCTTTAACGCTACGTAGATCTGGGAGGGGAGATCCCGAAGATCTGAACGGATGATGGAGAGTCCTTGAGGAGAAACGCTGAAACCCCGCTAGCCGTTGGATAAGGTGGAGTTGCGAGGAGTTTAGCGGCGAGGGATTTTTGATGTCCAAAGCATTTCGACATTTCGTTATTTCGGAAACCGGGAACATGAAAGACAGAGGAGCGGGATCCTTGCATTGTGATTCCCCGAATCGTGAAATCCTGAAAGAACGAGCACCAAGGCATTTCATTATTTCGGCAACCAGGAACCCAAAAGACAGAGGTGCGGGACTCTTGCATCGCTATTCCATGAATCGCGAAACCCCGAAGGAACGAACGCCAAGACATTTCGGCATTTAGGGAACCAGGAGTACAAGGGTCAACAGTGTGGGACTCTTGACCGGTGGAACCCCGAAAAGATCAGAGCCGTCAGATCTCCGAAGGCCTAGAGCCGTTGATCTGAAGTGGGGGAGATTTCGCGATTTCGACAACCGAGAAGAGGAGTGGACAGCTCCGCAAGACGCGAAGTCGCGAAATGCGGAACTCCGAAATAAGCGTAGTCGTCGATCCGAGAGAGATATAAGCCGTAGATCTCATGTCATCGAGATTTCGGCATTTCGGCAACCGGGGATTCCAAGGAGCAGAGATATCCCTTGCACCCAGGTTTCATGAAACGCAAAAACCCAAAAGAATAGGCGCCGAGACATTTCGGCATTTCAATAACCGAGAATCCCAAAGAGCAGAGATATCCCTTGCATTCTGATTTCATGAAATGCGAAAACCCGAATGAACCGGTGCTGGGACATTTCGACATTTCGGCAACCGGGGGTTCGAAGGACAAAGGGATGGGATGCTTGAGTTGTGAATTTTCGGTCCCCGATAAGCGTCCTTTTTGGATTAGCGCAAGGTCACGGCTCTTGGTCGTGTGTTGTGGGAGCTCATGCTTGGCGCTTGGAAAATCCAACTAATCATTTTTGGGGGACCTGTGTGTGTGTGTTCATTTTCGAAGGGTTCTAGTTTGGAACCAGAAGAGCCATTTCATCTCCCGAACCAGAAGATCCTGACCGGGAGGTCACGCAGCCCTGAGGAGGGATAGGGGGTTTGCATCAGGTGGTATCAGAGCATCATTTTTTCATCTGTAGACTTCAGATGAAGGAGGAAAAGAAGGAGACAGAGAACTTGGAGTTGTACTATGTGTGTGACAGATAGTCAACATAATGTTGCCAAGAAGACGAGAGCCACCTTTAGCCAACTGTGTTGTAGAGAGGGAGATGCGAGAGCTTCGCGCCCGATTGGAAACAATGGAAGAAGCACAGAGAAGAGCACCTAACGTTGGGGATGTCAGTGATGCAGAAAGTGAAGAGGTTGAGGTTAAAGAAGCCGCATGAGAGGATGATGTAGAAGAACATTTGTTGAGAGCAGTTGCCAGATTAGGAGGCAAAGCTAAGATAGAGGTCCCCGTGTATGAGGGAAATATAGATGTTGAAGAACTGTTGGACTCGATAAGGTCCATGGACAAACACTTTGACTATGAATATTTTGATGAGGAGAAGAAGGTGAAGCAGGCAGTCACCTGGCTAAAAGGGCATGCAGCACTGTGGTGGGACGAACTGCAGGCCGAGAGGAGAAGTAAAGGGAAACAGAGGATAAATATTTGGGACAGGATGGTAGCCAAAATGAAAGCTAAGTTCATACCCAAAGATTACCAGATCAATCTGTTCAGGAAGCTACAGAACCTGAGACAAAAAGGGATGACAGTCATGGAGTACACCGAGGAGTTCGACTAGCTGAACATCGGAACTGGACAACGGGAGAGAGATGAAGAAAAAGTCACCAGATATATAAATGGCTTGGGATATGAGATCTAGGATGAGCTCAACATGATGTCAGTCAGGACTGTGGAAGATGCTTATCAGTTTGCGCTAAAGGCAGAGGAGAAGCTGACCAGAAAACAGAACCAGCAAGGAAGAGATAAAGGCTCGGTCCCAAGCAAAAGCAAGGGATTTAATCGTGACAGAGCACATCAACCTAAGGACGAGGCTGAGAAAACACACAATCACTCAGAACGAGGAGGAAGTTCACGAGGAAGACAAAATGGTGGAAGAAACTCTTCCAGAGGAAGAGGCAGAGGAGGAGTAAGGTGTTATAACTGTGGAAAGATAGGGCACATGTCTTGGGAATGTCTCGAGAAGAAGAAGGAAGGAGGAGAAGCTCACATTTCAGAAGCACAACGAAGAGATGTTGAGGTAGAAGGAGCAGAGGATGGAGCATCCTTGATGTTGAGAAAAGTTCTCTTAAAACCAGAGGCAGAAATTGAAAAGCCAGTGCAGAGAAACAGTCTGTTCAGGACAGCTTGCAAGACTAAGGATAAAGTGTGCAAGGTGATCATTGACAGTGGGAGTACTGACAACCTAGTATCCACAGAGATGGTGGAGAAATTGGTGCTGAAGACAACTGCACATCCAAGGCCATACAAAGTCTCATGGCTGCAAAAAGGACACCAGATAATGATCGCTAAACAATGTCTGGTTGAAATTAAAATAGGAGGATATAAATATGAAATCCTATGTGATGTAATTCCCATGTATGTATGCCACATTTTGTTGGGAAGACCATGGTAGTTTGACAGAAATGTCATTCACGATGGAAGGAAGAATACATATACATTGGAGAAGAATGGTAGGACGCATATGCTGTTTCCAATGGAGGAGAAGAGAGCGAAAGAGGAAGCCAGCACAAGCATACTTCTCATGAGTGGGAAGGAACTCCTGAAATAATTCAAGGAAGAACAGGAGATGCAATTCATTGTGGTGAGGAAGCCCAGAGTCATCCTTACGAGTACGTCAATGGATGATTTGCCTGAAGAAGTTCAGGAGCTGCTGGATAATTTTGTTGATATAGTGGTGGGTGAGTTGCCAAACTCATTTCCGCCTATCAGGAGTATCAGTCATCATATCGACTTGATACCAGGAGCAAGCCTGCCAAACAAAGCAGGGTACAGATTAACACCTCGAGAAAATGAGGAGGTGAGGAACCAAGTCCAAGAGTTGTTGGATAAGGGTTTAGTCAGAGAAAGTTTGAGCCCATGCGCAGTACCAACTGTGTTAAGCCCAAAGAAAGATGGAGGATGGAGAATGTGCATAGACTCGAGATCCATCAACAAGATCACCATCAGGTACAGATTTCCTTTACCGAGAATGGATGATTTAATGGATTGCTTAAGTGGAGCAAATTTATTTTCTAAGATAGATCTGAAAAGTGGATATCACCAAATCAGCATGAGAGAAGGTGGTGAATGGAAAACAACCTTTAAGATGAATGCAGGTCTGTATGAGTGGCTATTTATGCCATTTGTCTTAACGAATGCCCCGAGCACTTTTATGAGGCTGATGAACAAAATTCTAAAAGATTTCATTGGCAAGTTAGTGGTTGTATATCTAGACGATATACTGATCTTTAGCAAGACTAAAGAGGAGCATTTGAGACACCTAACGCTAGTAATGAGGAGGCTATAGTAGGAGAAGTTGTTGATCAATCTAAAGAAGTCCTCTTTTATGAAGACAGAACTCATTTATTTGGGTTTCGTGATCTCTTCGAATGAACTGAAGATGGATCCAGAGAAGGTGAAAGTGATCAAAGAATGGTCCTCACCAAGGAGCATGTTCGAGGTAAGGAGATTTCATGGTTTAGCAAGTTTTTATAGAAAGTTCATTAGAGACTTCAATGGGATTTGTGCACCCATGATGGATACAATAAAGAAGCGACACAAGTCTTTTAAATGGACAGAGGAGGCTGAAAATAGCTTCAATATATTGAAGGAGAAGATAACAGAACGACCAATTTTGGTCATGCTGAATTTTGGGAAGACATTTCAGGTCAGATGTGACGCAAGTGGGGTTGCAATAGGAGCAGTTATAATTTAGGACAATCAACTTGTTTCCTATTTCAGTGAGAAGTTGAATGAGACTACGAGGAAATACTCCACATATGACAGGGAGTTTTATGCCAGAATTCAAGATTTGAAGAAATGGAGGCATTATCTTGTCCCGCAAGAGTTTGTCTTGTACATCGATAACCAAGCCTTACAATTCATAACCCGAAAAGAAAAATTGAATTAGATTCATGCAAAATGGGTTGAATTTATGCAAAATTTTACTTTTGTCATAAAACATATTGTTGGGAATACTAACAAATTTGTTGATGCGTTAAGCAGGAGATGTTTAATTCTGCAAGAATTCCAGGTGGAGACCTTGGGGTTTGAACACCTTAAGGATATGTATTGTGATGATACAAATTTCAAGGAGGCCTACGAAGCATGTACAAGCCCTGTACTGAGAGATAGAAGTCAGTGGACAGAGTATATGGTTCAGGAAGGATTGTTGTTCAGAGGAAATCAATTGTGCATACCAAGATGCTCAATGAGGGACAATCTTCTGAAGGAGAAGCATAGTGGAGGATTGGTTGGACATTTCAGCCACGATAAAACATTTGCACAGTTGAGAATTTCATACTATTGGCCAGGTATGAGGATAGAAGTGATAAATTTTGTGAAAAGATGTAGAATCTGCCAGCATGCTAAGGGGAAAAGACGGAACATTGGATTGTATCAACCATTTCCAATACCAGAGAGGCCTTGGGATGAAATAAGCATGGATTTCGTGTTGGGATTGCCAAGAACACAAAGGGGATTCGATTCCATATTTGTGGTGGTGGATAGGTTTTCAAAGATGTCACATTTCATCCCATGCCAAAAGACCAGTGACGCAATGCATGTTGCAAATCTGTTTTTCAAAGAAGTTGTGAGACTTCATGGTCTACCCAAGAGCATTGTCTCGGACAGAGACACAAAATTTGTTGGTCACTTTTGGAGGACGTCATGGAAGAAGATGGGGACAGATTTTTCCTTTAGCTCAGCTTATCACCCTTAGACAGATGGGCAGACTGAGGTGGTAAATAGAAGTTTGGGGAATTTATTAAGGAGTCTAGTTACTGAACATCATAACCAGTGGGATCAGATTCTGCCACAAGCAGAATTTGCATACAATGACTCACCAAACATGAGCACTGGAAGGAGTCCATTCCAAATACTCTATGGAATGCAACCCAGGGGAGTGTCTGAGTTAAGGGACTTAGAACAGGGAGAGATCATAAGCATTGGAGCAGAGGATTTTGCTGCTGAAATGCAGAGACTCCATAGTCGGATCAAAGAACAATTATAGAGTTCTAATCAGAAATACAAGCACAGAGTTGATCAGCATCACAGGGAACTTCAATTTGAAGTAGGAGATCAGGTTTTAGAACATCTCAGGAAGAAAGGTTCCCTGGGGGAACATCTAACAAATTGAAGATGAAGAAGATAGGACCCTGTAAGATCTTGAGGAAGTTTGATGCAAACACATATGATATCGAGCTGCCAGATGGTGTGGGAATTTCACCCATATTCAATGTCTCAGACCTATACCCTTATAGGAAATATGACACAGAAGGGTCAGAAGATCAAGGAAATATTCAATGGGAGAAACAGATGCATGTGTCAGAAAAGTCACAGATGGAGAAAATTGTTGATCGAAGGATTGGCAAGAAGACCAGGAGGAAGACTTATTTTGAATATCTGGTCAAATGGAAAGGACACCCAATAGAAGATGCCAGTTGGGAAAATGAATTTGTTATTCAGAAGCAGGGAAAGTCAGTAGAGGAGCTCATGGACAGGAGTCCATGAATTTTTGTCAAGGGGAGTATGATGCAGGAGCATCATTGGCAAGCGCATAGAGGCAAGACCACTCAACACGTGTGAGTTCTTCCAGAAATTCAATGTTGATAGTTGCAGCCGATTTTGAAATCCGCCTTCACTCAATGTCGGAATTCACCTTTGGAGGCACGCTTGAACCGGTGTCGAATTTTACCCTTTGAGGCACATTTTGAAAATTGTAAACAGAGTAGGAGTTTCCACTTCAGATCTGGAATGCAACTGAACTAAGATAGCGTAGGATGAATGTTAGAGTAGGCAAGTAGCCAAGGGAAACCCTAGAAACATTTTTGAGTTATGTAGAAGTTTGTACACCCAGTTAGGGAGAGCTGGAATACAGAGAGAAATTAGGTGTAAGAGAGAACTGCGAGTTAGTGGGAGATCTCAGTGTTTTTTGAGTTACTATAATTTTGAATGTATTTTGTAGCCATTGGGCACTTGTGAATATAACAGAATGGAAAATTGATCCAAATGTATGGTGTGTGGACTGTGTGCATTTTCCCTGTCTTTTTTGTTTACATGAACAAGGGGATGTAACTGTGATTTTTTCCAGTTTCAATTGTTTCTCTTCATTGGAAGCTCTGCAAGGTGTGCATCGAGCCAGAGAGGAACGTGAGGAGATCGAGAGGAATTTCTCTGCGAGAAATACCGTGGATCTAAGTTATCGAAATCCCTCAGACGCAAGGAGTGCATGGGAAATCGAAGTCTGAACTAGACAAAGCTCAGGAGGGATAACGCTTCGAAAAATGTTATCGAGATCCAGGAACTCATTCCCTGGAAGGAACGAAGACCGAGTCTTTGAAAACTCAGAAAATCTTCTAAGTCTGAAGTGAGTAAAATCTCAGGAGGAAGAACGCCATCGAGCGTTGGATCGCAGCGGAAGATCCTGCAGACCGTCTGATTTGAGGGAGAAGTGCGGGCTTTAATGTTGTGTAGATCTGGGAGGGGATATCCTGAAGATATGAACGGATGGTGGAGAGTCCTTGAGGAGAAACGTCGAAACCCGGCTAGTCGTTGGATAAGGTGGAGCTGCGAGGAGTTTAGCGGCGAGGGATTTTTGACATCCAAAGCATTTCGACATTTCGGTATTTCGGCAACCAAGAACCCGAAAGACAGAGGAGAGGGATCCTTGCATCGCGATTCCCCGAATCGTGAAATCCTGAAAGAATGAGCGCCAAGGCATTTTGGTATTTCAGCAACTGGGAACTCGGAAGACAGAGGAGCGGGACTCTTGCATCGCGATTCCATGAATCACGAAACCCCGAAGGAACGAATGCCAAGACATTTCGGCATTTCGGTAACTGGGAGTACAAGGGTCAACAGTGTGGGACTCTCGACCGGTGGAACCCCGAAAAGATCGAAGCCATCAGATATCTGAAGGCCTAGAGTCGTTGATCTGAAGTGGGGGATATTTCGCGATTTCGGCGACCGGGGAGAGGAGTGGACAGCTCCGCAAGACACGAAGTCGTGAAACGCAGAACGTCGAAATAAGCGTAGTCGTTGATCCGAGAGAGATCCGAGACGTAGATCTCGGGTCATCGGGATTTCAGCATTTTGGCAATCAGGGATTCCAAGGAGCAGATATATCCCTTGCACCCAAGTTTAGCGAAACACGAAAACCCGAAATAATAGGCGTCGGGACATTTCTGCATTTCGGTAACCGGGAATCCCAAAGAGCAGAGATATCCCTTGCATTCTGATTTCGCGAAATGTGAAAACCCAAATGAACCGGTGCTGGGACATTTCGGCAACTGGGGGTTCGAAGGACAAAGGGATGGGATTCTTGACTTGTGATGTTCTACTCCCCGATAAGCGTCCTTTTTGGATTAGCGCAAGGTCACGGTTCTTGGTCATGTGTTGTGGGAGCTCACGCTTGGAACTTGGAAAAGCCAACTAAGAATTTGTGGGGGACCTCTGTGTGTGTGTTCATTTTCGAAGGGTTCCAGTCTGGAACCAGAAGAGCCATTTTGGCTCCCGAACCAAAAGATCTTGACCGGGAGGTCGTGCAGCCCTGAGGAGGGATAAGGGGTCTGCATCACACATGCACCATAATCTAGTTATTCTTGAAAAATAAATAAGGGAAAAGGAACAAATATAAGCTTAGGAGGAGGTTGAACAATATTTTTCCTAATACACACTTTTGTTAGATATAAAACCAACTGAGTAAGTATAGATCCATTGGTTTATTCAACACCATATGAGATAAAACAAAAATGAAGAGGGGGGCCACCATATGCACATTGGGGGAGGGGCTCATATTATATAATGTTAAAATAAAAACAAAAATATTTGATAAGGCTCATCTTCCCATGTAATTATGTTTGGTATGGTTAAGGTGTGACTTTGGTTTTTTCATATGCCCCCCACAAATGACCTTCACATTATATACCATGCCACTTAAGTTCTCACCATTTCCCATACTCCTATTCCCCATACAACTTCAGTTCTCACCATTGCAGTTGCCATATTTTTCACTAAAACAAACAACCCTATGATCAATGATCAAATTTGAAGCCTTCATGGCCCTTCAGGAGCTCTTTATCCCTTCATATAAGGGCATTAAATAATTTCCTTCGCAAAGAAATTTAAAATAAAAAAATTAATTTTCAATTACAAGGTGAGGATCATTCTATATCATTGGAACTAAAGGGAAATCACTTGTATAGCTTGTCAACATTTGATTCTTAATAATAAATATTTGAAACTTGAGATGAATTAGTAAGTGGTAATTGTAATGTTAACTCCATTTCCAACAACTTTATATTAACTTTCCAAAGATGTACATTGGTACCCCTCTCTCATATATCTCAATGTTAAACCTTGTATCAACAATGGACATTACATTAATTGTGGAAATTGCTCAAGAGGCTTTGCTACCCATGATAATACTTACAACATGATCATCGAGTTCACTGAGATAGATATTACTAACTCTTCCTCACTTCATTTTTCCTTAGTGGTTGAAATGATATCAATAGGGTTGAAATTTTTTCCTTAAGTGGAAAAGACAATAACTAGTATGTGGAAATGAATGGTTTTTCTCTTTAGATGTTGATTCCTTTGAATTTTTTAATGTAATCTTGAAGGATGACAATTGCAGCCTCTAAATTTCTTAATCATTGACAGAGAATGATAAATAAATGTTGCAAAAGAATATACATATTTCAATTATTTGTCTTGAGTATCAACAAAAATATGTTGAAGCACATGTAAGAATAAAATGCTATTTCAAGTGAACATTTTTTTTTAATATTTGTTTTGGCAATAGTATCTACTGGCCCGTTTTATAATTAGATTTGTAAGTTGTTCTTGAAATAATATTTTAAGGAGCTTGTAGTTGGAAGAGTAGGAACTCAATTCTACATATATCCATGGAAACACGCTTTCTAGTATATTATCAATCTCATTTATGTGCTAATTGAAACATAGGCACAAGAAGAAAATAATATATAATTTAGAGTTATTTTCCATGATTTCCAAAAACTACAAGTTTGAAGCAAAATGATCTATAAACTATCATGGATATTCCACTATGTTAGCACTAAAAGTTACACTTTGAATCCTAAAGTGAAAGCTCGGTACCCATCAATAGGTTTATGAGATAAGTCTTAAAATGTGGTGTCAAATGGATAAAACTCAGTTCATCAATGTCAAAACATAGGAAATTCTAGATAAAATGCATCAACAAAAGAGGTCTTGTTTAAATTAGGTCAAGGTTTTGAGGATTAGTGTGGATAGAAGGAAGACTTAGTAAGAAAAATGAAGTGAGTCTACCACTAGCATTAGGATTTACCAGTAGACAAACGAGAGAAAAGCTTAACATACAAGAGCTTCTTAAATCCAAGATGAAAAAAATATAAGAAAGTTATAACAAAATCACAATCAAACATCCATTGTAATACAGCTACAACATATCATTTGAATCATTCAATGACAATAAAAATCAGAGTGAGAGAGAGAGAGATAAGATGGCAAGAGAGAAAATTGACTTCCATTAAACAAAATTTCATAAGTCTGATACATCAAACCAGAGTAGGCTCTGTTATATTAAAATCACCAAAATATTCTTTTATATCAACCATTCGATCCTCCAACCCCTTTCCCAAAATAGAAACAGTTACAAACAAAAAATGGCACGTTTTAACTGATTTCCTACTTTTCAGGAGGCGAACTTATGAAAAATAGGCTTCAAAACACCACTTGTACTTATAAAACCATAATAGTTGTGTAAAATATGAGAGAGGTTTTTGTATATAATCTCCTTGAAAAGAAAAACCTCTCTCTATTTCTTGAAATTCATCTCTAGCTTTCCGGAACACGTGTCGCAAAAACATGTCTCAAACAAGAAAACATGAAAACTGAAAAATAGGGCTCAAAGATTCATTTGAATATCCCAATATGTGACACCTTTGTGAAAAATGAAAAAGTTTAATGTTCTTGGGTCCGTGATTGACAATAACCTCATTTTAATTTTGAAAATTCATCCTGGTTCACCCGTAAATCGTCTTGGAATTCAACTGGTCAAAAATACCAATTGGCAGCGTCAGCGCTGCGAAATTTCCTGTAGCAGCCCATTTTAATTTTTTTAAGATTCAATACCTAAAACATTATTTCAGTAGTCTATACATTCTTCAAAACTCCATTATCTTGATATATAATTGTTTAAGGATGAATTTGAAAGGATGCAAAAGATGAAAGTTGCAGCAGTCCTAGAACAGAGTGTTTACAGCACAGTTCACAGCACCATTATGAAAACCAACCAAAACCCTTTTCTCAACCCTCAAACATGATGAACACTCTCATGGATTACTAGGTGGATCTAGGCTTGAATTTGAAATCTTTGAATTATCACAGAGGTCTATGCAAGTTGTCCAACCTTTAACTCTCTCCTTCAGCCAGTTCCCAGCAAAGTTCGCAGCGCCTGTACCTAGTTCGCAGCGCCTAATTCAAACAAGATTTGCATGCTCCGAGGAGACTGTTAGGATGTCCAAAGACATGATCCTTGAAAATTTGTTAAAAATAGGCTCTGAAAACAATGAAATCCCTTAGCATGACAAAAAGGTAATGATGGCAATGAATGAATATTGCGTTATTGGACTCATATGCAAGATCAAGTGCTCTTGCTTCATAAAAAATGTTTGAAACTTGGTGCTTGAGGAAGTTGGCACTGCGGAATCTCCTAATTCACTAGTGTTGCAGAATAGACCATAATATCGTAAAAATAACCAAATTTCCTAGTGCAAATTATTGTGCTAACACACTGGAATAGTTCATCAAAATAGATATTACAACATTCTAAAATCTCTTATTATATTTTGTTTTACTTAAATGTGACAATTTAATGTTAATATCTTAATGCATGGAATACTAAATAAACCAAAAATGAAATGAAAGTGACAAGCAAATAACACCCCATCCACACAATGAATAGAATATGTGCCCTAGGAAAACCCAAGATGAGAAAAACTTGGCTAGAAGGTGGGTCTTATGCTATACTCTTTTCTTCTTAGTTATGAAATGCAAATACAAATATAAGGGCACTCACTATGGAGTTGTCATGGACATTATGACTAATATGGTTGCTACATGATCTTCTACTTCCTCTATTCTACTTCAATATCCCACTCTTAGATGCTTTGTTCATCTATGAAACAATAACAATACAAATATAATTGAAACCTTTCCTTTCATAGTGGCCCAATATTTAACATAGCTTGATAGCTATCTAGGGTTAGGGTTTTTACATGCATCAAACCCATATTAGGGTTAAGGTTTTGGACCCTCTAGAATATTATACAAATTCAAAACATGACTTACTCCACATGTGTAAGTAATGTGAGTTGATGTGGCATCTACTCAATATTTAGAATAATTTTGAGAGGTTAAGAGCTAAGCACACAAAATTTTGACCCAAAAAATGGTCATTTAAGGCCTCAAATGGGTTATGCAATGTTCTATACCCCAAATCACTAAAGTGGGACTTGCCCCTAAAATGGGACCTACAATCCAATAAATATATAACACATTATATAATGATCCATTTCATAACATACCTTCCCATTTAGGGAGGCTTTTGGTCCCCAAATATTTTACTAAAGTAAGTGAGGCAATGTTTCCTCTACCTTCTCCTTGGAGTACCATTTGTACTTGCCTAGAAGTTGTCCTTTCAACCCAACCTGCTAGACTTCATGCTACTCCTATCTAGTTTCTATAGACTTCTTATGAAAAATTGTATCTTCCACTAACTCTACCTAAGCTTCTAGTATTAAGTCCTCTATCATAGGTAAGACTTGCTCATCAATTTCCTAGTCCAACATGGAAGGCTCATAGAGTTTTGGATTCACGTATTCACTACTAAGTAAATGTGCATATATGGAGGTAGACTGAGTTTGTAGGCATTCTCACCCACATTCTCCAATACTTCAAAAGGACCATATCATAGACCCTTGATCTTCTTACCAAGACCCTGTGGCCTTTCTTTGTTTAGATACAACCAAACTTTATTTCGCACCTTGAAATTTTTCTCACTTTCGTGTTGATCATGTTGGGCCTTGTACTTTTCTTGTGACTTATTCAATGTCTCATGTACTTGTAAATGTATTTTCCTAATCTCATCAAAAAAAAATCCATCCTTTTATGTTTCTTTTGTGGTGTCTTCCCTTACTCCTCCTTGTTGTCCATATACAACGTTTAAGGGTGAAGGAGGTAAATACCCAAAACAATTTCAAAAGGAGACTTACTAGTAGAAGTGTGGACTTCTTTGTTATAAGAATAATTAATATAAATAAAATTCCCATATCAAGTCCTTGGGTTCTTTTGATTGTAACCCCTCAAAATATGAAATAATGTCATATTCACTACTTCTATCTAATGTGAATGGAAACATGTATATCTATTCAACTTAGTGTCCATGTTCTCCCAAAGTGCAATCCAAAAGGCATCGATAAATATGGTATATCTATCTAAGATGATGCTCATTGGTATCCAAAAGTGCACTTAGACCTTTTCAAAGAACAAAATTTGTGTTACATCTTGTCCCTTAATGGCCTTTTTATAAGGCATGAGAATGCACATCCTACTAAATCTATCAACTATCACAAATATATAGTCATGTACCTTCCTTTTTCTTCACAAACCACCCATGAAATCCATGGAGATTATCTCCTAGGGTCTACTAGATACAAGTAGGAGATGGTATAAACCTTGCTTTCTATTATTGGGATTCCAGTACAACAAAGTATGCATCCTCTAATAAGCCAAGCTACATTTTATTGCATTCTAGGCCAATATGCATACCTTTGTAAGTTGGCAACTGTCTTCCCAACACCAAAATTCCCTACAAATTTGGAGGTGTTAGCCTCTCTAATACGCTGCAATATTTCATATTTAGAAATGCATATCTTGTCTAGATTGTAGAGTAATCCACCTTGGAGATGATGGTCATCCTTACCATACCTTCTTCTGAAAAAAATTGGCCCTATAGTTGTTGAAACACCTCTTTAAAGTCCTCATCTTA
This sequence comes from Picea engelmannii, assembly GCA_009831015.1. Taxonomy (NCBI): domain Eukaryota; kingdom Viridiplantae; phylum Streptophyta; class Pinopsida; order Pinales; family Pinaceae; genus Picea; species Picea engelmannii. Next base: position 199,337 of record ML780280.1, read on the forward strand.
TGTGTAGGCATATTTGTATGCATCATGGGTGAAAGGCTCCATGTGCATAAGACTTCCCAAAGATGTGAACTTGGATGTCGGTGGCCTTGAAAGCATGTTTTCCAACTAATTAATGCTACACTTCTTATATTTGATGATTATATGAAATTGATGTAAAAAACCCATCCACTTATATTGTTTTGTTTGTTGAACCTTAATATGGGCTTGAAAATATTTCAATGGCTAATGATCAATTTGGATGATAGTATCCTTGTCCATTGGTCAATGCTTCCACTTCTAATGTCTTGAACCATAGAATAGAGTTCCTTGTCATATGTAGGGTATTTCAAGACTCCACCATGAAACATTTCAGAATGATAACATATTGACTTACCTCCCTACATATACTACTCCCATAACATATCCACTTTCATCCATATCCACTTCAAAATGCTTCTGCAAATTAGGTAATGCAAGAACTGGTGCTCAACCGATCTTTTGTTTTATCTCATCAAAATATTTATGTTGATTCTTTCCCTAGTGGAAACTCTTTCCATTGGTTGTTATGGCATGGAGGTGTGCAATGCAATGCCCCTCCTTGCCTAACTCTAGTTTGAGAAGGATTATGAGGTCAATATGAGGATTGACTGAAGATTTTAGTGACCATGTTTTTTATTATGCTATATGTATATGACTTGTAAAATGTACTCGATTGATAGGATGGTAATTGATATTCTTGATTGTTAAGATGATTAGTATGTATGTTATGATAGATATATGTGTGGATCATGAAATGAATACTTATGTTGTGATCAAGTGTGAATTGTGTTCGGTGGGAAGGAACTACAAGACTCCTAGGTAGAGTTAATTAAAGGAAGAGGAAGGCTATGGAAACCAAATTAAACATTGAGAAAGGTTAATAAAAATAATTTGAATTTCATTGATATTATATTTCTTATATTTGTGACATGGTTTCATTAATCTAAGTGATGTGGGATATTGAACACCTTAGGAGGACATAAGTGGATATGGATGTTAGGGAGTACTCCAAGGAGGGAGTCAAATAGTGAATATCCATGGAGGGTAGCTGGTAATATTAAGAAATCAATTATTATGATGCTTACATGATATCGATCTACATAATATGTGTGTAATTATTGCATGTACATGATATAGGGAAAATCCTTGCCAACATATGAGTGTGGACCATAACCAGTAAATCCTTAATAGAGACGTGGAGTCTCAATAGAGGCATGAAGTCTCTAATTGTAGAATATATAGTTCATATGTTTGGGGGATGCACAATAAGGTGGGATGACCTTACTCCCCAACAATGAATTCTTCTAAATGCTAAATTAATTTAAGGTAAAATAAAAAAAAATAAACCCATGGTTGAATTAATTCATAAATTAACTACTCACTTATAGAGGGATTGTAAAAATTGTTATTATTTAATTTAAAGTGAATTATTATTATTAAGAAAATAAATAATTAAGAAAAAATGGGGCAATGACAAATGTAATGTCCCTAATTTGAACTCTTTGTAATTATACATATATGTTGGTGAGCCATTGGTACCAATTGTAAATATAAATGTACATATAGGTTGGTGAGTCGTTGGCACCAAGTTTTGGTTTTGTGCACACCTATAGTTTGTGAGGATCGTTATCAAAGAAAGGGTGCACACATTTCACAGTGATGCACACACATAAGGAAAATAGAATTGGCATGTGATGCCAGAATGCTTGCGCACGGAGTATAGATCATAAGTTCAGAATGGATTACACGCACAGTAAATTTGTGTGCTCAGTGTGCTTGTGCATGCAGTTGTATTGTGTTACTTCCGTTGTTATAAGTTGTGTAAAAAGAGAAAAGTTTGTGTGTCACGACCCAGCTTGGATTTAAGCGCGTTACTTCAAGTATTTCTACGCAGACTAATGTTATAGATTAGAATCTATGCACTAGATTTTGGAGTAGCATTTCTCAGTAGTAAGCTAAAGATGGGGAAAATTACAAGTTGGTTTTAGAGCGCGGTATCCAGCTAGAAGGTTGGGTATGTTACAATTTGGTTCCAGAGAAGTTTGGTAACGGGGATGTTACAATTTGGTATCAGAGAAGTTTGGTAACGGGGATATTACAAATTGGTATCAGAGATCTGGTTTCAACACTGAGCATGCATGGGTTGAGTATGTACTTAAGGAAAAATTTTGGACTAGTAAGTGACCGAATTTGGAATTTTAGCATGGCCATGATGTGCATAAAATAATAATGTGCAAGTATGCGCACTAAATTTTGACATTGCGGGGTGTGGCACTGGAAATACGCTGAAAACAATGAGGCGTGGTGTGCGCACTAAAAATTGGGGTTGCGCGGAGTGAAATTTGTGGTGCATGTGTAATACTAATACATAGTGTATATGTTAAATATTGACATCATGCATTGATACATGTTGAGTATCGGTGCATGAATGGGCTTCAAAAGAAAGGATTCTGACAAAATGGTGCAAAGTTTCCATGAAGTTGTCGCATGAATTCATTTAATAAATCTTATTTCCTGCACATTTTGCAGAATTAACAACGATTAGAGAAAGACAAAATTAGCACAGAAAGTCAAAAATCATGGAAGATACGCAGAGAGCTTATATCCATGATGATGAATTCAAGAATTTGTATGTCAATTTGGGTGTTGATGGTACAAAATCCAAAGAGGAGTGCATAAAATTGGTAGAAACCATAAAGGGACTGCAAAAAGATGTCCAAAGCTATAAATTTGATAATGAAATACTTATGAAAGCCAAGGAGCAGGAAAATGACTTCAATATCAAGTTGATGAAAAGCTTGAACAAAATAGAAAAGAAATGGGATAAGGAGATAGAATCAAGTAGGTCAAGTCATAGGTTTCATGATGAGAAAAGAAGATAAACAAGAAGTATTGATAGGAATCACCCCCACTCACCAAAGAATTCATTTAGGAAAACACACAGTAGATCAATTCCATCTCATATTAGAAAGCATAAGAGAAGGATTGGGGTGGACGAGCTACAAGGAGAAATGAATAAGATCAAGTCTCTTACCTTTGATGATGAGCACAAGAAGGATGTGGATGCAGAGACCCGGTTGTTGGGTATGGGGAAGAAATTCCAATTGCATAATTATTCTTCACATTTGTCACACGCCCAACCCCCTAAGTATCCTTTTAAGGGATGGGGCATAAAAAAGAATATTTTCTCAATCACCTCAAATCCCTGTAACTAGGATTCAATCGTCTTCGGTTCGACGAGGGTCTTCTATCGACTATATTTTTTTCCAGATCCGAGTTCTGGATCGAAGGTCATGGTCTTTCAAAGTTCTTTAGGCCTTCATAGACTAGAGTCACTCGCC
>ML780280.1:207517-230133 GCA_009831015.1 Picea engelmannii
TTAACTCCTAACTCATTCTCATGTGTTCTATTCTTTCATTGAGTTACTTTTATTTTTCCAAATCAACTTAATATTATAACGTTGAGTTTAGCTAACTTATCCCCATAGTGCATGAGACTATAGTCTAGTGGGGATGACTAGACTACTGAGTCTCTCCAACCCTCTTCATAAAGAGGTGAGGGGCATTACATATTTAATGACTCCTAATAGACATTGTTGTAGGAAAAGTCTACCAATGGTAGGTATTCTTCTCATTTCCTTGGATGATGCATCACATGCATCCCTAACATGTCCTATAACACTTGGTTTGACCTCTTTGTTTGTCCATCAATTTGAGGGTGATAGGTTGTACTAAATAGCAATTTAGTTTCAAAACCAACAAAGAGATTTTTCCAAAATTTTGAAGTAAATTTTGTATCTCTCTCTGATATGATTTCCTTAGGCAGTCCATGCAGCCTAAATATTTCTTTCATGAAAATATTGGCAATATCTAATGCTTTGCAAGTTGACTTTATGGGAATAAAGTGAGCATCCTTGCTTAACTTGTCCACAACTAACATAATAGAATCATTATGCTTGGTTGATTTAGGTAATCCTATGTTGAAATCCATGGAGATGGTTTCCCATGGAGAAATCCATTTGAGGTTCCCTGACTCGATCAAGGCTGAACTGGAAGAAATTGAAGGCAAAATCAAAGATAAAGGATAAAGCCTCATGTCTAGGGAACATGTCCAAGAGGAAGATAAAACCTATTGGTTGGTGAAATCCATGATAGCCCAAGTATTGGACGAGCAAAGTATTCCATAACAAGATATTTTGCATAGATTTGAATTGTTGGAAGGGAAATTTGAAATAGTTTGCAAGGTTGTGTTTGGTATCAAAATTATTGTCTCTCAAGTTAATGAGGAAGTTGGAGCCACATACCTTAAAGAGGGTCCTCATGACTCTATTGGAATACATGCCAACCCAATTTGCATTGAATAATACCCCTAGCCTTCGGCCACAACTCTGGAAGAAGAAAGAGAGGTACATAAGCCAACAACCTAGCCCTGAAGGACATTGTCCTATCCCCTCTGTCTAAATTTGGAATGATATTTTACTACTTAGTTTTCTTTTGAATTTGGAATGATCTTTTACTACTTAATTTACTTTTGTTGTTTTAGTATGATACTTAGTGATATAATGTTCTTTTGTTCCATTATAAATAGAATAGTTTTTATGCACGGAATAGACACATCTAATACTAATAAATTAGAATAAGACATGGTTTCTTTTATGGCAAGCCTCCTCCAAAAACATCTATAACGGTTTTGGTGTATAATATAAAACGATAAGTATGTTTTAAATTTGGAAAATAAAACTAATAAAATTAAAATTACTATATGATATGAACTATATTACACTCTTTCTAGTTTTTACGATGCGTAATGTAAGATTTGCTTCAAACAATCTAATTGTTTTACCTTCTTTGAATTTGATTGAATATAAATATTAACGTTTATTGATTTTTATAAAAAAAAAAGTAAGTATCACAATTATTGCACAACATCCAATTAAAACATTATATTATAGTAAATAGATGATGAGTAAATGGAGTAATTATATTGTTCATTGATTTTTATAAAAAAAAATAAGTATCACAATTATTACGCCAAAAGACGTATATCTATTGGAGATGGGCACAATTAATGATCTTTTAATCTTAAATTCTAATCTGATGATTATGCATTGAAGATGTTGGCATATACTTAGTCGTCCTCCAAAATCAATGAATCAGAGTTATTCTTGATAACTTCTTTGCATTTATAAATGCATCTGTTAACCTGTTTACCTTTTAACATTTACCTAATCATATTAAGAAGTTACTGTAACATCATTTGATTGCCACATTTAAATGATTAACTTTTAAAATTCTTCATTAGTTTCATTTTCTACCTCATTTCCATTTTTTTATAGGCCATAAGTCTTTCGGCGTTCCCCAGCCGCAAATTAACCGTTGTGCTAGTTGTACAATATCCAATTAAAACACTATACTTCATTAATTCGATGATGAGAAAATGGAGTGATTTTATCCCATTAAAACAATATACTTCATTAATTCGATGATGAGCAAATGGAGTGATTTTACTATTGTAAAAAATAATTCGCTTTGACTTCTATTTTAAGCATGGAACTATCCATTATCTTATGTTATTTAGATTCATGTATTTTATTATGTTATTTTTAAATATATTAAAAATTGCAAATATATAAAGAATATAAGTTATTAAAAATTGAATTTCATTTTTTTTCAATAAGAAAAAATGTTTATATTAGAAAATATAAATAATCTTTTACAAAATTTGACATTTAGAGAAAAACTTTAATTCATTTTTATATATAAGGACATAAGTTATGATCACATTACATTATACTCCATAACATTGCAAACTTTTAGTTACATACTCTGTAGTATTAAGCCTTTGTTTTTACATATCTAATTCAAATTTCAAAAAAACAGTTTCTTCAACCTTGCAACAATGATAAATTAACTATAGTTAATCTTTCGAAATTTTTTGATTGTCTTTTTGTACCCACTACAAAATATATTCCATCTTCATCCAGTAATAAAGATTTTTTTTTAGAGCTAGTCAACTTCCTTGTTATAAACTCTATATATGTGTTGAGCTTTAAGTTGTTGAAAACTCTCGCTCAACACTCTAATTTTTGTCATCCAAGGCTGCAGAGAGACCACTTGTAGGTTGTTTTCATTAGATAACCAATCAATAATAATCTTTGAGTCACCTACCATTTGTAACCTTGTTACATTTTTATAACATGCAAAATATAAGATACACCACAAGGCTATGAGTTCACCCCTAGTATTAGTTCCTCTACCACAATTCATCTTTAGTTTGAAAGTGCCCAAAAATGGACATTTTAACAAAGCTCCAGCTCACATTTAGCACCCTTATCTTGTGAGGCACCATCAAATAACCCCACTGCCATATCCCAATCAAGTATAGGAGGCCTATCAATCCTATTAGGCTTGGTAGGTTCCGATTTGTTTGTTTCTCCCAAGTCCTGTAGTATACAGTTTCATAATGTAACGTCCCGGGCCACCCAAGTCGGGCCACAATACACGAGAGAACACTTTCATTCTCCCTGCGGAACATATTGTTATCGGGTAAATCGGTAGATGTGTACATGAACTAACCCCCCTGCATCCACATGGATCTAGAACAAAACGAGACGGAACAAGACACTTTCCCTAAGTTGTAATCATTGAGTTTACTATCCAAAGAGGAATAGATAACATACCTTATGAATCGCTTCCTTATATCTTTGTTGTCCCTGCTTCACTCCAATGCTCTTGTAGAATCAGATCTACGATAACACAAACCAACCGACATGAAAGAAATAATAATAAAACTCAATGATAACCTAAACATCTGATCAAGGAATCATGTAATAAAATACTAATCATTTAATGGGAAAGAGACATGTCACCGTATTATATTAATGAAAAGTGGAAGATACAACCGAATTGCCTTGTTGGCGCAAGTTCCCTTTTAGTGGTCCTTCGTCCCCACACACACATACACTTGCTCTGAAATTCATATGAAGATGATCCACAAAAGCTTGATGGACAAATGGAGGCCTCAAGCATCACTAAGAATAGGATTCTTCACACACTCTTCAGCCTATTCTTTCACCAATTCTCTGCTTGATCTTGCTCAATTGTGCTTAACCTTTTCCATGAGAAGCCCATGATTATATACGAGAAGGTGAAGTGGTTAAAAGGATGAGGATGATCCCACCAAATCAGAAAAATCAGTAGGATCACAACCATACAGACGCCACCTCACATTCTAGAAGATTCCCCTTCTAGAAACTTTGTGAAACCTCTTTCCTCTTTTAGCTTTGGAACATAGCCGCACCCTGCCTATAGAGCAGCCTGCGAAAACCCCGCGAGCCAGCTATAGGGCAGCCTACGGAAATGATGGATTTCCGCACTGTGTAGTATGGGCAGCCTGTGGACCCTTTCTAAAAAGAAGCTTTGTAAGGTATGAAAGAAGATACTCTTCTCAGGCAAAAGTTGTGTTGGGAGCCTGAACAAATGTTTGTGATATCATAATTAGAATGATCAAAATAATGTGTAACATAATTCCCCACAAAGTATGAAGCTGGAACTCGTGACAACCGAAATAATTTGTAAAAAATGTGTGTGTGTGTCAGAATCGAGGAGCGCACAAATTAGGAACCTGCAAACAATCAAGCATCTGCATAATATTACATCATGTATGAAGTAGGCATTCCCATGTCCAGACTATAAACGATTGAAATCATAAATATAAGTCATGGCCACCAATTATACACCGTGGATCCATGTCATCAAGATTCTACATAGCCACCAGGAATACATTGTGGATCTATGTATAGGAAAATTCAGACACGGACATAGCCATGAGACATACAAAGTGGATCTATGTGCCAACTCAAATCATAAATACTCCATCGCAACCTGGATAAAAAAATGGTGAGGTCCAGGGTCTTCAATCTCGTCTTCCATTAGTACGAATCTGGCCATGTGATTACAAGTGTTGAATTCGAACATGGTCAGAAACCACTTGATTATCGATCGTTAATGAAAACCGTTAACAAGTTCAAGGGAAATCACCATTGATGTCAGTGACCCCCAAGGTACGATAGTACAATCCAATGAGTGAGAATAAATGAGTTGAGGTCGAACACTCGATGGAATCCTTCGATCAAGGACCAATGATGTAAATCCACTGTCGAAGGCGAAGAAATCTTCCATTGAGGCATGTAGGCTCTAAGGCACTAAGTAGTTTCTAAGTCTCGTTCCTGGATAATGAGTTGAAGTCGACAGGAAAAGACTCGTCACATGAGGGCCTTGATGTATCCCCCATCAAATGACATGAAACAAAGAAAATATTTAGGGTAGAGAAAAATATGAATATAATTTGGAACGGACACAAGGAAGGCCAACATGATAAGAATTGACAACTGCAGATGGCCGACTCAATAGAGGGCTTGATTGAATTTCTCTTGAACATATGGATGGCATGACACTAGGCTTGGCAGCATAGACTCAAAGACGACCTAAGATATGAACTTGCAGAAAGTCAGACGAGAGACAAATGGATTTCCCAACCCGGATTCAAATAACAAAAGAGGTGCCATGTTCAAGAGCAACGCTTACTACCATTAACACAAATATAGACACACATCCCTTTCCCAAATTTTCCCCCGCCATTTCTGGCGAGTAACTCTTTACTTTTACACAAGCTTGAGGAGGATAACATATGCTTGTTTATGTAAGCTCATCCTTCGAATGAGTCCCTCGGAGTATTTTTAACGAACCCTAAGAAGGAGTGGTTTGGTTCTGTATGGGTCTGTCGATGTTTGTTTAATGAGTCCAAATATAGAAAACTCGAAGGTTTTTCATGTTTATAGAGTCTGGAAAAACACTTAAAAGAGAACTCTCTCAATTCATTTTTTGTAAAATAGTTCGACGGGACCGAAAAAGTGATAAATTATCTCCCATCGAACGTTTTATTCAAATAATTTTACAAGCATGAACAAAACAAGGTTGCTCTGCAATATTTTTGTTTTTAAAGAGTGTGAAAAGAGCTTAAAGATTACTCTGTAATTTTCGTTATTTTTGTGTTACCATGACAAGTACAACAGGGCGACAAAAGTATACTCGGCCACGTTCTCATTGTTTTTAGAGCACGAGAACGAACAAAGACTAAGCTCGAGGTTTTTTTTAAAAACCCTAAAAAGTAACCATACACACGACGAAAAAGACAAACAAATCACAAAAACATGTATGTACTCCATTGTTTGGAACCCTAGCCTGCTCATCTGCAAGAAACAACACTCGCAAAACCATTAGGTTTTTGAGAAAATATATTTAAATAATATAAAATATATTTAGAAAAAGTAAAAAATGAGATAAATAGAGGTAAGAACTCATTTTCACTATTTCATTTGTATTTGATCAAAAAACTTTGTCCAAAAGCCTTTTTCAGCTCGGATTTCGGCAGTCGATTACGGAGGCCTCGAGCATTCATTCGATGAATAGTTTTCCTGAAAATAGTAAGTGCCTCGTCCTCTTCCTTTTTAACGGTTTAAAATTCATTTTAATCAGTCAAAAGATAGATTTTTGGGTGAATTTTTGGAACATGGGTGTGCGTTGGGCACGCCGCAGGTGCCCTATATCGAGGCATGCGGAAATCAAGGATTTTCACAGGCGCCTAACGGTCCACCTGCGGAAACTCTGCTCTGTAACCAAGGCCCATTCGCGGCGGCATAAAACCCAAAAGAAAAAGATACGGTGGATCAAAAGGAATTTCAAATTATGATAACTGAAGGTGCTAACTCCTTTCTTTCCATTCCCATGCAGGTATTTTGATTGCAAAAATGTTAGAATGGAGAGAAAGGTAACATGAAGATGATGATGCAATGGCTTTGAATGATCCGGGCACTATAAATTCCCTAAGACAGTGTGGTCTATTAAAATTATTCAAGATCCAGGGCATGAGATCCCAGCTGAGACTATTAAAATATTTGGTCTGAATGTGGGATGTGGACCAACAAGTATTCCATGTGGGTGTTCGTGTGCTCTCTTTGGACATTGAAGACATTTACTTTTTGACAGGGTTTTTCCGTCGTGGGGTGCAAGTGACCTTAACAGGAGGTCGAGGTGGGGGTTTACCGATGAGTGAATACATCAGACGCTATTTTGATCCTGGGGCCGAACAACGCAAGGGTAAAATGGCTATCAGAGGGGTTTGTGATCTGACCTTGAGAACCATCCTATTCACCATTGCATGGATGGAAGGGAGTGCTTCTCCACACATGGCTTTGCAGAGCTATTTCCAGTATGCGATAGAAAGCACATAACCTTGGTGTGATGGGTTGCTCCGTAGCATGAAGATCCAGTTGACCAAGAGAAAGAACGGGGATCTAAAACAGTTTGGGTATAGATCCATTTTGGTATCTTTCTTCCTAGAAAGAGTCCCTCACTTTCTCCTATAGGTAGATTGGAATATATCAGCGCCACGAGATCTGTGGATGAAATGGTGGTGTGATATCACGTCACGACATGCGGAAGGCCCCATTATTAGATATAATGACACATTTTTTGATTGGCTAGAGCCTCGGATCTTGATGATCGATGACTATGCATATGTCGGGCTGGATTTCAGCAATGATCCTGACTTAGTGTTACTTGAGGGTTCTCAGTGGGGGTAACTAGGTGAGAAAGACATTTTTCTTTTATATTGTTTTTGTACACGTTTTCAAAATATTAAATGTTTTTATATGTTTTTCGATCTGATAACTAACTAAAACATCTTGACCATGCAGATGTAGGGCCATTCAGGCCCCCGGGAACCTCCCCTGTACAGAGGTGAGGGGAAGCAGCGATAGTGGCAGGATGGGATGCAGATGACTACGAGGAAATCAAACAAAATATGGAGGGTTTAACTGCAGGGATCCCAAACATGTCCATCGGCGAGGTCCAGAGGCGTTTCCAATGCCATATTGTAGGCGTGGTTGGTCCATTGAGATGATTTCTCCATAGGGTAGCAAGCGCAGTACTATGTTACCGAGAACAGCATCCATGATGCTATTTTTGTAGAAGACATGAGCTTCATTTTTTATATTTTGGTCTTCGGACGGAAAACAATCTTTTTGTAAAAAAATTTGATCATTATATATATATATACATGAGGCATATATCGGCTTAGTTTTCTTTCTATGATACATGTGATGTGTGATTTGGTTTATAAATGTATCAGATGTTTGTCTAACACATAATTAGCCAACGCATCAGTCAATGTATTTAGACATCTAGGAATGTGTTGATACTTGATATAATCAAAATAACGTTCCAAGAGGTGAATTCGTAAATATACTCGTAACAAAGTAGGACTTCAAATAGCATAGACATTACTTAACTGTAGCACCACTAGATATGAATCAAGTCATATAACTAGACGAAAAATCCCAAGTAAGATAGCATCAGTCAATAATTCGATAACGGCACTATACTCTGCTATATTATTGGTTGCACGACCGAGGCAAACACCATGTAGACTGATAAGTTCGTTTGTGGGTGAATAGATTTCCCATGCAGCAGAAGCTAGGTTCTGAGTACTACGACTAGCGCCATCAGTGAATCCAAAATAGGGTAACGAATACTATGACATCTGAAAACCAAACACAATGCAAGATAAGCGGGCGAGGGTAGAAACTGAATAACGAAAAAAAATGCACAAGCGTAGCACACAGCAGTATGATACAGTAAAATACAAGTACTCATGCCGAGATAGTCTAAGCATAGTACTTCTTCAAGTAAATCCCATTTATGGGTTCACTCAAAGGAATGCCATCATAATCTACTAACTCATAAGCTCCCTTCTCCAACACTCATTTGATGATATAAGGGCCTCGCCACATGGCCTCAAATTTTTCGGCTCCTAGCAAAACACAATCTTGTTCATAGAGGAGAACTAGATCTCCCTCAGAGAAAACATGTGGTTTGGCATGTTTGTTGTGTTGGGCTTTGACGTGTTTCTTATGGGTTTCAATAACTAGGGTGGCATCATGACGGGCTCCGTCCAATTGCATCAGATATGACAGACATTCTTCTTCAGCATAGGTGTTTGGGAGAAGTTCAACGGTTAGTTTTAATGATGGAATTTCACATTCAATCGGTAGGATAATTTCTATACCATACACTAATTGGAAAGGTGTAAACCCCGTGGCAGACTTCATGGACATCCGATAGGCCCATAATGTTGAGAACAACATCATGTGCCAGCTTGTTTTGTGAATTCCTGTAATCCGTCGAAGCATGGTAATAAGAACCTTGTTGATCGCTTCGACTTGGCCATTGGCTTGCGGATAGTAGGGGGTTGAGTTTTCATGTCGAAGACCCAACTTTTCTGTAAGCTCAAACATCATGAAGTTTTGAAAGTGGCTACTGTGATCAGTGACAATAGACTGTGGGATTCCAAATCGTGTGATGATGTGATTGAAAATGAAAAGTGTTGCAGTTTTTCCAATGTTGTCGAATGTAGGCATCACCTCGGCCCATTTCGTGAAATAATCCACGACTACAATAATGTATCCATGCCCCCCGGCTGAGTGAGGGTTACAGGTCATGAAATCGATACCCCATTTAGTGAAAGGTCCAATGGAAACTACAGGGTGTAAGGGAGCGGGATGAGATCTTATCTTATTGTTGTATGTTTGGCAAGCATGGCATTTTTGAACGGCAGTAATACAATATTTAAATAAAGAATGCCAAAAATACCTGGCGCATAAGATCTTCTGGGCAGTAGCATACCCAGACATGTGACCACCACATGCTCCAGAGTGGCAGTCATTTAAAGCTTTCAAAGCTTCATCATAGGTGAGACGGCGTCGAAAAATAGAGTCAACCCCACGGTGATAAAGAATGTCACCGAGGATGATGTAACAGGCTTGATAGCATATTCGACAACAGTCGGTGCTAGACAAATTGGGTTGGAAAGTCTAAGTTTGGAGATAGACAATGATATCCCCATACCAAAGGTCATCAGAACTGATCAGAAAAAGAGACTCATCGGGTAAAGAGTCCTCTGCCACGTTTTATGTCTCAATGCAGGGAAGGCCCCATATTAGTTCAGCGAACACCGAGGATTTATTAGACTTAGCACGCTCGAATTCTAAGTCAAAATCCTAGAGGATGACTATCCATTTGGAGTATTTTCCCCCGAGAAATTGGCGGGTAAGAATGTGTTGCATGGGGTTGCAATCAGAAATTACGGTGGTCTTGCGGAGTAAGATATAGTGACAGAATCGTTGGAAAGCTTGGATAGTTACCAAGGCCAGTTTTTCAACATGTAAATACTTGGCTTCGATAGTTGTGAGACTCCGACTCAAATAATAAATGACATGTTCATCGTGTAAATCGTCTTCTTGGAGCAGAGCCATGGCGATGGTCGAATCTGAAGCAACGAGATAAAGGAAATAATCTCGACTATAATCGGGCGGGAAAAGTAGTGGGGTACGGGTTAAAGTCAATTTCAAAGCGTCGAAGGTTTTGTTGGCAGTGGTGTCCCATACAAATTCAGAGCCTTTATTTAATAGTCGAGTAAATCTGAGTGTTAACTCAGCGTAGTTTGGGATAAAATGACGTAGAAAGTTTGCCTTCCCTTGTAAACTTTGTAGCTGGCGAAGTGAAGAAGGAGGGAGATTGAGAATCGCCTCAACCTTCAAAAGATCTACCCTGATCCCTTGACATGACACAAGAAAGCCTAAGAGTCGGCCAGACTCCATGCAAAAGACACATTTGTGTGGGTTTAAGCATATACGATAGAACCGACAGCGAAGGAAAATTGCTCAGAGGTGGGTCGGATGATCACTACAATGCATGGAATGTGCTGGTAGGTCATCTAAATATGGTTGTACAATGTGCTTAATATCATGGAAAGTATAAGACATAGCACATTGAAATGTTGCATTGGTGTTCTTTAAACCGAAGGGCAGTTTACGGTAAGCAAAAGTGCCCCAAGGACAAATAAAAGCAGTTTTGTGTTGATCCGCGGGTAAGATGTTGATCTGATTATATCCAGAGAAACCATCCATCAAAGAGAAGATTTCACTTCCACCGCAATCATCAACGATTTGGTCAACGAAGGGGGTAGGAAATTTGTCCTTGGGACAAGCTTTGTTGATATCCCTATAATCAACACAGACACAGATCGTACCTTGTTTCTTGTTAACCGGAACTAGATTGGATACCCAATCAGTCAAAGCCACTAGAAAAATAAAGTCGACTTTAAGAAGTTTTTCTAATTCAAGCTTAATAGCAGCCGCTTTACGGGGGTGGACCGGATGAAGTGTCTGCCAAACGGGTTTGGCGCCTGGGTATGTCTTGATTTCATGTAAAACAATATCGGGGTCTATGCCAGGCATTTCTTCGTAGCTCCACGCGAAGATGTCAAGAAATTCTTGGAAAAGTGACTTATATGTGACAACCTCCTCGGTGGAACAGGAAGCTCCGATATGGTCATTTTCAACAACTCTAGGTTTGATAGAGATGTTGAGGGGTATGGTGGGTGAAATGTTACTTAATTTCCCTTCATATAACACATCGTGTGTGGAGTCAGGAACCGAAGCAATAACGTCAACGGTCGACGGGGTCGAGATCCATTGGTAACTCTCGAGTGTGTGTTGTTCGAGGAAGAGAATGGAACGATGATGTCCATCATCCCAAGGGGTATCCTCCATCGACATAACCGACATAATCATATCGTCTGTGGGAAAAGTGACATGGAACGGGTCAGGAGATTAATCACCGAGAGAGGGAGTAGAAGGGTCAACTGATTGAATGACTTGGAAGGTGGATTCAACTGGACTTAAAGGCATCTAGTCGGCATAGCAAAGATAATCGTCGGGTGCGGGTACTATCCATGGGTCAGAAGACACGGGATTTTCGCGGACGAATGTGGATATCATATTAATCGAGGCAACCAAAGGAGGTGGAACGTCGGGTGGTGGGATTAGAAACGTACCCATCATAGTGGAATCTTTTAGTAGACCCACACCGACATTCTCATACCCAGGGGGTGTCTTTACAATGAAAGGTACATTGTTGGTATGTGTATCAGTGTTAAAGAAGGCTAGTTGGTCTACTGTAACTATTTTTCCCTGATGTGGAAAGTGCACGATGCGGAAAAGAGTAGACACAATTGCACGCATGGAATCGATCCAGCTACGGCCAAGTAAAAGGGTGTAATCGAGAGGAGCGTCAAAGACCTCAAATTCAACGTTGACCATTTTGCCTTCTAACATAATAGGCAACGATGGGAGGACACCGTAAGGTTTAAAGCTAGAACCATTAAAGGCTTTGAGTGTGTTGTGTGATTCAGTTAAGGGAGGAGAGTCGATGGCTTTCCAGCAGGCAATAGACATGACACACATCAAGGCACCCTCATCAATAATTGTTCTACAAATGTTCTTGTCGGAAACAACAACTTGGATTTGAAATGTGAGCTAAGGGGGTAACCTTGGAATGTGATATTCCAAGTCAAATGTTATTAAATTTGTATCCATAGGGTCGATTCCACCGATATATTTCAATAGTGCCTTCCGTTGTGTAGGACAACTTTGAAGGACTTCGAGGGATGACATCGCAGACGGTGCTTGTGCTAGATATTCTACTATACTATAGTTCTATGCAGCACGTGCATGAGAATTGAAAGAAAAATTTCGAACCATGCCCTTGGGAGGAGGGAAAAGGACTGTATCGAGGTTCAATTGTTCGAGATGAAGAGGACCATTGGAAGGTGGAGCCGAGGGATATTGTTGAACCAACGGAGGTGTCATATCGTCAACTTTCTCCTTGGAGGAAGAGTAATCTTTGGCACGAGTGGTAAGTGTGATGTCAATCTTCTTTGAATCGTCGTTACACATAAGTACATAGGAGGTAATGGAGAAAGAAAGTTGATCATGGATGACCAATTAAGCATGTTTTTTAGAAGGGAAGGTTTGAGATAAGACGGTGGGTGTAGGAGGTTTCGGAGTCCCTTGGAGGAACTTCATGACCTCAACATGACTCAGACAATCCTTTGTGTAGTGATCATCACCACAGATAAGGCAAGGATAGTGAGGTTTGTGTTTATCCTTATGATCGACAGGTTGTGACTTGGTCTTTTCGGGTTGTGGATTGTTATTTTTATCCTCCTTATTCCTACCCTTCCCTTTTTTAGATTTATTCTTATCGATAGGAGTCGATTGAACAACGTTCACTTATGAATTTTTACCGATGGGAGGGGTGGGCGTCGGAGCAGTTTGAACATTAGAAGCATGGGATTTGGGCGTGGTGTGAGAGGTCTATGCAGATTGAGGTTGAGCATGGAAAGTACCTATCACACCATCAGCGGCATGATAATCTTTTGGGGTTGTTGAGGTGGTCATGGTAGAAGGACGAGGTGCATCATGGAGAAGATCTTAAAGAGTACCCGTTTGTGAATAAACAAGATCGATATAATGGGCACAACTGATCACCTATTCTTTTGTGACAACTCCACCCATAGAAATGTCTTTAGATCTGTCATTCACGAAGGATTTCGTGAACCATTTTGCCAATAACTGATCGGGAAGATCGAGTTTGATTAGACATCGTCTTTGTCTCAACTCATGAATGTGATCAGAGATATGAGTGGCTTTACTTTGCTTGAAAGAACTTAAAATCCTAGTCCCCATTTCATAACATATTGGCAACTGTTAGTGAGTGAGGAAATCCATAGCTAGGGTATTGAAATCGGTGAATAAGCCTCATGGTAACTCTATATACCACTTCGCGGCTAAACTCGTGAGAGTTCGCTGGAAAAGATGTAATTGAATGGATTCATCCATCAAAGATTTGGATGAACACCAAAGGTGGAAATTCATGACATGATTGTTCGGATCCTCTCTTGGTTTACCATCTAACTTAGGAATGTCAGATGGGAGTTTGGCCGGTATGGCAGGCCAATGAGGAGAGTGATGAATAGGATCATTCAAAATTCTAGACAGATCGAGGAGGTCCAAAGTGACCAAAAAGGGTAATTGTCTATTCACATGAGGGTACTGGTGACTTTGGGGAGGAAGTCCCGTCGGTATACCAGTAGCACTGTAAGTAGTTTGCATATAATGCGAAGATCCGGGCAGAGTCGGTTGTTGGTGTGGAGACATGTAGCCCATGGGGTTGGGTTGGTTAGGGATGTTCCCTTGGAAAGGAGTACTGGACTAAACATTCGGGCCCCAAGTGGGATTCAAAGAACCTGGATATGGTTGACCGTAGTTTGGGGGTATCGAAACACTGGTTTGAGAAGGTTGTCCCTCAGAGGGTTGTGGGTTTTCTTAAAGGTTCCAAAGGTGAGCTAACAAGTTTCATGCGTTCGATCCAGATTGTGAATTATAAGTTCCAATCTGAGATTGTCCTCCATAAGGAAGAGGTGCCCCAATTTGAGTGTGACACCCAGATTGAGGTTGCCCCCCAGCGGGAACCTGGTAACCGAAAGTGAGTAGATGATGAGTGATACCAATTGGATTGGAGCCACTAGGGTCAGATCCGCCATGAAGAGGTGGATAAGACCCTCCGAAGAGGACTTGGGAAGGCATGGGAACATAACCAGCAGAGGTATTATGCCCAAGTGGTACTCCAGATGGAATTTGGGTATGGATAGCAGCAGAATGATTCAAAGCATGATACCCAAGAGGAAGAGAAGGAGTAGGTCTAAAGGAAAGTGGTGTACCAATGGGAGCATGGTTGACCACTATATTCCCAAAGGGAATATTCATAGCACGAGGAAGAATCATAGATTGGGCCATTTGAAAAGGGATGGTTGAACTAGGGCTAACTGACTAGGCTTATGAGCCAGCAAAGAGATAGGAAGTTGTACTGGAAAAATGACCTAGGGAGACTGTGAGGACGGTAGACGTCTCGGGTAGCTCAGGGATGGCAGGTATATATTCTCCTGCCCTTGAGCCATAAAGGTATCATACCGTACGAGGTGGGATTCTAACTATGTCAGTAGTCTAGAAAGGATCGTCGGATCCAAAAGGTCCGGTTAGAGTTCCAGAAGAAACAACAACAAGTTTCTCGACAGAATTCATCTAGATAAAACGTCTTTCATATCCAGGAGGGATGCAGAAAGCTTCCATAGAATTGGAAATAATTAGGAAACTTTCCAAAGAGGATGAACCTTCCTCTTTTGTTACATTGGTATCCTGTACTTCACTCCGTTGAGGAGAGCCCTTTGATGTGTGAGGGGCTATAGGGGTAGAATCTTCCATGTTTTCTGGTGGAAGTCCCTGTACCCTGCGTGAACGACGAGGAGGGTCTATGTTGGCGAAACCAAAAAAACTACGGAAAAAATCTATGGCCAACTACATAAACAAACAACACTTGCTAGTAAAATCTAGGAATCAAAACCAAGCAAATAAGACCTTCCTATTCTGAAGTCACTAGTTGGTGATGAAATCCAACGTCGAGACAAGAAGGGGATGGGCTAGGGTGGAAAAGCTACGTTGACGACCTGCTTAACAGACTTACACCTTGGTGCAAGCTCCCACACATAATCGTGGGTATACCCTCCAAGGAGCCTGAATGAGTCTGGCCAACGTCGATTAGAGGTATCGTGGAGACTTTCCCCTCTACAGTCATCTTATGTAAGATCCTAAGAAGATAGGCTACTAAAGTTACCACAAACAACAGTGATGCATGGGGAAACAGTTGACCGTCCGATCTACACGCAAGGGCAGGGTATCGATCCCGAAATCAACTTGAAAGGCTTCCACTCATCATTGTGGGTATACCTTCAAGCGACACCCATAATACATGCAATCTCTACAATGAGATCAACAAAGCAGGGTGACTAACTCTGCCAATCTCAATGCGACCTCAGGTTTGACCCTTGTGTGAGAAAGGCTTCCTAGGACAAAATGTTGCAAATGGATTTGGACACTCCCTATCATAAGATATTATTGTGTGTTTTGTGCTTTGGAGAGTGTGTCTCACTGCCTATTCCAAATCCCTACCCTAGCTAATGTTGGTGTAAAAGAGCCCTAGAAAAAGTTACTAGTTGAATTTTAGAGTACTGTAATATTATTAAAGGTTGTCGTTACTCAAGAGCGAGACAGGAATGAAACCAATGTTGTGTAAGACTTTGACCCAATAATCATGCAAATAGAAATGAATGATGAAAACTTTCGTTCGATGAATTCTACCTACAGTAAGGAGAAAGTATTCTTCCGGAACAATGTGAACTATGACGTACAATCCCTTTTCTTTTGAATGTAATACCAAACAATCATGGACAATATGATTCCACTATTCGTTCTTTTTCAATTTTTTGAACGCCACTATTTTATGTATATGTGATTACTTAAAAGACTGAAAAGACTTTAATTTTTTCCTTTCGAGAAACCAACGCAATTGTCCAAGGATGCATATTGACAATATGCATCCTTAACATGTCCTATAACACTTGGTTTAACCTCTTTGTCTATCCATCAATTCGAGGGTGATAGGTTGTACTAAATAGAAATTTAGTTTCAAAACCAACAAATAGAGTTTTCCAAAATTTTGAAGTAAATTTTGTATCTCTCTCTCATATGATTTCCTTAGGCATTCCATGTAGTCTAAATATTTCTTTCATGAAAATATTGGCAATATCTATTGCCTTGCAAGTTGACTTTATGGGAATAAAGTGAGCATCCTTGCTCAACTTGTCCACAACTAACATAATAGAATCATTATGCTTGGTTGATTTAGGTAATCCTATGATGAAATCCATGGAGATGGTTTCCCATGGAGAAATCCATTTGAGGTTCCCTGACTCGATCAAGGTTGAACTGGAAGAAATTGAAGGCAAAATCAAAGATAAAGGATAAAGCCTCATGTCTAGGGAACATGTCCAAGAGGAAGATAAAACCTATTGGTTGGTGAAATCCATGATAGCCCAAGTATTGGACGAGCAAAGTATTCCATAACAAGATATTTTGCATAGATTTGAATTGTTGGAAGGGAAATTCTAAATAGTTTGCAAGGTTGTGTTTGGTATMAAAATTGTTGTCTCTCAAGTTAATGAGGAAGTTGGACCCACATACCTTAAAGAGGGCCCTCGTGACTCTATTGGAATACATGTCAACCCAATTTGCATTGAATAATACCCCTAGCCTTTGGCCACAGCTCTGGAAGAATAAAGGGAGGTACTTAAGCCAACAACCTAACCCTAAAGGACATTGTCCTATCCCCTCTGTTTGAATTTGGAATGATCTTTTACTACTTAGTTTACTTTTGAATTTGGAATGATATTTTACTACTTAGTTTACTTTTGTTGTTTTAGTATGATACTTAGTGATATAATATAATGTTCTTTTGTTCAATTATAAATAGACTAGTTTTTATGCAAGGAATAGACACATCTAATGCTAATAAATTAAAATAAGACATGGTTTCTTTTATGGCAAGCCTCCTCCAAAAACATCTATAATGGTTTTGGTGTATAATATAAAACGATAACTATGTTTTAAACTTGGAAAATAAAACTAATAAAATTAAAATTACTATATGATATGATCTATATTACACTCTTGCTAGTTTTTATGATGCGTAATGTAAGATTTGCTTCAAACAATCTAATTGTTTTACCTTCTTTGAATTTGATTGAATATAAATATTAACGTTCATTAATTTTTATAAAAAAAATTAAGTATCACAATTATTGCACAACATCCAATTAAAACATTATACTTCATTAATTCGATGATGAGCAAATGGAGTGATTTTATTATTGTAAAAAATAATTCTCTTTGACTTCTATTTTAAGCATGGAACTATCCATTATCTTATGTTATTTAGATTCATGTATTTTATTATGTTGTTTTTAAATATATTAAAATTTGCAAATATATAAAGAATATATGTTATTAAAAATTGAATTTTTTTTTTTCATAAGAAAAAATGCTTATATTAGAAAATATAAATAGTAATGCTTATATTAGAAAATATAAATAGTCTTTTACAAAATTTGACATTTAGAGAAAAACTTTAATTCATTTTTATATATAAGAACATAAGTTATTATCACATTACATTATACTCCATAACATTGCAAACTTTTAGGTACATACTTTGTAGCATCAAGCTTTTGTTTTTACATATCTAATTCAAAATACAAAAAAATAGTTTCTTCAACCTTGCAATAATGATAAATTAACTGATAGTTAATTTTTCGAAATTTTTTTATTGTCTTTTTGTACCCACTACAAAATAAATTCCATCCTCATTCAGTAATAAAGCTTCTTTTGAGAGCTAGTCAACTTCCTTGTTATAAACTCTATATATGTGTTGAGCTTTAAGTTGTTGAAAACTCTCGCTCAACACTCTAATTTTTGTCATCCAACGCTGCAGAGAGACCACTTGTAGGTTGTTTTCATTAGATAACCAATCAATAATAAACTTTGAGTCACCTACCAGTTTTAACCTTGTTACCTTTTTATAACATGCAAAATATAAGACACACCACAAGGATAGGAGTTCACCCCTAGTATTAGTTCCTCTACCACAATTCATCTTTAGTTTGAAAGTGCCCAAAAATGGACATTTCAACAAAGCTCCAGCCCACATTTAGCACCCTTATCTTGTGAGGCACCATCAAATAACCCCACTTTCATATCCCAGTCAAGTATAGGAGGCCTATCAATCCTATTAGGCTTGGTAGGTTGTGATTTTTTTGTTTCTCCCAAGTATTGTAGTATACAGTTTCATAATGTAACGTCCCTGGCCACCCAGGTCGGGCCACGATACATGGGAGAACACTTTCATTCTCCCTGTGGAACATATTGTTATCAGATAAATCGGTAGATGCGGACATGAACTAATCCCCCTAGATCCACTTGGATCTAGAACAAAACGAGACAGAACAAGACACTTTCCCTAAGTTGTGATCATTGAGTTTACTATCCAAAGAGGAATAGATAACATACCTTATGAATCGCTTCCTTATATCTTTGTTGTCCCTGCTTCACTCCAGTTCTCTTGTAGAATCAGATATGTGATAACACAAACCAACGGACCTGAAAACAATAATAATAAAACTCAATGATAACCTAAACATGTGATCAAGGAATCATGTAATAAAATACTAATCATTTTATGAGAAACAGACGTGTCACTGTATTATATTAATGAAAAGTGGAAGATACAACTGAATTGCCTTGATGTCGCAAGTTCCCTTTTAGTGGTCCTTCGTCCCAACACACACATACAGTTGCTCTGAAATTCGTATGAAGATGATCCACAAAAGCTTGATGGACAAATGGAGGCCTCAAGCATCACTAAGAATAGGATTCTTCACACACTCTTCATCCTATTCTTTCACCAATTCTCTGCCTGATCTTGTTCAACGGGGCTTAACCTTTTCCATGAGAATCCCATGATTATATAGGAGAAGGTGAAGTGGTTAAAAATATGAGGATGATCCCACCAAATCAGAGAAACCAGTAGGATCGCAACCATACAGACGCCACCTCACATTCTAGAAGATTCCCCTTCTAGAAACTTCGTGAAACCTCTTTCCTCTTTTAGCTTTGGAACGTCGCCGCAACCTGCCTATAGAGTAGCCTGCGGAAACCCCGCGGGCCAGCTATAGGGCAGCCTGCGAAAATGATGGATTTTCGCACTGTGTAGTATGGGCAGCCTGCGGACCCTTTCTAAAAAGAAGTTTTGTAAGGTAGGAAAGAAGCTACTCTTCTCAGGCAAAAGTTGTGTTGGCAGCGTGAACACATGTCTGTGATATCATCATTAGAATGACCAAAATAATGTGTAACAGAATGCCCCCCAAAGTATGAAGCTGGAACTCATGACAGTCGAAATACTTTGTAAAAATGCGTGTTTGTGTCAGAAACGAGGAGTGCACCAATTAGGAACCTGCAAACAATCAAGCATCTGTATAATATTACATCATCTCTGAAGTAGGCATTCCCATGTCCAGACTATAAACGATTGAAATCATAAATACAAGTCATGGCCACCAATTATACACCGTGGATCCATGTCATCAAGATTCTACATAGCCACCAGGAATACAATGTGGATCTATGTATAGGAAAATTCAGATACAGACATAGCCACGAGACATACAAAGTGGATCTATGTGCCAACTCAAATCATAATTACTCCATCGCAACCTGGATCAAAAATGATGAGGTCCAGGGTCTTCAATCTCGTCATTCGTTAGTACGAATCTGGCCATGTGATTACAAGTGTTGAAGTCGAACATGGTCAGAAACCACTTGATTACCGATCGTTAATGAAAATCGTTAACAAGTGCGAGGGAAATCACCATTGATGTCAATGACCCCCAAGGTACGATAGTACAATCCAATGAGTGCAAATAAATGAGTTGAGGTCGAACACTCGATGGAATCCTTTGATCAGGGACCAATGATGTAAATCCATTGTCGAAAGCGAAGAAACCTGCCATTGAGGCATGCAGGCTCTAAGGCACTAAGTAGTTTCTAAGTCTCGTTACTGGATAATGAGCTGAAGTCGATAGGAAAAGACTCGTCAAAGGAGGACCTTGATGTATCCCCCATCAAATGACATGAAACAAGTAACAGATTTAGGGTAGAGAAAAATACGAATATGATTTGGAACGGACACAAGGAAGGCCAACATGATAAGAATTGACAATTGGATATGGCCGACTCAATGGAGGGCTCGGTTGAATTTCTCTTGAACATATGGATGGTACGACATTGGGCTTGGCAGCATAGACTCAAAGATGACCTAATATATGAACTTGCAGAAATTCAGACGAGAGACAAATGGATTTTCCAACCCAGATTCAAATAACAAAAGCGGTGACATGTTCAAGAGCGACGCTTACTGCCATTAACACAAATATAGAGACACATCCCTTTCCCAAATTTTCCCCCACCATTTCTGGCGAGTACCTCTTTACTTTTACGCAAGCTTGAGGAGGATAATATATGCTTGTTGATGTAATCTCATCCTTCGGACGAGTCCCTCGGAGTATTTTTAACGAACCCTAAGAAAGAGTGGTTTGGTTCTGTATGGGTCTGTCGATGTTTGTTTAACGAGTCCAAAGATAGAAAACTCAAAGGTTTTTCATGTTTATAGAGTCTGGAAAAACACTTAAAAGAGAACTCTCTCAGTTCCTTTTTCATAAAATAGTTCGATGGGACCGAAAAAAGTGATAAATTATCTCCCATCGAACGTTTTATTCAAATACTTTTACAAGCGTGAACAAAACAAGGTCGCTCGACAATCTTTTTGTTTTTAAAGAGTGTGAAAAGAGATTAAAGATTACTCCATAAGTTTCTTTATTTTCATGTTACCATGACGAGTATGAAAAGATGACAAAAGTATACTCGGTCACATTCTCATTGTTTTTCGAGCACGAGAACGAACAAAGACTAAGATCGAGGTTTTTTTTTAAAAACCCTAAAAAGTAATCATACACGCGGCGAAAAAGACAAACAAATCACAAAAATGTGTCTGTACTCCATTGTTTGGAACCCTAGACAGCTCATCTGCAAGAAACAACACTCGCGAAACCATTAGTTTTTTGAGAAAATATATTTAAATAATATAAAATATATTTAGAAAAAGTAAAAAATGAGATAAATAGAGGTAAGAACTCATTTTCACTATTTCATTTGTATTTGATCAAAAAAAATTGTCCAAAAGCCCTTTTTCACCTCGGATTTCGGCGATCGATTTTGGAGGCCTCGAGCGATCATTCAGTGAACAGTTTGCGTGAAAATAGTAAGTGCCTCGTCCTCTTCCTTTTTAACGGTTTAAAATTCATTTTAATCAGTCAAAAGATAGATTTTTGGGTGAATTTTTGGACCATGGGTGCACGTTGGGCCCACCACAGGTGCCCTATATCGAGGCCTATTTCTGCAGGTGCCTAACGATCTACCTGCGAAAACTCCGCTCTATAACCAAGGCCTAGTTGTGGTGGCATAAAACCCAAGAGAAAAAGATACGGTGGATCAAAAAGAATTTCAAATTATGACAATTCAAGGTGCTAACTCCTTTCTTTCCATTCCCATGCAGGTATTTTGATTGCAAAAATGTTAGAATGGAGAGAAAGGTAACATGAAGACGATGATGCAATGTCTTTGAATGATCTGGGCACTATAAATTCCCTAAGAGAGTGTGGTCTATTAAAATTCTTCAAGATCCAGGGCATGAGATCCCAGCTGAGACTGTTGGAATATTTGGTCTGAATGTGGGATGTGGACCAACAAGTATTCCATGTGGGTGTTCATGTGCTCTCTTTGGACATCGAAGAAATTTACTTTTTGACAGGGTTTTCTCATCGTGGGGTGCAAGTGACCTTAATAGGAGGTCGAGGTGGGGGTTTATCGATGAGTGAATACATCAGATGCTATTGTGATCCTAGGGCTGAATGGTGCAAGGGTAAGGTGGATATCAGAGGGGTTCATGATCTGACCTTGAGAACCATCATATTCACCATTGCACGGATGGTAGGGAGTGCTTCTCCACACATGGCTTTGAAGAGCTATTTTTAGTATGTGATAGAATGCACAGAACCTCGTGTGTTCAACTAGTGTGATGGGTCGATTCGTAGCATGAAGAGCCAGTTGATCAAGAGAAAGAACGGGGATCTAAAACAATTTGGGTACGGATACATTTTGGTATATTTCTTCCTGGAAAGAGTCCCTCACTTTCGCCTATAGGTAGATTGGAATATACCAACGCCACGAGATCGATGGATGAAACGATGGTGTGATCTCATGTCCCGACATGTGGCAGGCCCCATTATTAGATATAATGACACATTTTTTGATTGGTTGGAGCCCCAGATCTTGATGATCGATGACTATGCATATGTCGGGCTGGATTTCCACAATGATCATGACTTAGTGTTACTTGAGGGTTCTCAGTGGGGGGAACTAGGTGAGAAAGACATTTTTCTTTTATATTGTTTTTGTACACGTTTTCAAAATATTAAATGTTTTTATATGATTTTCGATCTAATAACTAACCAAAAACTCTCGACCATGCA
>ML780280.1:240433-255185 GCA_009831015.1 Picea engelmannii
CCAATATCATCAACTATACACCTCATGTATGTGCGCCAACTCATCAACTACTTGTCTCAACCATATACTCAACATGTACCACAACCAAAAGCCCTCATCATTTTCATCATCCAAATCTGATTTGTAGCTCTATAATAGACCTGTTGTATATGATCACATTCATGTAAACCTTCCTTAACTTTAAAAACAAGAGACTAGCATTTTCATCAAACTTTTCTTTAGTCTCACATGCCTAGTTTTGGATTAGTCAACAACCCTAACTTGAAGTAATCATAACTTTGAACATGTAATGTATGAAAATATAAAACTGATACACAATGTTCTTCAATGCGTTTAGTTCAATTCCTCCAAGTTTCACTACTTGGAACCTCTCAGAAAAGGAGTTATAGCAAAAATGGCATACCTTGTTGAATTCTGAATTATTCTAAAGAGTGACGTTGTAGAGCATGCCCCGCACAAAATTTTTGATGAAATGATATAAAAATATTACACAGCCTACTATAGACTGTACCCTAACCAACACATTTGGTCTCACTGAATTTGGATCTTTTATGAATAATTTATGACGTTTTTACCCAAAACTCTTAATTTTGACTAGTTTCAGGACTGGCCACAAACCCTATTTTCCATTGAGTGTAACTCCCAAAATACAACGACCCACAAGATGAATTTTTTTTTAAAAATACTTGGACATATTTTCTCACTTTCATAGCAATTTCACGGTCTGAATCATTATATAAACAAAGTTATGGCGAAAATGGTGAGATGACCTGTAAATAACATACCTTAGAAAGCACCATCAAAAGAATTTATCCTTCCTTGCATTTCCGACTTCTTTACTTCACCTTCACTCAGAATTCTGGTTTAGATATCCTTGGTTACCTCAAACACATATATATATTCAATATTCTCAAGTGTGATTCAAATGAGAGAGCCTTGCCTCTTATTTATACTCTCCAAGTACCTTCCTTAAAAACATCTTCTAGGTCACTTGGCCCACTTTCCTTATTTTAGGGTTGGGTTCACTTCTAATTTCTCCTTTAAATTTATTATTGAAATAATTTATTTTGTATTCACTTTGAATTATAATACAATCATCACTTCACTTTATTATTTACCTTTTAAAATCTCTTAAATCACTTTGACTACTTTGACCTTTTGAGGCTTCTAGATGACATATGAGGGTCCTCCAACTTCGTAAGGCCATAACTCTCAAACCATGAAGAGTTATGTGATGTTCTACATACCACCAGAAATGGCATGACATGTAATATCCATATATAATAGTATTATTAAAAATATATCATAACTCATACCATTACCCATCAAAGAAACTTGGGTCCATTACCCAAACCTGGGGTCTCCAACTTCTCATGGCCACAACTCTCTAACCGTGAGGAATTATGTGACGTTCCACATACCATCGGAAATGAAATAACAAGAACTATCCATCTAGGATATTTTCCCTGACAAAATTACTTGCATTCATCTCATTATTCCACAATTAAGCATGGGTTCTCTTCCTCCACAAAGCGTCTTCCCATGAGGGCTTTCACCATAAGGGGACCACTTTGGAGTTCATCCATATTTACTTATTATCAACCATGACAAAAAAATAATGAGTCATATTTACATGTCCATTACCCAAGCCTTTGTGCTACAGGGATTTCTTCAAGGGTTGACATCAATGACAACCAACCTTAATCAACAACAGTAAAATACAAGTACTCATGCCGAGATAGTCTAAGCATAGTACTTCTTCAAGTAAAGCCCATTTCTGAATTCACTCAAAGGAATTCCATCATAATATACTAACTCTTAAGCTCCCTTCTCCAACACTCGCTTGATGATATAAGGGCCTCGCCACATGGCCTCGAATTTTGCGGCTCCTAGCAAATAATGATCTTGTTCATAGAGGAGAACTAGATCTCCCTCAGAGAAAACACGTGGTTTGACATGTTTTTTCGTATTGGGCTTTGAAGTGTTTCTTCTGGGTTTCAATAACTAGGGTGGCATCACGACGGGCTTCATCCAATTGCATCAGATAGGACAAACGTTCTTCTTCAGCAGAGGTTTTTGGGATAAGTTCAACAACTAGTTTTAACGATGGAATTTCACATTCAATCGATAGGATAACTTCTATACCATACATTAATTGGAAAGGTGTAAACCCCATGGAAGACTTCATGGACATCTGATAGGCCCATAATTTTGAGAACAACATTGTGTGCCATATTGTTTTGTGAATTCCTATAATCCGTTGAAGCATGGTGATAAGAACCTTGTTGATCGCTTTGACTTGGCCATTGGCTTGCGGATAGTAGGGGGTTGAGTTTTCATGTTGAAGACCCAACTTTTTTGTAAGCTCAGACATCATGAAGTTTCAAAAGTGGATACCGTGATTAGTGACAATAGACTGTGGGATTCCAAATCGTGTGATGATGTGATTGAAAATGAAAAGTACTGTAGTTTTTCCAGTGTTGTCGAATGTAGGCATCACCTCGGCCC
This sequence comes from Picea engelmannii, assembly GCA_009831015.1. Taxonomy (NCBI): domain Eukaryota; kingdom Viridiplantae; phylum Streptophyta; class Pinopsida; order Pinales; family Pinaceae; genus Picea; species Picea engelmannii. The sequence continues at coordinate 242,942 of ML780280.1, forward strand.
ATTTCGTGAAATAATCCACGGCTACAATAATGTAAACATGCCCCCCAGCTGAGTGAGGGTTACAGGTCATGAAATTGATACCCCATTTAGCGAAAGGTCCAACGGAAACTACAGGGTGTAAGGGAGCGGGAAGAGATCTTATCTTATTGTTGTATGTTTGGAAAGCATGGCATTTTTGAATGGCAGTAATACAATCTTTAAATAAAGAAGGCCAAAAATACCCGGCATGTAAGATCTTCTGGGCAGTAACATACCCATACATGTGACCACCACATGCTCCAGAGTGGAAGTCATTTAAAGCTTTCGCATCTTCATCATAGGTGAGACAGCGTCGAAAAATAGAGTCAACCTCACGGTGATAAAGAGTGGCACTGAGGATGATGTACTGACAGGCTTGATAGCGTATTCGATGACAGTCAGTGCTAGATAAATTGCGTTGGAAAGTCTGAGTTTGGAGATAGAAAATTATATCCCCATACCAAAGGTCGTCAGAACTGATCAGAAAAAGAGACACATCGAGTAAAGAGTCATCTACCATGTTTTATGTCTGAGTGCAGGGAAGGATGCATTTAGTTCAGTGAACACTGAGGATTTCTTAGACTTAGCACGTTCGAATTCTAAGTCAAACTCCTGGAGGATGACTATCCATTTGGAGTATTTTCCTCTGAGAAATTGGTGGGTAAGAATGTTTTGCATGGGGTTGCAATCGGAAATTACGGTGGTCTTGCGGAGTAAGATATAGTGACAAAATCGTTGGACAACTTGGATAGTTGACAAGGCCTATTTTTCAAAATCTAAATACTTGGCTTTAGTAGTCGTGAGACTCCGACTCAAATAATAAATGACATGTTCATCGTGTAAATTGTCTTCTTGGACCAGAACCATGGCGATGGTCGAATCCGAAGTAGCGAGATAAAGGAAATAATATCGTCTATAATAGGGCAGGAAAAGTAGTCAGGTACGGGTTAAAGTCAATTTCAAAGCGTCGAAGGCTTTGTTGACAGTGGTGTCCCATACAAATTCAGAGCCTTTATTTAATAGTCGAGTAAATCTGAGTGTTAACTCAACGTAGTTTGGGATAAAATGACGTAGAAAGTTTGTCTTCCCTTGCAAACTTTGTAGCTGGTGAAGTGAAGGAGGAGGAGGGAGATTGAGAATCACCTCAACCTTCAAAGGATCTACCATGATCCCTTAACGTGACACAAGAAATCCTAAGATTCGGTCGGACTCCACGCAAAAGACACATTTGTGTGGGTTTAAGCGTATACGATAGAACCGACAGTGAAGGAAAATGGCTCGGAGGTGGGCCGAATGATCACTAAGATGCATGGAAATTGCTGGTAGGTCATCTAAATATGGTTTTACAATGTGCTTAATATCATGGAAATCATAAGACATAGCACGTTGAAACATTGCACCGGCATTCTTTAAACCGAAGGGCAGTTTCCGGTAGGCAAAATTTCCCCAAGGACAAATAAAAGAGGTTTTGTGTTGATCCACGGGTAAGATGTTGATCTGATTATATCTAGAGAAACCTTCCATCAAAGAGAAGATTTCACTTCCAGCGCAATCGTCGACGATTTGGTCAACGAAGGGGGTAGGAAAGTTTTCCTTAGGACAATCTTTGTTGATATCCCTATAATCAACACAGACACGAATCGTACCATGTTTCTTTCTAACCAAAACTAGATTGGATACCCAATCAGTCAAAGCCACTGGAAAAATAAAGTCAACTTTAAGAAGTTTTTCTACTTCAAGATTAATAGAAGCCACTTTACAGGGGTGGACCGAACGAAGTCTTTTTCAGACAGGTTTGGCACTTGGGTACGTCTTGATTTCGTGTACAACAATATCAGGGTCTATGTCGGGCATTTCTTCATAGCTCCACGCGAAGATGTCACGAAATTCTTGGAAAAGTGACTTATATGTGACAACCTCCTTGGTGGAACAGGAAGCTTCGATATGGACATTTTCAAAAACTCCAGGTTTGATAGATATGTCAAGGGGGATGGTGGGTGAGATGTTACTTAAGTTCCCTTCATATAACACAGCATGTGTGGAGTCAGGAACTGAAGCAATAACGACAACGATCGACGGGGTCGAGATCCGTTGGTAACTCTCGAGTGTGTTGTTCGAGGAAGAGAATGGAACGATGATGTCAATCATCCCAAGGGGTATCTTCCATCGACATAACCGACATAATAATATCGTCTTTGGGAAAGGTGACATGGAACGGATCAGGAGATGAATCACCGAGAGAGGGAGTAAAAGGGTCAGTCGATTGAATGGCTTGGAAGGCGGATTCAACCGGACTTAAAGGCATCTGGTCGCTGTAGCAAATATAATCACTGGGTGAGGGTATTATCCATGGGTCATAAGACATGGGAGTTTCACGGACAAAGGTGGATATCATAAATCGAGGAAACCAAAGGAGGTGGAACGTCGGGTGGTGGGATTGGAAACGTACCCATCAGAGATTAATCTTTTAGTAGACCCACATCAACATTCTTATACCCATGGGGTGTCTTTGCAATGAAAGGTACGTTGTTGGTATGTGTATCAAAGTTAAAGAAGGCCATTTGGTCTACTGTAACTACTTTTCCCTTATGTGGAAAGCGCACGATGTGGAAAAGAGTAGACACAACTGCATGCATGGAATCGATCCAGCTACATCCAAGTAAAAGGTTGTAATCGAGAGGAGTGTCAAAGACCTCAACTTCAACGTTGACCATTTTTCCTTCTAACATAATAGGCAACAATGGGAGGACACCGTAAGGTTTAAAGCCAGATCCATTAAAGGCTTTGAGTGTGTTGTGTGATTCAGTTAAGGGAGGAGAGTCGATGGTTTTCCAGCAGGCAATAGACATGACACACGTCAAGGAATCCTCATCAATAACTGTTCTTGTCGGAGACAACAACTTGGATTTGAAATGTGAGATGAGGGGGTAACCTTGGAATGTGATATTCCAAGTCAAATATTATTAAATTTCTATCCGTAGGGTCGATTCCACTGATAGATTTCAACAGTTCCTTGTGTTGTGTAGGAAAACTCTGAAGGACTTCGAGGGTTGACATCGCAGACAGTGCTTGTGCTAGATCTTCTACTATACAGTAGTTCTGGGCAGCACAGGCATGAGGATTGAAAGCAGAATTTCGAACCACGCCCTTGGGAGGAGGGCGAAGGACTGTATCGGGGTTCGATCATTTGAGATGAATAGGACCATTGGAAGGTGGAGCCGAGGGAGATTGTTGAACCAACAGAGGTGGCATATCGTCAACTTTCTCCTTGGAGGAAGAGTAATCTTTGGCATGAGTCGTAAGTATGATGTCATTATTCTTTGAATCGTCGTTACACATAAATACATAGGAGCTAGTGAAGGAAAAAGGTTTATCATGGATGACCAACTGAGGTTGTTGTTGAGAAGGAAAGGGTTGAGACAAGACGACGGGAGTAGGAGGTTTTGGGGTCCCTTGGAGGAACTTCGTGACCTCAACACGTCTCGGACAATCCTTCGTGTAGTGATCATCACCACAGATAAGGTAAGGACGGCGAGGTTTGTGTTTATCCTTATCATCGACAGGATGTGACTTGGTCTTGTCGGGTTGTGGATTGTTATTTTTATCCTCCTTATTCCTACCCTTCTCTTTTTTAGATTTATTCTTACCGATAGGACTCAATTGAACGGCGTTCACTTCTGAAGTTTTATTGGTGGGAGGGGTGGGCGTCATAGCAGTTTGAACATTAGAAGCATGGGATTTGGGCGTGGTGTGAGAGGTCTATGCAGATTGAGGTTGACCATGGAAAGTACCTATCACACCATCAGTGGCATGAGAAGTTGTTGGGGTTGTTGAGGTGGTCGTGGTAGAAGGACGAGGTGCATCAGGGAGCAGATCGTAAAGAGTACCCATTTGTGAATAAACAAGATCGAGATACTGGGCATGACTGATCGCCTGTTCTTCTGTGACAACTCCACCCATAGAAATTTCTTTATATATGTCATTCACGAAGGATTTTGTGAACCATTTTTCCAATAATTGATCGGGAAGATCGAGTTTGATTAGATATTGTCTTTGTCTCAACACATGAATGTGATCGGAGATATGAGTGGCTTTACTATGCTTGAAAGAACTCAAAATCTCGATCCTCGTTTCATAACAGATTGGCAACTAGTAGTGAGTGAGGAAATCCATAGCTAGGGTCTTGAAATCGGTGAAGAATCCTCACGGTAACTCTATACACCACTTTGCGGCTGAACCCGTGAGAGTTCATTGGAAAAGACGTAATTGAATGGATTCATCCATAAAAGATTTGGATGAACACCAAAGGTGGAAAGTCATGACATGATTGTTCGGATCCTCTCTTGGTTTACCATCGAACTTAAGAATGTGGGATGGGAGTTTGGTCGGTATGACAGGCCAATGAAGAGAGTGACGAATAGGATCATTCAAAATTCTAGACAGATCGGGGATGTCCAAAGTGGCCAAAAAGGGTAATTGTCTATTCACATGAGGGTACTAGTGACTTTGGGGAGGAAGTCTCGTCGGTATACTAGTAGGACTGTAAGCAATTTGCATATTATGCGAAGATCCGAGCAGAGTTGGTTGTTAGTGTGGAGGCACGTAACCCGTGGGGTTGGGTTGGTTAGGGATGTTCCCTTGGAAAGGAGTACTGGACTGAACATTCGGGCCCCATGTGGGATTCAAAGAACCTGGATATGTTTGACCGTAGTTTGGGGGTACCAAAACACTGGTTTGAGAAGGTTGTCCCCCAGAGGGTTGTGGGTTTGCTTGAAGGTTCCAAAGGTGAGCTAACAAGTTTGATGTGTTCGATCCATATTGTGAATTATAAGTTCCAACCTGAGATTGTCCTCTATAAGGAAGAGGTGCCCCAATTTGAGCGTGACCCCCGGATTGAGGTTTCCCCCCGACATAAGATTGCCACCCAGCGGGAACCTGGTAACCAGAAGTGAGTACATGATGAGTAATACCAATCGGATTGGAGCCACTAGGGCCAGATCCTCCATGAAGAGGTGGATAAGACCCTCTGGAGAGGACTTGGGAAGGTGTGGGAACATAACTAGCAGAGGTATTATGCCCAACTGGTACTCCGGATGGAAATTGGGTATGGATAGCAGCAAAATGATTCAAAGCATGATACCCAAGAGGAAGAGAAGGAGTAGGTTTAGAGGAACCTGGTGTACCAATGGGAGCATGGTTGAACACTATATTCCCGGAGGGAATAGTCATAGCACGAGGAAGAATCGTATAGTGGGCCATTTGAAAAGGGACGGTTGAACTAGGGATAACTGACTGGGCTTCTGAGCTAGCAAAGAGATAGGAAGTTGTACTGGAAAAATGACCTAGGGATACTGTGAGGACGGCAGACATCTGGGGTAGCTCAGGGATGGCGGGTATATATGCTCCTTCCCCTAAGACATAAAGGTCTCGTACCGTACAAGGTGGGCTTCTAACTATGTCAATAGTCTAGAAAGGATCGCCAGCTCCAAAAGGTTCGGTTAGAGTTCCAGAAGAAACAACATCAAGTTCCCCGACAGAATTCATTCGGAGAAAACGTCTTTCATATCCAGGAGGGATGCGGAAAGCTTCCATAGAATCGGAAATAATTCGAAAACTTTCCAAAGAGGCTGAACCTTCCTCTTGTGTTACGTTGGTATCCTAGACTTCACTCTATTGAGGAGAGCCCTCTAATGTGTGAGGGGCTATAGGGGTATAATCTTCCATGTTTTCCTGTGGAAGTCCCTGTACCCTGCATGAACAACGGGGAGGGTCTATGTTGGCGAAACCAAAAAATCTATGGAAAAAATCTATGGCCAACTACGTAAACAAACAGCACTCGCTAGTAAAATCTAGGAATCAAAACCAAGCAAATAAGACCTTCCTATTCCGAAGTCACTAGTTTGTGATGAAATCCAACGTCGAGACAAGAAGGGGTTGGGATAGGGTGGAAAAGTTACGTTGACGACCTTCTTAACGGACTTACACCCTGGTCAAGCTCCCACACATAATCGTGGGTATATCCTCCAAAGAGTCCAAATGAGTCTGGCCAACGACGATTCTAGATACCATGGAGACTTGCCCCTCCACAGTCACCTTATGTAATATCCTAAGAAGATAGGCTACTAAAGTTACCACAAACAACAGTGATTCCTAGGGAAACAGTCGACAGTCCGATCCACGCACAAGGGCAGGGTATCAAGCCCGAAATCAACTTGAAAGGTTTTCAGTCATCATTGTGGGTATACATTCAAGCGGCCCCCATAATACGTGCAATATCTACACTACGATCAACTAAGCAGGGTGAGTAACCCTTCCAATCTCAATACAACCTCAGGTTTGACCCTTGTGTGAGAAGGGCTTCCGAGGACAAAATGTTGCAAATGGATTTGGACACTCCCTATCATAAGATACTATTGTGTGTTTTGTGATTTGGAGAGTGTGTCTCACTGCCTATTCCAAATCCCTAGCCTAGCTAATGTTGGTGTAAAAGAGCCCTAGAAAAAGTTACTAGTTGAATTTTAGAGTTTCGTAATATTATTAAAGGTTGTCGTTACTCAAGAGGGAGACGGGAATGAAACCAATGTTGTGTAAGAATTTGACCCAATAATCATGCAAATAGAAATGAATGATACAGACTTTTGTTCAATGAATTCTACCTACAGTAGAGAGAAAGTATTCTTCTGGAACAATGTGAACTACGACGTACAATCCCTTTTCTTTTGAATGTAATACCAAACAATCATGGACAATATGATTCCACTATTCATTCTTTTTCAATTTTTTGAACGCCACTATTTTATGTATAAGTGATTACTTAAAAGACTGAAAAGACTTTAATTTTTTCCTTTCGAGAAACCAAAGCAATTGTCCAAGGCTGCATATTGACAATATGCATCCTTAACATGTCCTATAACACTTGGTTTAACCTCTTTGGTTGTCCATCAATTTGAGGGTGATAGGTTGTACTAAATAGCAATTTAGTTGCAAAACCAACAAATAGAGTTTTCCAAAATTTTGAAGTAAATTTTGTATCTCTCTCTCATATGATTTCCTTAGGCATTCCATGCAGTCTAAATATTTCTTTCATGAAAATATTTGCAATATCTATTGCCTTGCAAGTTGACTTTATGGGAATAAAGTGAACATCCTTGCCCAACTTGTCCACAACTAACATAATAGAATCATTATGCTTGGTTGATTTAGGTAATATTATGATGAAATCCATGGAGATGGTTTCCTATGGAGAAATCCATTTGAGGTTCCCTGACTCGATCAATGTTGAACTAGAAGAAATTGAAGGCAAGATCAAAGATAAAGGATAAAGCCTCATGTCTAGGGAACATGTCCAAGAGGAAGATAAAACCTATTGGTTGGTGAAATCCATGATAGCCCAAGTATTGGAGGAGCAAAGTATTCCATAATAAGATATTTGGCATAGATTTGAATTGTTGGAAGGGAAATTTGAAATAATTTGGAAGGTTGTGTTTGGTATCAAAATTATTGTCTCTCAAGTTAATGAGGAAGTTGGAGAAACATACCTAAAGAGGGCCCTCGTGACTCTATTGGAATACATGTCAACCCAATTTGCATTGAATAATACCCCTAGCCTTTGGCCACAGCTCTGGAAAAAGAAAGGGAAATACATAAGCCAACAACCTAACCCTAAAAGACATTGTCCTATCCCCTCTGTCTGAATTTGGAATGATCTTTTACTACTTATTTTACTTTTGAATTTGGAATGATATTTTACTACTTAGCTTACTTTTGTTGTTTTAGTATGATACTTAGTGATATAATGTTCTTTTGTTCAATTATAAATAGGCTAGTTTTTATGTAGACACATCTAATGCTAATAAATTAGAATAAGACATGGTTTCTTTTATGGAAAGCCTCCTCCAAAAACATCTATAACGGTTTTGGTGTATAATATAAAACGATAACTATGTTTTAAATTTGGAAAATAAAAATAATAAAATTAAAATTACTATATGATATGATCTATATTACACTCTTGCTAGTTTTTATGATGCGTAATGTAAGATTTGCTTCAAACAATCTAATTGTTTTACCTTCTTTGAATGATTGAATATAAATATTAACATTCATTGATTTTTATAAAAAAAAAAAAGGTAAGTATCACAATTATTGCAAAACATCCAATTAAAACATTATACTTCAGTAATTCGATGATAAGCAAATGGAGTGATTATATTGTTCATTGATTTTTATAAAAAAAAATTAAGTATCACAATTATTGCACAACATCCAATTAAAACATTATACTTCATTAATTCGATGATGAACAAATGGAGTGATTTTATTATTGTAAAAAATAATTCGCTTTGACTTCTATTTTAAGCATGGAACTATCCATTATCTTATGTTATTTAGATTCATGTCTTTTATTATGTTATTTTTAAATATATTAAAAATTGTAAATATATAAAGAATATAAGTTATTAAAAATTGAATTTCATTTTTCTTCAATAAGAAAAACTGCTTATATTAGAAAATATAAATAGTCTTTTACAAAATTTGACATTTAGAGCAAAACTTTAATTCCCTTTTATATATAACAACATAAGTTATGATCACATTAAATTATACTCCATAACATTGCAAACTTTTAGGTTTACAGAGTCTGTAAAAACACTTAAAAGAGAACTCTGTCAATTCATTTTTCGTAAAATAGTTCGATAGGATTGAAAAAGTGATAAATTATCTCCCGTCGAACGTTTTATTCAAATAATTTTACAAGCGTGAACAAAACAAGGTCGCTCACCAATCTTTTCATTTTTAAACAGTGTGAAAAGAGCTTAAAGATTACTCTGTAAGTTTCGTTATTTTCGTGTTACCATGACGAGTACGAAAAGACGACAAATGTATACTCGGTTACATTCTCATTGTTTTTCGAGCACGAGAACGAACAAAGACTAAGCTCGAGGTTTTTTTTAAAAACCCTAAAAAGTAATCGTACACGCGACGAAAAAGACAAACAAATGTATCATAAATGTATCATATGTCTGTCTAACACATAATTATCCAACGCATCAGTCAATGTATTTAGACATTTAGGAATGTGTTGATACTCGATATAATCAAAATAATGTTCCAAGAGGCGAATTCGTAAATATACTCGTAACAAAGTAGGACTTCGGATAGCATAGACATTACTTAATTGTAGCACTACTAGCTACGAATCAAGTCATATAACCAGACGAAGAATCCCAAGTAAGATAGCATCGGTCAACAATTCGATAACGGCGCTATACTCTACTATATTATTGGTTGTACGACCGAGGCAAACACCATGTAGACTGATAAGTTCGTTTGTGGGTGAATAGATTGCCCATGTAGCAGAAGCTAGGTTCTGAAAACTATGACTAGCGTCATCAGTGAAGCCAAGGCAGGGTAACGAAGACTTCGACATCTGAAAACCAACCACAACGCAAGATAAGCGGTCGAGGGCAGAAACCGAATAACGAAAAAAAATGCACAAGCGTAGCACACAACAGTATGATATAGTAAAATACAAGTACTCATGCCGAGATAGTCTAAGCATAGTACTTCTTCAAGTAAAGCCCATTTATGGGTTCACTCAAAGGAATGCCATCATAATCTACTAACTCGTAAGCTCCCTTTTCCAACACTCGTTTGACGATATAAGGGCCTCGCCACATGGCCTCAAAATTTCCGGCTCCTAGCAAATCACGATCTTGTTCATAGAGGAGAAATAGATCTCCCTCAGAGAAAACACGTGGTTTGACATGTTTGTCATATTGGGCTTTGACGTGTTTCTTCTGGGTTTCAAGAACTAGGGTGGCATCATGACGGGCTTCGTCCAATTGCATCATATACGACAGACGTTCTTCTTCAGCAAAGGTGTTTGGGAGAAATTCAACGGCTAGTTTTAACGATGGAATTTCACATTCAATCGGTAGGATAACTTCTATACCATACACTAATTGGAAAGGTGTAAACCCCGTGGTAGACTTCATGGACATTCGATAGGCCCATAATGTTGAGAACAACATCGTGTGCCAGCTTGTTTTGTGAATTCCTATAATCCGTCAAAACATGGTGATAAGAACCTTGTTGATCGCTTCTACTTGGCCATTGGCTTGTGGATAGTAGGGGGTTGAGTTTTCATGTCGAAGACCCAACTTTTTTGTAAGCTCAGACATCATGAAGTTTTGAAAGTGGCTACCGTGATCAGTGACAATAGACTGTGGGATTCCAAATCGTGTGATGATGTGATTGAAAATTTAAAGTGCTGCAGTTTTTCCAGTGTTTTCAAATGTAGGCGTCGCCTCGGCCCATTTCGTGAAACAATCCACAGCTACAATAATGTATCCAAGACCCTCGGACGAGTGAGGGTTACAGGTCATAAAATCGATACCCCATTTAGCGAAAGTTCCAACGGAAACTACAGGGTGTAAGGGAGTGGGATGAGATCTTATCTTATTGTTGTATGTTTTGCAAGCATGGCATTTTTGAACGGCAGTAATACAATCTTTAAATAAAGAAGGCCAAAAATACCCAGCACGTAAGATCTTCTGGGTAGTAGCATACCCATACATGTGACCACCACATGCTCCAGAGTGGCAGTCATTTAAAGCTTTTGCAACTTCATCATAGGTGAGACAGCATCGAAACACAGAGTCAACCCCACAGTGATAAAGAGTGTCACCGAGGATGATGTACTGACGGGCTTGATAGCGTATTCGACGACGGTCAGTGCTAGACAAATTGGGCCGGAAAGTCTGAGTTTGGATATAGACAATGATATCCCCATACCAAAGGTCGTCAGAACTGATCAGAAAAAGAGACTCATCGGATAAAGAGTCATCTTCCACGTTTTCTGTCTCAGTGCAGGGAAGGTCGCATATTAGTTCAGCGAACAACGAGGATTTCTTAGAATTAGCACGTTCGAATTCTAAGTCAAACTCCTGGAGGATGACTATCCATTTGGAGTATTTCCCCCAAAAGAAATTGGCGGGTAAGAATGTGTTGCATGGGGTTGCAATCGGAAATTACGGTGGTCTTGCGGAGTAAGATATAGTGAGGGAATCGTTGGACAGCTTGGATAGTTGCCAAGGCCAATTTTTCAACATGTAAATACTTGGCTTCGGTAGTCGTGAGACTCCGACTCAAATAATAAATGACATGTTCATCATGTAAATCATCTTCTTCGACCATAACCATGGCAATGGTCGAATCTGAAGCAGCGAGATAAAAGAAATAATCTCGACTATAATCAGGCGGGAAAAGTAGTGGGGTATGGGTTAAAGTCTATTTCAAAGCGTCAAAGGATTTGTTGGCAATGGTGTCCCATACAAATTCAGATCCTTTCTTTAATAGTCGAGTAAATCCGAGTGTTAAGTCAACGTAGTTTGGGATAAAATGACGTAGAAAGTTTGCCTTCCCTTGCAAACTTTGTAGCTGGCGAAGTGAAGAAGGAGGAGGGAGATTGAGAATCCACTCAACCTTCAAAGGATATACCCTAATCCCTTGACGTTACACAAGAAAACCTAAGAGTCGGTCGGACTCCATGCAAACGACACATTTGTGTGGGTTTAAGCGTAAACAATAGAACTGATAGTGAAGGAAAATGGCTCGGAGGTGGGTCGGATGATCACTACAATGCATGGAATGTGATGGTAGGTCATCTAAATATGGTTGTACAATGTGCTTAATATCATGGAAATCATAAGACATATCGTGTTGAAACGTTGCACCGGTGTTCTTTAAACCGAAGGGCAGTTTTTGGTAGGCAAAAGTGCCCCAAAGACAAATAAAAGAGGTTTTGTGGTGATCCACGGGTAATATGTTGATCTGATTATATGTAATGCCCAAAAATATATATCTAAACATTGTTATCCTCACAAGCAATTATTTCTTAACTAAAACAATATCTATGCAGCATAATATCGATCTTCATACCAGCAACTTCAGCAAGTTAGATTCATCAAATATTAACGAATTCATAGCAGAATAAATAAATGCATAATTCAACAGGGTACCTGGTTCTGATGCTATTTCCGTTGCCAACTGCCTTGCTGCTGCTGCTCTCCTGCTACCTACTACACAGCCCAGTCCTGTTGCAAACACAGAAAAATTGCCCAAAACTATTGTCCACCCTGCCAACTAGGAAAACAACCTAGCTCCAGGATATCTACGGACATCCTGGCCCTCCGAGCCCAAAACCTCTAGCAACTCGGTGTCT
>ML780280.1:265553-279732 GCA_009831015.1 Picea engelmannii
TACCTTATTTCTTGTTAACCGGAACTATATTGGATACCCAATCAATCAAATCCACTGGAAAAATAAAGTCGGCTTTAAGAAGTTTTTCTACTTCAAGCTTAATAGCAGTCGCTTTACAGGGGTGGACCGGACGAAGTCTCTGCCGGACAGGTTTTGCGCCCGGGTACATCTTGATTTTGTGTACAACAATATCAGAGTATATGTCGGGAATTTCTTCGTAGCTCCACGCGAAGATGTCACAAAATTCTTGGAAAAGTGACTTATATGTGACAACCTCCTCAATGGAACAGGAAGCTCCGATATGTACATTTTCAACAACTCTAGGTTTGATAGAGATGTCGAGGGGGATGGTGGGTGAAATGTTACTTAAGTTCCCTTCATATAACACATCGTGTGTGGAGTCAGGAACCGAAGAAATAATGACAATGGTCGATGGGGTCGAGATCCGTTGGTAACTCTCGAGTGTGTGTTGTTGAGGAAGAGAATGGAACGATGATGTCCATCATCCCAAGGGGTATCTTCCATCGACATAACCGACATAATCATATCGTTTGTGGGAAAAGTGACATGGAACGGGTCAGGAGATGAATCACCGAGAGAGGGAATAGAAGGGTCAGCCGATATAATGGCTTGGAAGGCGGATTCAACCGAACTTAAAGGAATCTGGTCGTCGTAGCGAATATAATCACCGGGTGTGAGTACTATCCATGGGTCAGAAGACACGAGAGTTTCGCGGACGGAGGTGGATATCATATTAATCGAGGCAAACAAAGGAGGTGGAACGTCGGGTGGTGGGATTGGAAACGTACCCATCAGAGTGGAATCTTTTAGTAGACCCACACCGACATTCTCATACCCAGGGGGTGTCTTTGCAATGAAAGGTACATTGTTGGTACGTGTATCAGAGTTAAAGAAGGCCAGTTGGTCTACTGTAACTACTTTTCCCTGATGTGGAAAGCGCACGATGCAGAAAAGAGTAGACATAATTGCATGCATGGAATCGATCCAGCTACGACCAAGTAAAAGGTTGTAATCGAGAGGAGCATCAAATACCTCAACTTCAACGTTGACCATTTTGCCTTCTAACATAATAGGCAACGATGGGAGGACACCGTAAGGTTTAAAGCCGGAGCCATTAAAGCCTTTGAGTGTGTTGTGTGATTCAGTTAAGAATAATACCCCTAGCCTTTGGCCACAGCTTTGGAAGAAGAAAGAGAGGTACATAAGCCAACAACCTAACCCTAAAGGACATTGTCCTATCCCCTCTATCTGAATTTGGAATGATCTTTTACTCCTTGGTTTACTTTTGAATTTGGAATGATTTTTTACTACTTAGTTTAAGTTTACTTTTGTTGTTTTAGTATGATACTTAGTGATATAATGTTCTTTTGTTCAATTATAAATAGACTAGTTTTTATGCAAGGAATAGACACATCTAATACTAATAAATTAGAATAAGACATGGTTTCTTTTATGGCAAGCCTCCTCCAAAAACATCTATAACGGTTTTGGTGTATAATATAAAACGATAACTATGTTTTAAATTTGGAAAATAAAACTAATAAAATTAAAATTACTATATGATATGAACTATATTACAATCTTGCTAGTTTGTATGATGCGTAATGTAAGATTTGCTTCAAACAATCTAATTGTTTTACCTTCTTTGAATTTGATTGTATATAAATATTAACGTTCATTGATTTTTATAAATATATTATCACAATTATTGTACAACATCCAATTAAAACATTATACTTCAGTAATTCGATGATGAGCAAATGGAGTGATTATATTATTGTAAAAAATAATTCGCTTTGACTTCTATTTTAAACATGGAACTATCCATTATCTTATGTTATTTAGATTCATGTCTTTTATTATGTTATTTTTAAATATATTAAAAATTGTAAATATATAAAGAATATAAGTTATTGAATTTCATTTTTTTTTCAATAAGAAAAAATGCTTATGTTAGAAAATATAAATAGTCTTTTATAAAATTTGACATTTAGAGCAAAATTTTAATTCCTTTTAATATATAAGGACATAAGTTATGATCACATTACATTATACTCCATAACATTGCAAATTTTTAGGTACATACTCTGTAGTATCAAGTCTTTGTTTTTATATATCTAATTCAAAATACAAAAACATAGTTCCTTCAACCTTGCAACAATGATAAATTAACTGATAGTTAATCTTTCGAAAAAAAAATGTTTTCTTTTTGTACCCACTACAAAATATATTACATCCTCAACTAGTAATACAGCTTCTTTTGAGAGCTAGTCAGTGTCCTTGTTATAAACTCTATATATGTGTTGAGCTTTAAGTTGTTGAAAACTCTTGCTCAACACTCTAATTTTTGTCATCCAAGGTTGCAGAGAGACCACTTGTAGGTTGTTTTCATTAGATAACCAATCAATAATAATCTTTGAGTCATCTACCAATTTTAACCTTGTTACCTTTTTATAACATACAAAATATAAGATACACCACAAGGCTGGGAGTTCACCCCTAGTATTAGTTCCTCTACCACAATTCATCTTTAGTTTGAAAGTGCCCAAAAATGGACATTTTAACAAAGCTCCAGCCCACATTTAGCACCCTTATCTTGTGAGGCACCATCAAATAACCCCACTTCCATATCTCAGTCAAGTATAGGAGGGCTATCAATCCTATTAGGCTTGGTAGGTTGCTATTTTTTTGTTTCTCCCAAGTCTTGTAGTATACAGTTTCATAATGTAACGTCCCCGACCACCCAGGTTGGGCCACGATACATGGGAGAACACTTTCATTCTCCCTGTGGAACATACTGTTATCGGGCAAAGCGGTATATGCGGACATGAACTAATCCCCCTTGATCCACCTGGGTCTAAAACAAAACGAGACGGAACAAGACACTTTCCCTAAGTTGTGATCATTGAGTTTACTATCCAAAGAGGAATAGATAACATACCTTATGAATCACTTCCTTATATCTTTGTTGTCCCTGCTTCACTCTAGTGCTCTTGTAGAATCAGATTTGCGATAACACACACCAACCGACGTGAAAGCAATAATAATAAAACTCAATGATAACCTAAACATGTGATCAAGGAATCATGTAATAAAATACTAATCATTGTTTGGGAAAGAGACGTGTCACCGTAATATATTAATGAAAAGTGGAAGATACAACTAAATTTCCTTGATGTCGCAAGTTCCCTTTTAGTGGTCCTTCTTCCCAACACACACATACACTTGCTCTGAAATTCGTATGAAGATGATCCACAAAATCTTGATGGACAAATGGAGGCCTCAAGCATCACTAAGAATAGGATTCTTCACACACTCTTCGGCCTATTCTTTCACCAATTCTTTGCTTGATCTTTCTCAACTGTGCTTAACCTTTTCCATGAGAATCCCATGATTATATAGGATAAGGTGAAGTGGTTAAAAGGATGAGGATGATCCCACCAAATCAGAGAAACCAGTAGGATCGCAACCATACAGACGCCACCTCACATTCTAGAATAATCCCTTTCTAGAAACTTCGTGAAACCTCTTTCCTCTTTTAGCTTTGGAACGTCGCCGCACCCTGCCTATAGAGCAGCCTACAGAAACCCCATGAGCCAGCTATAGGGAAGCCTGCGGAATTGATGGATTCCCGCACTGTGTAGTATGGGCAGCCTGCAGACCCTTTCTAAAAAGCAGCTTTGTAAGGTAGGAAAGAAGCTACTCTTCGCAGGAAAAAGTCGTGTTGGGAGCCTAAACACATGTCGGTGATATCATCATTAGAATGACCAAAATAATGTGTAACACATACTGTAACATACCCAGCATCCAACTGAGCTATGCCACATAAATTTTTCGCACTGCATGCAATTAAAATATATACACACAGAACTCTTACGGAAATATATAGATATAAAACGTAAACATACAAATACATCTGTAAATTCACAGATTCACATTGAAATAACAGTAACGTATACATACAGCATACACAGGAAATACCCATAAATATACATATAGTTATAACTGCACATAGGATAAACCCATAAAACTAAACACGTAAATAATAATGCAGCATGTAAATTTATCACACAATTGACACTTATCTTGGTAAGAATGTCACAAACTGCATTCAAACCTTCCACGAACCTCCCAGTCTTAGACCACAATGCTCATCACTCTCAACAGTGGGTCACCCCCGAATTGGGACTAAACTCCACCCGGGTAAAGGGATTCCTAACCAGGCTTATGGTTCATAGACAACAGGAAATACTCTGTCACAGGTGTCAACTCAAACTAACAGCCTACAGTCTCTCATTCCCCACATGTTTGTCCCACCCCAGGAAGTGTTCCCCTTCTCTTCTCAACAGTCCTTCGGCTACCCCACTTTCTTTCCTGGCTTCAGCAACAGGCCAGACAGGAAGTCTCAAAGCCCTATAGCTGCAGTTTAGCACCTTCAGGAAATCAATTCCCAGCAATTCTCTCACCCGGAGAGAAATTTCTCATGGGCCTGAAAACCCGCCTCTTCAATATCCCACGGGCCTGACAACCCGCCTCTTCAATATCCCATGGTCCTGACAACCCGCTTCTTCAATCCATCTCCCACGCTAACCAGCTACATAAACAAGTCTGGCTATGGATACAAGTTCAGGTACAATAACAGAAAGTATGTAGGATGGTTGACTGCGTGAGTGAATGGTCCTAGTATGGTTGAATGGATGACTGAATGATGGAAGGAATGATGGAAATAATCCCCCAAAATGAACTAAGTCCAAACAATATGTATGCATTTCGCCAACTTGACACTTGTCATGTTGGGAGCTACTTTGGCCCACTTGTCCCCATCTTTAGAACTTAGGATAAAATAATTATCCATACCTTATACTTTAAGAAATATTAATATAATATTCATTTTTTTCTTAAGCTCCCTAGATTATCCCTTTTCCTTAACTTTTAGCCCCTCCCTTTCCCTAACTAGTGGATTTTAGTCCCCCATCTCTTTTATCGTAGTCGGTTTGCGCGCAGCGATGTATTTTATATTAATGTTGAGACATTTACAAAAGTAGGTGCACTGGCCTTTAACATCTAGGCTCTCCAGCCTAATAATCACAAAACTAGCTCACCATCCTATAAAACACAGCATATACACAAAGGCTCCCTGGCCTCAATATCACGCGCACTCAAATTGTTTCGCGCGGTATTCTGGACTGTGTACAATTCATCATTTTACTGTGCAGTACATGCATGCACTATGCCATGAAAGGTGCATACAAAAATTATATCAAACATCTCAGCTGCTTAATTACATATCCATTTACATTACAATTGGGTTCGGCCTAGGGATATTACAATCCCCTCCCCTTATTTATGCATTGTCCTCAGTGCATTATGTACTCATACACAACAAAATTTCAAAAATCCTCAAAAAGATGCGGTTACTCTTCCCGCATTTCATCCTCATGCTCCCAAGTAGCGTCCTCGGGACCGTACCAGGTCCATTGGACTTTTACAAGCCCTATGGCTCGATTCCGAAGCTGTTTGATTTTCCGGTCCAGAATGCGTACTGGATGCACTTGAAAAGCGCCTTCTTGCTCCACTTGAATCACATTCCAATCAATTACATGATTAGCATGAGGTATATATTTCTTTAGAAATGATACATGGAATGCATTATGAACAGACATAGATGCAGGCAATGCAATCATATAAGCTATTGGACCAATCATCTCTAGGATTTCAAACGGCCCACAATAATGAGCTGCCAACTTTGAACAATTTCCCAACTTCATGGAACTTTTGTTGGCTTTCACTTTCAAAAATACATGGTCTCCCACTTTAAATTCCCTGTCAGTTCTGCCCTTATCAACATATATTTCCTGCCTGTATTGGGAAGCCTTTAAATTTTGTTTTGTTTTTATCATTTTCTCCTCCATTTCCTTGAGAAAATCTTGCCCAGCCATTGCTCTGTCTGCTGGGTTATCCCAGCTTACTGGTGTGTTGCACTTTCTACCATAAAGTGCCTCAAATGGGCTCATCTTTAGAGATGTTTGGTATCCACTGTTATAAGCAAACTCTACCAAATGTAGGTAGTCTTTCCATTTTGATGGTTAATCCATCACATACATCCTCAACATATCTTCAATCACTTGATTCACCCTCTATGTTTGTCCATCAGATTATGGATGATAAGTTGTGCTAAAATTCAAATTTGTTCCAAATCCATTAAATAATCCTTTCGAAACTTTTGAGGTAAATTTTGGATCTCTGTCAGACACAATTGTCTTGGGTATGCCATGAAATCAAGAAATTTCTTTCATATAAACATCAACAATGTTGGTTGCCTTGTGAGTGATCTTAACTAGAATAAAATGGGCATCTTTAGTAAGCTTATCCACCACTACCATGATAGAATCATGGTGCTTGTTTGTTCTGGGCAGTTTGGTGATGAAATCCATAGTTACAACTTCTCATTTCCACTCAAGAATGGGTAATGGTTGTAGCAAACCAGTTGGGTGTCTATGCTCATCTTTTACCTTTTGACATTCCAAACATTTGGCAATAAAATCAACAACCTCTTTCTTCATGAATGGCCAATAATATTGTCTTTTGACAGCTGCAATAGTTTTATGATATCATGGGTGTCTAGCATAAGGTACATTATGCATTTCTCTCAATATCAGATTTTTCAATTCCTGGGAATTTAGTACAAAAATTATGCCCCTATACATGAGAATTTTATCATTATCTAGCTTGTATTCTTCAATTTTCTGCTATAAATTACCTTGTTGTAATTTTGCCACTAATTCTTTGTATTGCAAATATGATTTGGCAGCCTCTATAATTATGTGTTTCAAATATGATTGGTACATTCTAATGGTTGTAGCGTGCATTTCATGCACTCTTCTGCTGAGTGCATCGGCCACTTTGTTCTCTTTCCCCTTGATATGTTTTATATCAAATTCATATTCACTTAGAAATTATAACCATCTAATTTGCCTAACATTTAGAGTTGGTTGATCAAATAAATATTTCAGATCATTATGGTTTGTTCTTAGCTCAAACTTTTTCCCCATGATGTAGTGTCTCAATTTCCTCAAGGCATGCACTATGGCTGCCAACTCCAAATCATGAGTGGCATAGTTTCTTTCATGCTCTTTCAACTTCTTTGATTCATAACATATAACAAACCCATTTTGACTGAAGACTCCACCAATTCCTTCTTTACATGCATTTGTGCATACAATGATGTCTTCATTTGGGTCTGCAATCCTTAGTATTGGAGCACTTGTCAATAATTGTTTCAAGTGTTGGAAACTATTTTCACAATCCAATGTCCGTTGAAACTTCAGACCCTTCTTTTGTATGGAAGTGATTGGGTGTGCAATCTTTGAGAATCCTTCAATAAATATGCTATAGTAGCCTACAAGGCCCATGAATGATCTGACCTCTGTCACATTCTTTGGCGCTGGCCATTCTCTAATGGCTTCTATCTTCTCAGGATCCACTGTTATCCCATCCTTTGAAATGATATGTCTCAAATAATGAATTTTCTTGTGATAAAATGAACACTTTCTCAACTTGGCATACAACTGATTCTCCCTTAACACTTGCAACACCATCCTCAAATGATGCCCATGCTCTTCTTCTGACTTATAATATATAAGAATTTCATCTAGAAAGACAATGACAAACTTGTCTAAATATTCTCGTAAAACACCATTCATTAAGCACATGAAAATAGCTGGTGCATTTGACAACCCAAATGGCACCACTGCGAATTCATAATGACCATACCTTGTCTTGAAGGTGGTATTTCTTATATCTTCCTCCTTAATTCTTACCTGATGATATCCTGACCTAAGATCTATCTTTGAAATATCTTTGCATCCTTCAATTGATCAAAAAGATCATCAATCCTTGGCAGAGGATACTAGTTCTTAACAGTCATTTTATTCAACTGTTTGAAATCCATGCACAATCTTAATGTCTCATATTTCTTCTTCAAGAACAACACTGGGGCACCCCAAGGTGACACACTTGGGAATATATACCCCTTCTTCAGAATTTCTTCAAGTTGCATTTGCAACTCCTTCAACTCTTGTGTACTCATTCTGTAAGGAGTTTTTGACACTGGAGTTGCTCCAGGAATTAAATTTATAGAGAAATCAATATCTCTCTTTGGGGGTAGTATTGGTACCTCCTTGAACACATCTTCAAAATCTTCCAGGACTACACAATATTCCAAATTTGGCACCTTATCCTTAGGTGTCTCTTCCATATGTGTTGCAAATATTTGACACCCTTTTCTGTAACATTTCTTCAGCTGCAATGCTAAAATTTCTTTGATGGTTACTGCCCTGAGAATTCCCTACAATTTCCTTAGGTTCCCTTCCTCATCCAAGCAAGTAAATGCCTTGTTATGACAGTCTAGCATAGCATGATGTTGGTCCAACCAATCCATACCAATTAGATAGTCATAGGAACCTAAAGGCAAGATGTTCAAATATGCCTTGGTGTTTATTCCATTCATGTTCATAAGACATGACTTAACCATCTCATTAATTTTTCTTTTGCCTCCGGTATCCAGCTGCACCAACCAAGATTTTCCATGCTTGCTTCTTGGAAAATGAAAAATTTCCACCATCTTAGGATCTATATAACTATGACTAGATCCTGAATCAATTAAAATAGCAATGGTTTGGTTGTTGATCATACCTTCTACTTCAATCATATGTAACTGATACTCTACTTGCTTGTTGTCCAGGGATGCATAGATGTTTGGTACATTTATGCCCATGTCCTCCATTGTTTCAGCTTGCTGTACATTGTGAACAGTCTTGAACTTTTCACCTCTGTGAGGATAATCTCTAGACATATGATCCCCTTTACAACCCCAACATTCAATAGGTGGTTGCCTTGGCCTTTGACCCCCTATCTCAATCGTTTTGGGTTCTCTAGAAGTTGGTTGTCCCTGAGTATTATTTCTGAAGAATGGTGGCTTAGATCCCTTCCTCCTTTGATCCATCTTGAATTTATTTTTGTCTCCCCGAGATTTTTGGAAATTTGGCCTTGCTTTTTGTTGATCATATAGGCATTTAGCTCACCTTATGGTCTCCTCCAATGTCTTGCGATCATCATATTGTATTTTGTCACTGATGAATGATGAAAATCCACTCAAATACATTTGAATTTTAACTGTCTCATCCTTGATGAAAGAGACATACTTCAGCAGTTCCAAAAACCTTATTTCATATTCATCAATGGTCATACTCCCAAGCTTGAGTTCAAAGAATTCTTTCATTTTCTTGTCATAATATCTCTTAGTCAAGTATTTCTTCTCAAAATACTTCTTGAATTCCCTCCAAGTAACACTTTTTTCTTTAATGTGTTGCACCTGCACAAGCTTATCCCACCACATGGATGTCTTTCCCTTGAGTTGATAGATGGAAATTCTACCTTCTGCATGAGAAGAATAATTACGCAATTGAAAATACTTTCTCATTCCCAACAACCATGTTTCTGCATCTTCATCCTTCTTGTGTTCACCATCAAATGTAGGAGGTTTGATTTTGTTCATTTCTCCTCGTAGCTCATCCACCCCAGAATGCTTATGCTTCTTGATAGGGGATGGACTTGAGCTATTGTTTTCTCTCTTAATGGAATACTTCAGGGAGTGATGGTGATGTCTGCTAACACTCCTTGCTCTTATTTTCTCATCAAGAGGTCTGTGACTTCCAGATTTTCTTGAGCCACTCTCCTTATCCAATTTCTTTTATATTCTCATAAAGATTCGCATTAACTTCATGTTGAATTCATCTTGTTTCTCCTTGGCTCTCATAAGCCTTTAATTATAATCTTTATGGATTTGGACATCCCTCTGCAAATTTGTAATGGTCTCTAACATATTCATATTTTCATCTCTTCCTTCTCCATGTCCATTGGAGTTTGTTCCTTCAATGCCCAAATGGACATCCATCCATCTGATTTCATCTTCTTGGTTTTAATTTCGTTGTGCCTCTTCCATTACTATGGACTCTGTGTTGATCTTGAACTGATCTAGTTGTTTTTAACTCTGCAAAATGTGCAGCCAACAAAACTTTGTCAGGCTAATTGTTTCAACAATTTCATGAAAATATCTAAACCATTCTCGTTCAATAATATATCAGAAATATTTCTTTTGATTTCATGAAAATTTGAATTCCCAGATCAATTTTCTTGGTGAATAATTAGATTCCACTCTCCAACACCTTTCCAATGCCTTCTCCCATGCTCAATTCTGAGTCTTGAGAAGAAAGTTATGGTTGTTTGAAAATTGTCCATTAATTTTTTTGTTCATTTTTCAACTTGGTGCAACTTTGCACTGTAATTATGAAATTTTGCACCTACTACATTGCATTTTTCATAGGATCTCAATTAGGTTTTTTCGTATACATATTATGGACACTCTGTCCAAGTTTCACCTTTTTTCGAGTTCCGGGCTGCTAGTTAAAGCCTACTGAAGCTCTAGACCAATTTGTGTTTTTGGTCTAGAATGCTACACGTGCCTTATTTTCCATATTAAACATTTTTAACATG
Organism: Picea engelmannii; assembly: GCA_009831015.1. Classification (NCBI taxonomy): domain Eukaryota; kingdom Viridiplantae; phylum Streptophyta; class Pinopsida; order Pinales; family Pinaceae; genus Picea; species Picea engelmannii. The sequence continues at coordinate 276,129 of ML780280.1, forward strand.
CCCGTAAATTTAATTCAGCTCTGGAACTGTCTTCTATGGTTAAATATATTTCCATTGACTCCTCCTGCGCCTCAATCTGATTCTGGAGCAGAAAGTTATGGCTCTTTGAAGTTAGAGGGTCTTACAATTTACCCTCCATTGTTTCTGTTGTAACTTTCTCATAAAAGCTTTGTTTGATGAACGGTTTACACCATTAGAAAGCTCTCTTTGAGCTATTTTATTTGAGATGTAGAGACAAAGTGTGCATTGGCAAACACTTTGTTCTCGTAGTTTTTGAGTATCTAAAAACATGTTGCAAAAAAATGATGTTCCAACAGTATAAAATGTCGCGGAAATTCGTTCATTTTCCCCTATTGTTCACCATCCAAACAACTTCATGCGCACAAATTTCAACCTATACACCCATATTTACCATGCGCAGAAACATCACAAGGTAAAGTGTGCTCCGCGCACCTATAACCATTGTGTACCACTTCTTTGTCGCGCCAATAACTTGTGTGCACTACTTTTGTGTCGTGCGCCAATATCCATCGTGCGCAACTTTGGTTCTTGCACTATTACTCATTGTGTGCAATTTTTGTATCACGCGCTGATATTCTGTGCACATTTCACTCTACGCATTGCACCATGCCAAATTTTAGTACGCCCCTACCGCGCACCATTAACTAAACTATCGCGCGATAACATATACTCACATTGTGCGCGCACCAACAAATTTTTTTTGAACTCTGCCAATATTGCGCAGATCATGTGCACCATTATTATGTGTGTGCACACCATGCACACCTTATTATGTGTATGCACACTGCGCAATGCTAAATTTAGCGTGCGCACCCACACACTAACATTTTTCCTCGTGGCGCCAAAAATTTAGCCCACACACCAACATTTTTCCGCGCAGTGCCCAAATTTAGCGCACGCATACGCACACCAACATTTTTCCGCGTGGCGCCAAAATTTAGTGCGCGCACCAAAACGCCAATGTTTTTCCACGTGCCACCAATTTTTTATATATCACCAGTTTTTTACTACGCATCATGCATTTCTAGTGTGCCCAATTGTGCATATTCATTTTTATGCGCATCAATTCTTCGTGAATTCCGCTGCAGAAATTGAGGCTTTTGCTTAACTTTTCCCCAATTTTTACCATAGACATTCTGCAACTGTGAAATTTGTTCAATTTCACCCTGATAACACCAATTCAACCTCTAAAACAAAAAATCATTGTGGGTTGACATTTCTAGAACAAATTTACCCAAAATCAATTCACGAATTGAGAATTTTATTTACTAATCTCGCTCCATCTATCATGGCTTCACTGTAACTTCAAATTCGACCAATTCCAGGTCCTAATTTTGCTACAACAGATATTAAATCAGGAATATCTCTCCCCTTGGCCAAATTTCTTAATTTTCCCACGAATTTAACAATAGAAATTGGGGATTTTTCCCAATTCTAGGTCGTTGCTTCTAAATTTTACCATGGACGCTCTGTAACTTGAAATTTGGCCACTTCGAAATAAATCCTCTGTGAAATTTCACTTCAACTCAACTTTCTCGACCCATCCAGGCTCAATATCGAAAAATGAATCTCTGATACCATATCGTAACGTCCCCGACCACCCAGGTCGGGCCACGATACACGGGAGAACTCTTCCGTTCTCCCTACAGAACATATTGTAACATACCCAACATCCAACTGAGCTATGCTACATAAAATTTTTGAACTGCATGCAATTAAAATATATACACACAGAACTCTTGTGGAAATATATAGATATAAAACGTAAACATACAAATGCATCTGTAAATTCACAGATTCACATTGAAATAACAGTAAACGTATACATGAAGCATACACAGGAAATACCCATAAATATACAGACAGTTATAACCGCACATAGGATAAACCGATAAAACTAAACACATAAATAATAATGCAGCATGTAAATTTATCACACAATTGGCACTTATCTTGGTAAGAATGTCACCAACTGCATGCAGACCTTCCACAAACCTCCTAGCCTTAGACCACACTACTCATCACTTGCAACAGTGGGTCACCCCCGACCTGGGACTAAACTCCACCTAAGTAAAGGGATTCCTAACCAGGCTAATGGTTCATAGACAACAGGAAAGACTTCGTCATAGGTGACAACTCAAACTAACAGATTATAGTCTCTCATTCCCCACATGTATGTCCCACCCTAGGAAGTTTTCCCCTTCTTTGCTCAACAGTCCTTCGGTTGTCCCACTTCCTTTCTGGGCTTCAGCAACAAGTCGGACAGGAAGTCTCAGAGCCCTATAGCTACAGTTTAGCACCTTCAGGAAATCAGTTCCCAACAATTCTCTCACCTAGAGATAAATTTATCACGGGCCTAACAACCCACCTCTTCAATATCCCACGGGCCTGACAACCCACTTCTTCAGTCCAGCTCCCAAGCTAACCATCTACACAAACAAGTTTGGCTATCGATACAGGTTCAGGTACAATGACAGGAAGTACGTAGGATGGCTGACTGCGTGAGTGAATTGTCCTGGTATGGCTGAGTGGATGACTGAATGATGGAAGGAATGATGGAAATAATCCCCCAAAATGAACTAAGTCCAAACAATATGTATGCATTGTTAATATTATGGTAGCTGCGGGAGGTATTTACCTCTACATGTGAACCTGACGAGAATAGAAGACTCCGGGAAGCAAGAGAAACCCTAATGAATTGGATAATAACCCTAGAAGCCTTGTCGGCTCAAGAAGATAATTTACATTAAGCTATTAGCCTCCAAGAGAAGAAGTCAGCCAGAATTAATAATAATATACTGAACAGACACATACCCAGAAGGAGAAGTCAGCCCTAGCAAACTGGCAGGATTACTATAAATACAGGGCGCCAGTTCTCATTTGACAGCATCTCAGAATTGCAGTTCTGCAGTTTGGTGCGCACTGCAGTTGCAGTTTGGTGTGCAGGTGTGGAGGAGGGTTGCAGCTGCAGCTAGTTATCAGAATTGGCTTGGATATCTCTTGGCTAGGGTTTGGGACTATCTGATAAGCTTTTGTGTTCCGCTATCCTTGGGGAGAGATGCGCTGCTCTTTGTTTGGCTATCTAGCCTAGGGTTTTCTTCCGGAGGAATTCTCAAGTCAAGGTTAAGGTGCTCGGAGGGAGGCTTCGGCATGTGGTTGGGTGACGAGGGTATCGTCAATGGTAAAACGGGCACACCATCTTCTATATTCTTACAGGTTATGGGCCCACACCCCTTCAGTCAGTCTAAAACGCTGGAAGGAAACATAGCCGCTAGATATTGAGCTCGTTGAGGAACTGCCGCTAGGGTTACTAGTAGGAGCAGCTTCCAAAAGAACTGCAGCTAGGGTTACCAGTAGAAGCAGTTGCAGAAACCCTAAACCTCTTGTTGAGGCACCTTAAGTGATGAAATTGACCTAATCTCCGGATAGATCAGTGCACCCTAGCCCAGCGCATCTCCTGGTACTCTCAGAAGGCCAAGACATGAAATTTGGATTTCTGGTCAAATCTAGGGTTTGACCAAGTCAAGCAAGCGATGATGAATTCTATGAAGTCCGAGAACAAGCTAGATGGAGCCTCTAACTT